>CM053792.1:652019558-652619558 GCA_028749045.1 Cupressus sempervirens | reverse complement strand
CAACCAAAGGAACCTCGGTGGAAATAGAAGGCACGAACCATCAACCAAAGGAACCTCCATGGAAATAGAAGGCACGAACCATCAACCAAAGGAACCTCCATGGAAATAGAAGGCACGAACCATCAACCAAAGAAGCATAGAACAACAATATAACCTCCCCTTAAGGTAGGTGAGGTGACAGGCAGCTGAAAAGATGGGCCAAAAATCTCCTACAACACAGGAGCCAAACTCATCGAGAGTGAGGTACAAACACAAATAAAGGCATGTGTCGTTGACACTGCATGAGGAATTAGAGAAAGAGAGCCTATAAGCGGCAAACAACTATCCCCCCCATGGCACTTTATATAATAGTGCGAGTACAATGAATCACAATGATGAAAAGGATCCCAAAACGCAAGAGTGGCACTTTATCTCAGTGCGTTGCATAAAGATGCTTACAGTGAATATCAACAATGATCAGAAAAAAACATAAGGCTGAAACAACAGAAGGTAAAGCCCAAAACGAAGCAACTAAAGCAACAAAATCGATCTCCGGACCTGAAGCAAACAAAATATCCACCAGAATGCTAAAATGCAAAAGACTGAATAGGATGTGTCTGAAACAGAATCTGGAACAACAACCAACATCACTGGAAAGAGCACAAAAAGAGCTTTCCAACGATATAAAGAAGTCTAAAAATGGAGATCGGAAGCTCAAGATACGCCTCCCGGAGTGCAAAATAGAACATCTGACTTTGATTGCCATAATAGGCAACCAAACTATATCAAAACTCAAAAAAAACCTATACTAGTATCTCTGTCTCAGAACCAGCTTTACGACGCTTCTTTCGGATCGAAAAAATACCTCCATATGCAAAAGTTATGGCCAAAAAACCACAAGTAGGTCTTGATTTCAATGCATTACAAACCCTCATGAAGAGCATATGTTGAAAGTGAAACTTGGGCACAATAATCAAGGAAACGAATAGCACCACTGCGATCTACTCGAGAAATCATGCACTTTCAAAAAAAGAATCGCCTCGATATGAGGTCGTATGAGAAAGTTATGATCCTCCGAAGTTTCCAAAACAAGAACTGTGCACAGTCACGGCTGAGAATCTGCAATTTCTGAAGAATTCATGCATGAAAATCAAAAAATAACTCCAATAGTGGATAGAGCACAAAAAAATAGCCAAGTTCATAATAAGAATCATCAAAATCGGAATCCGTATGAGCAAGAACGAGACATTTGAAAACTGCATTCAAATCTGCGGCTGCCAACGGAGAGGGGTATGGCTGTAGCTTTGCATGCTCGATTATGAAAAATATACAGCTTTCATACAAAATCTAAAAGATACCCAGATGGTTTTTCGGGGCTGCAAACAAAACCCAGAAAGCATTTTTCTTGCTGATGAACAGAAGATGTTGCTGTAGTGTAAATCAGACGCCTTTAATAGTAAAAAACGGCTCCAAAAATCAGAAAACGACCCCAGCAACCAAAATATGACATGCAAATGCTGGATCAGCTTCTTAAGTCCATCAATGGCATGTTGGAACCTGCAAAACTGATTGAAAACTCCAAATATGCAAGTTGGTTGTCAAATTTGAGATTGAAACCCCAGAGAAAAACTGTTTTTGTCAAAACTTTTCTGATTCTTAGGATCATCCAAGGATGCAAGAGAAGAGCATACTTTGTTTTTCAAAAAACTACAATAAAGTTTATTTGCCCCCCTTGAATCTCTCAAATAAGGAAACTAAAATCTACTCTTGCACATAGAAGAGCTCTGATACCATGTTAGAATCTGAAAAGATTAATAACCCAGAAAACTAGTGCAAAGAGTAAATATCTAAACTATGAATGCAAATGATACAAAATCAAAATAGCATCATAGAGTTAGTCTCCAAGAGAGTAATGCAAATGCTGGAAGCAAAATAGCATTAAGAGGATGCAAAAATAAGAGATACAAATACAAGCTAGGTAGCATGCTTATATAGGCTAGGAAGAGAGAGGAGGTGGCAACACCAACCAATGAGGAGCAACCATCTATCAGACTAAAGATAGCAAAGTATCTTCCCAAGATAGCTAATGGATGCTCACATGTAGGAAGGTGACACCTTACAACCATTCACCTAATAAGACATGCTTTATTAACCTAAGCGAGATTATTAAAAGTGTAGGAAAAACTTAGCAAAATAGGAAAAAATAAAAAACTACACTAACAATGACTAATGTTGTGTTTCCAATAGTTTCTAGATGTCCTCTCAAGGCTCCTTACATAATTTGCATCTTTTGGGTTTGGTATCCTTTTTCTAACTCTTGAAAATCAATAGTCTCATGATATTGTGAGGTAGGGTCCATCCTAAATATTTCTTGAATCTCCTCGAGTGTTATTTCAATAGACATTCTCTAGTTATCCCCCTCATTGGATCATACATCTTGGCTACAAAATTTAGAAAGTGTGAGTCTATGAATACTCAAACAAATAATTTCCCGAGGTTGAAATTCCAAATTTTACCATGTGGGGTAAATAGTCTTCTCTCTGAGAACCACTTCTTAAAAAGATGTAACCCACTCTTAGATCTTATCACATCACAAGTATAATTACCTCTATCATATAAATCCTCTGCCACTTTTAGCATTGGAGTAATAGGGATCAATTTACTCATCTGTGTTGCATCATTGGTTGACTCATTAAACTCCTCTAAGAAGTTGTCATGGATATTTTTGTGCTGGTAATCCCTTTTCCTAGAAAAACCCTTTTTTAGAGACATTGTGAATTTTTTTTATATATAATTACTACAATTCTTTGAGGATAAGGAAAATTACTTACTAGGATTGATTCCTTCAGCTCCTTCTTGCAGTGATTGGCGATTTGTCTTTATATCAAACTCGACTTCTGCTTGCATTGTATTTTGGATCTTTGATAATTCTTTTTCAAAATAAGATGCCAATTTTTCATTACATTTTATACATCAATTCACATGAGAGGCCTTCAATTTTTATAAATTCTTTATAAGGAGTGGGTATGCATGTTTCACCTCAAAATTTAAAAAAATACTATTAATCTGCAAAAATACAATGGATGTGATCTATTTTATTTGTTCATTCACATTTCATCTCCTAACATGGAAGTCAAACCAATCATGTTGTGACATTTAAAAACCTTTCATCTTAACATCATCCTTGGTGTAATGGCTACAAAGTTTAGGACACATGTCATCATGTCATTATGACTCTATAATTAAAAATCATGCATCTTTCCATAATGACAACCATGGATTAACCTTTGATTTGATGAATGTAATGAAGTAATATTAACTCAAAGCTGGGTGGTCCACATGTCACATGAACACTATGTCACTTTGGTTAAGCCTCATGTATTTTGGAACAATGACATAGTGACCACTATAGATTCATTCTTGATCTAACAAATGAGAAGATATTACTCTTAACTACAATGGCGCATAGGGACACATGTTAACCCTTCACTATGTCACCTTGGTTAAACAACTTGCATCTTTTTATAACAATATAGCGACTTGTGTTAATCTCTGATCTGACCAAGAATTGAGACAACACTTTCAAAAATAGTTGATCTTGATAGAAGGATGAATCATTACTAAACACATGTCATCTAAAATGACCTCAACCCTTTTGGACACTTGCAGACTAACTAGACCCACCTTGGATACATGGTGTGCAGTCGCTATATCACCTTTCTTAAAAGACTTGCAACATTTCATCATGACATAGTGACAACTATGGATCTTGAACTTGATCAATGACTAATATTGCACATTGTTATCATTACATTTGTTTAGTTTATACCTATAATGGTCCCACCTATTCCATGTGGCATGCTATCATTACACTGCTAAGACTAAAAACCTTACAACTTTCCATCATGACACAATGATGAAAGTTGACCTTGAGGTCAATCTATGGTGGACTTGATCTTAACCATTGCAATAGTTTCCTGATCCCACTAATAGATTTCATCTTGTCACTAACTCACTTTGGTTAAATTCACCGCATCTTTTTATAATGACATAGCAAGAGCCATAGATCTTTAGGAAGATCAATTGTCATCAATAACAACTTACCACTTGGCTTAAAAGAAAACAATTATACATGATGCAAGCTAACTAGGATGAAACCATAGGTTGAGCAGAGACACGACTTAAAGGATTAAACCTATTCTATGCAAATTCAAAAAAAATAACAAGGAAAAAACCCTACCAAATAATTTCAAAGTAATACCAAGGGTTTTCAATGTATTTCTTGCTTGTATTTAGGGTTTACTTCAAATTTCTTGCCCTAAATTAAAGATATTACCACTTAAAATTTCAAAAATATTGTAGAATTATTTTGAAATAATGGGACACAAATAGAAGGGCTAGCTATTGGATACAATTGATTAATTGTGTGTTGTCTTTGATGTTACAAAAATGCCATATCATTATCAGTCAGTATATGTCGAGCTCACTTGGGTAGTAAAGATAGTTTTCTATGTCTATTGATCATTCCTGTGTTTTCCTAGTTTAGAAGGTAGTGTCTATTGAGTTCACTCAGACATTAAAGGAAAATATGTAGAAGATGAATGCTAACTGAGATCACTCAATTAATGAAGGAAATTTGGATAGAACCAATGCTAACCAAGCTCACTCAGTTGCCAAAATATTTTCACAAGTTTGAATTGTTAACTAAGCTTCTGTTGGTTAACAAAGGAAATCATTTATAAGTTAGTTTCTACTGAGTTGGGTTGGCTAACAAAGGATTTTCTTATTTTGGCATATTAAGCTTAATTGATTTATCTATTGATTCCAACTAACTATGGTGATGAATATTAATTATTCTAAGTTGTATTTGAGCTGACTTGACAAAGTGGAAGATATAAGTATAGGGTCAAGTTGAGATTTCAAAGTGTGTGTGAAAAGCATGAAGATGTTATTTAAGATCTAATGATGATAAGAGGAAGAAAATTTGAAGGATAAGTAGAGTATCCTTGTGAAGCAAAAAAGGCATATTTGATTAGGAAGGATCAAGTAAAAGCTAGAATAGAGATCTGTAATCAACAAATTAGTTGCATTCAAATCAGGTCATCTCATTATTACTCTCTAACCATTAAAGTAGTGATCTAAATCTCTTAACAAAGTTGGCTTAGTAGCTATAAACAAATTCTCTAAGAAGGTGGTAGTTCTATTGAATTTTCTAAAGACCTCTAAGAAGGCCACTCCTAATAGGTTGATTAAATCCTTTAACAGGGTCACACCTAATAGTTTTTTTTGTAACCTTTAATAGGGTTGGCTCCTAACAAAGCTCATTTCAGAAGAGTGAAAAATACTAACAATTGGTGGTTTTTCTCAAATTGGGTTTCCATGTTAAATCTTGGTGTCAAATGTGTTCAAGCTATTTTCTTTTATGTTTTTGCAACTAAGTTAAAGTAGTGGTAATCATAGATAACATCTAAAGTTTATATGCCAATCATTTACCAAGTTACAACATTTTATATGTGTTTACTAACCTTCAACAATATTCAATTTTTAGTTTTCCTTTTGAATGACATCTAAGGGATCTAAGATTTATTTTAGTAGTAATTGATTTACCCCTCCCTTCTCAGTTACTCCTCTTATATTTCTAGCAATTGGTATAAGAGCTTTTGGTGCTTATAGAGAAGGTTTCAAGGACCTAAGCTAAAGATTGGGACATCTTACAAAAGAGAAATCCCCAAGCTAAACACAAACAATTTTACAGCATGAGAAGGACTTATGAGGTTACACCTAGCTAGTATTAGTGATTTAGTTTGAAAATATCTTGAAGCTAAATAAAAGAATCCCATTGGAACATTATCTATTGAATATATTTCTGAAAAGAAGAATCATAATATCATGATGATTAATATTGCATCTACTCTCAGTTATGTTGAATTTGATGAGATAAAGGATTTCCAAACTACTCATGCAATGTGGACCAAACAGAACGATATCTATGGAGGAGATGAAAATGTAAGAAGAGACAAAGAAGAAAGCCTTAATGGACAATTTGACCAAATGAGAATGAGAGAAGATGAAATCATTGCAAAATATATGGAAATGATCAAGGCCAATGTAAGTGCAATCAAGGCATTTGGAGGAGACATTGAAGAGAAAACTATTGTAAGCAAGTTACTTAGAACTCTTCTTCCTATTTATGTAATTATAGTATCTACTATTCAAGAAATGATATGTGATCCAAATAATAAAATATCTTTGGATACTCTAGTTGGAAGATTGATAGCATTTGAGTTAGATAACTTTGATAACTATGTTCCTAGTGTTAGAGTAAATAATTAATAATTAATTATTTATTCTATTACTTAAGCTTACTTAGGTTAATGCATTTATTTAATATTTAGCATTCAATGCATGTAGTGGTTAGTTGTTGACAACTCGGGAGTTTGCTCCTTTTTTAGCATATTCCACTTTTTGTGGATATGTGCTGAGTTGTCATTTTTGTCCTCTACCTCCTTCCAGCTTGTTCTACAAGCTTCCATGAGGCCTTTTTAAATGGTCTCTCTCTCATTGTAAATCAATCCATTCACATAGCAATTTCATTTTCCTATTGTGAAATATTTTCTCTTGCATTGTTTGCTTCATGCTCTTGCTCTTTCGGTTTCTCTTCAGCAAGCTATTTGCATGTAGGTGATCTTTGCGATTGCGGAGTTGGATTTCATCAACTCCTACATGGTATCAGAGCCTCCCTGCTGCTTCTTGTTTGAAGGATTTTTGAAGCCGTGATTTGAAGTCACAAACCCTAGTTTGTTTGTGCAATTTTTCTTCAAATCAAGGGTAGAGCAAATTTTCAGAGCGCTTTCAGCCCAAACGGACATCACCATTGGATCCGGAAGGCCATTTACAATCAAAATTCATATAAAACTTGTCGAATTTGGAGACAGAGCTCTGGGAGGCAAAATTTTTTTACATCAGGAGCTACCGTACGAACTGTACGGATGATTTGCGATTTTAAAAAATTAAAAAAAAACCTTTTTAGGGCGCTCCGCCAGGGCACTGCCGGCGGCCCAACCCGACACCGCCAGCGCTCTGCCACCAGCGGAGCATCCGCTGTCATCCACCCGCATCCGGCGTTCTTTCCACCGGCGCACTGCCCTCCACCTGTTTTCGGCCGCCGCAGCTCCTCCCACCACGGGGACACCCGATCTCCACTCGAGCGCCTCTGACAGGCCGCTCCACTAGCGGCTCCCGTCGCGGTGCCACCCTAAACACCCACCGCCCGGGTGCAGCTGCCTCCGCCACCGCAGACAGTAGCGCCACCGGGTTTTCCTCTCGAGCGCCACCGCCACCAGTGGTTTTCATCGCTCCGCCGCCCTGCGGCCTATCCAACCACATAGTGACACGTCGCACTGTCTGCTTCCACTCATTGATCGCCACGTGGCTGCTGACAGAGATTTGCTGATGTCATATTTTAGTTGACTGATGTCACTTTCTCGACGTGTGACATGACCTTGTCGTGACAAATTTTTTTTGCCGGCGACAAGTTTGTGACGGGCATACGACCATCAAATTTATGCCAGTGTCTGTAATTTTCCAGCAAGTGCTTTTTTGGAGCAGCAGTCGGTTTTTTGGCTATAACTTGAGCATACGGAGGTCTTTTTCCGATCCGAAAGAAGCGTCGGAAAGCTGAATCAGAGAAAAAAACATTGGTTCTAGTTTCACATGATTTTGAGTTCGTTTGGGCTTCCATTTTTGGTGTCAAAGTAGAGGCTTTTGTTTCCTCTTATTCTGCATCAACAAATCCCAGTTCCTTTCCAGTTTTTTGCTTTCCTTAGTTGTTTTTTTGTGGTATTTGGGAGATATTTTTGTACAATTGTGGGGGGGTGTCTTTCTTTTCTGTAATTTACTTCAGTTAAGACCCTTCTACCTCCGTCTTCTTCTTTCTCTCAATGGCAGATCCATCTATATCCTGTCTCACACCACACAACTACCACACGTGGAAGGCACAAATGACTAGACTTCTCATGTCAAGGGGTTTATGCTCATGTTTGGATGAGAGTCAACCTGTTCTTACACGAGATTTTGAAGTTCTTCAGCATAGGAACAAAATGGATGAGGCCATGGGGCTTATTGCACTCAACATTTCAAACAGCTTGTTGTTTCACCTGGATGGTTTGACTACTCCACGAGCTTATTGGCTAAGATTTCAGACTTTGTTTGGACAAGTGAATGAGTTTTGGGCACTTCAGCTAGATGCAGAATTGACTTCTTTGACACCTGATAACTTTCCCACCATTGAGGACTTCTTGATGAAGTTCAAATCTCTACGTACACTTTTGCAGGGATGTGGGAAGAACAAAATAGATGATGAGTGTATCTTTTTGATACTCTCAAAGTTAAAGGGACAGTATCATATCTTCTCTTCCACTTTCTACTCCACTATGGATGCCTTGGGTGATAGACATAGGATGCCTTCATTTGAGATATTTTGTAATCGGTTAACCCGTGAACAGTCGAAGATTACTCAAATGGATTCACTTTCAAGTTCTCAGTCACAGGCATTGCTTTCCAAGGATACACAGGAATAGAAGTTGAAGTAGATATTAGATCCCTCTTCTACTAGTTCATCATCTTCTAACAAGAAGGAGAAAAAGAAGACCGCAACTCCTACCTGTTCCTATTGTGGGAAAGGATCTCATGATGAGGCACGTTGTTTTCAGAAGAGATGTGATGGCTATGAGAAACAGATTGCTGATTTGCACGCTCTCCTTCAGAAGAGCACTATTTCCTCTCCATCCTCTTCTACCTCAAAAGGGTCTTCTTTTTAGGCTTCTTCCACCTCTTCAACATCTACATTAGATCTTGGAAAGGGTCATGCATTACAGGCTTCCATTGCATCTTCTTCACAGGTTCCTTGGATACTGGATTCAGGTGCTTCTCACCATATGACATCTTCTCAAGGTGTCTTCTCCACTCTTGAGGCTTCTCCTATTCCTCACATTCTCATGGGGAATAACACTGCATTACCAGTCTATGGGAAAGGTTCAGTTCACATCCAAGATGGTATATTCAATGATGTATTGTATGTTCCATCTTTGTCTGCCAACCTTCTCTCAATTTCTCAGATTACACGCAGTGGATCAGGGAAGACAATTGAGTTCACCACTGATTCAGTCTTCATTCGAGATCGTGCTACAAGAGATCTTATTGCTACAATGGCAGTTGATCCTTCCACTCATCTCTATACCTTCTCACACTTTGGTCCACCATCTCCATTGTTGGAGCACACTACTTCTCTTTTGTAGGAGCATCATGTGGTGCAGTCAGGATACTTGAACCTTTGTATTGTTCCTGAGCTCCCTATTTTGACTACCACGCCACATCTAGTTGAGGGCTTTTCTTCTCTACAAAATTCTCCTTCTGCTCTACCTAATCTTCCAACTTCATTTATTGAGACTCCAGGTACGCTTGTTGCAGCTACTTCAGTGGACATTCATGACAATGTCATCACACCTGCCTTGGGGATTCCCGACACCTGCCTTGGGGATTCCCGTTTCGGTTCCTCATACATTCTCTTCTAGACATTAGCTAGGCTTTCCAGTTGCTCCTCTCACATAGGGATTTCCTTGTTACATGCCTTTGTTCCTTCCGAATTGGAGTTTCATTGGTTCGATCACTTCTACAGGAGCTCCATCATTATGGGGGGGCTGGTTGTACTTATGGTTTTGAGAGAGTCTCTTGAAACATTTCTGGTGGAAGTTGTCCTTGGGGGGATTGGTTGAGGCCTTCCTTCCTTCACTTCATGTTTTTTTTAGCATATTGTTTTTACCTCTTTTTGGAGGACGTTTTTTCCCATAGGGTTTTCCCTCTTTCTCTATTTTACAGAGGTTGCATTGTACATGGGTACCTAACATGGCCTCATTATCGGGACCCATTATGCATTTCATCTTAGTTTTAGGAGCTTAAGGCATTCCCCTAAGTTGCACTTAAGGGGGGGTGTTATAGTAAATAATTAATAATTAATTATTTATTCTATTACTTAAGCTTACTTAGGTTAATGCATTTATTTAATATTTAGCATTCAATGCATGTAGTGGTTAGTTGTTGACAACTCGGGAGTTTGTTCCTTTTTTAGCATATTCCACTTTTTGTGGATATGTGCTGAGTTGTCATTTTTGTCCTCTACCTCCTTCCAGCTTGTTCTACAAGCTTCCATGAGGCCTTTTTAAATGGTCTCTCTTTCATTGTAAATCAATCCATTCACATAGCAATTTAATTTTCCTATTGTGAAATATTTTCTCTTGCATTGTTTGCTTCATGCTCTTGCTCTTTCGGTTTCTCTTCAGCAAGCTATTTGCATGTAGGTGATCTTGGCGACTGCGGAGTTGGATTTCATCAACTCCTACACCTAGTTCAAAAGTTATTGAATCTACTTTTAAAGCTAAACTCTTACTTAAAGAAAATGGCAAGAAATCAAAATCTACTCAATCAGGAAGTGAAGAAGAAGGAACATCAGAAGAAAGTTCAAATAGTGATCTTGAAGTTGTTGAAGCCCTACTTGTTAGAAAGTATTCCAAAGGTAAAGGAAAGTACAAAGGTAAAGTTGCTTTGATCTACTTTTCCTATGAAGAAGTTGGCCACATTGCTACTAGGTGTCCAAGTAAGGAAATCAAGGATGAAAAGAAAAGAAATAAGCACAAAGGCAAGAAGGACTACAAGAACTACAAGGTAAGAAATCTTGTTTTATAGCTAAAGATTCTAATAACAGTGAGGATGAAATGGTATATATTGTTGTGAAAGATGAATTTGATGATGAAGGAGATAAGATGGTGCTTATCTCTAATGTTAGCAAAAATGATATATGGATTATTGATAGTAGCTGCTCACATCATATTACTAGTGACAAAAAAAAATTGAGCACATGAAACATTATGATGGAGGTAGTGTGAGATTTGGAAACAATGAACCTTGTAACATAAAAAATGAAAAGGATGTATTTCATTGACTAAAGAAATTATCTATGTCAATGCTGATTAGGTTGAAGGACTAAAGCATAATCCACTGAGTGTGGCATAGTTGAATAACATTGGAGTCAAGGTAGAATTCATGAATGGACATGCCAAACTACTGGATGGAAAAGGAAATCTAGTTGGATTTGGAAAGTAAACAAAAGGTAATCTATTTTATCTTGATCTTAGTGATTTTTCATGTTTTATTGCTCAAGTAGAGGAAAGCTAGTTATGGCATAAAAGGCTATGTAATGCAAACTTTGATAATCTAGTTAAGATAAATGAACATAAAAGGGTAAGAGGTATTCCTAGTTTGAAGAAACCTTACATGGGTCTATGCAAGAATTGCCAAATTGGTAAGATGGGAAAGACTAGTTTCAAGAGAAAAAGTTGCCAGTCAGAAGAAGTCTTGGAAATTGTTCATACAAATTTATGTGGACCTATTGGAATAGAAAGCTATAGTGGAGAAAAAATTTTCATTCTTTTTGTTGATGACTATTCTAGAATGATGAAAGTAATGTATCTAAAAGAAAAATTAGAAGCCTTTCAAAAATTTAAATGGTATATGGCAAGAGTAGAAAAGGAAATTGGAAAGAATTTGAAATGCTTAAGATTAGATAGAGGTGGTGAGTTCATCTCTAATGATTTCAATAATTTTTGCATTGAAAGAGCAATCAAAAGACAAGTATCAGCCCTTGATACAACACAACAGAATGGTATAGCTGAAAGAAGAAACAAATCTATCAAGGATTGTGCAAGAAGCTTGATGATTGAAAAAAAGGTTTCTCTCAAACATTGGATGGAAGCTATCAACACTATAGCTCATACCTTGAATAAAGTGCAATTGAAGAAAGATTCAAACAAAACTCCTTATCAACTATGGTATGGCTACAAACCTAATGTAAGTTACTTGAAAGTATTTGGTAGCAAATGTTATATCTTAAAAGAATCTAGAAAAGACAAATTTGATGTAAAACATGATGAAGGCATATTTCTAGGATATTCTTGCAGAAGTAAAGCACACAAATGTTTGAATTTTTCTACTCATAAAATTATAGAAAGTGCACATGTTAGAATTGATGAGTTTGTAGAAAAGAGTGAAGAAGAAAGCAACAAGGAACCAAAAGATTACGGAAGATTTTTTTACTATGAACTTGATACCTTGCCAAGTCTATCTGAAAGAAAGGAAGTTTCATCTCCTGAGTCCCTAGAATCCCCAATAGTTATCAAGTTGTAGATAGTGTAACCTGAGGTACAATCTAAAGGACATGAGTCATAATCAAAGGCTACAGAGCTAGTTCAAACCGAGCTTCATAAACCCAAGTAACAGATAGAAGGACCTAAGCTTGAAACTAAAATTCAACATGAAGATGGTGGAACTCATTAAAAGACTAAAGAGCTTGTTTTAGCAAGATATGTTAGAAGGCATCATGCACTTGATCACATTATTGGAGACAAATTTGATGGAACAATGACAAGAAGAAAATTAAAAGGTACATGTTTACTAGCTGAATTTGAACTTAGAAATGTTAAAGATGCTATTGAAAATGAAAGTTGGATTGAAGCAATTAATGATGAGATAGAACGAATAGAAAAGAACAAAACTTGGACTCTTGTCCCTAGACTCAAGGATAAAAATTTAATTGGTACAAAGTGGGTATTTAGAAATAAGTTGAATGAAGATGTAAAAGTTTCAAGAAACAAAGAAAGATTGGTGTGCAAAGGTTATTATCAAGAAGAAGGTATTGACTATGGTGAGATATTTTCTCTTGTGGAAAGACAAGGAGGTGCTAGAACCTTACTAGCATATGCAGCATATAGAGGATTTAAAGTATATCAAATGGATGCCAAATCTACATTCTTAAATGGAATTCTTGATGAAGAAGTCTACATTGAACAATTGGAAGGTTTTTTAGATCCTAACAAAAGGGACATGGTTTTCAAATTACAGAAAGCATTATATGGTCTCAAGCAAGCTCCCAAAGATTGGTATGAAAGACTCCATAATTACTTGGTACAAATTGGCTTTCAAAGGATAAATGATAATAGTAGTTTGTATGTCAAGGAAGGACCAGGCAATAAGATTGTGTTGGTAGAAAGATTTGTTAATGATACTCCATTTAGAGGAAATGATGACTTGTGCAAAGAATTTTTTGAAGAAATGAGTAAAGAATTTGAGATGTCCATGTTTGGTGAGATAAAATTCTTTGTTGGATTGCAGATACATTAGAACAAAAATGGTATCTACATCGGGTAAGTGCACAAAGTTGTGGTGCCAAAAGGGGGGTATAAGTGGACACCTTTTTCTTGAAATCTGCAAATTTTGAACTTCAACAAGAATTTGAAGATAGTTACGCTCAAAATTTTCAAATATGACAAAAAAAAAAGTCATAGCCCTTTGAATCTAGTTTCTAAACTACTAATTTTTTTTCAAAATGGTTTAGTTTTAGGTCCTCAAAAAAGGGGGCCACAAAAAGTGGTACTGTTTATTCCAAAAAAACATAGCACAGTACAAAGTGTGCCCCCCCTAAAATTTTAACTTTTTTTTTGAAATTTTTTAATCGCTCTAGTCAAAAGTTACATAAAACTATGTAGTTTATCCCAGATTTTTTGAGTAATTTTATAATATCTATTTTTTTTTAACGAATTTTTAAACTAGAAACATCCCAAAAATGTGAAATATCTGTGTGCTCCCCCTAGAAATAATTGAAAACTAATCTAAAATCAATTTTTTTTTCAAAGTGTGTAGAATGGAGTCTAGTTTCTAAAAAACTAAGTTGTTACAAAATTTGATGAACGAGCTAAAATCTATAGCCCAATTAGTATGTGGTGATTTTTGACAAAAAATGAACATACATTCAAAAGAAATTATAGATGAAAGGCTTGAAATAGTTCAAATTAAAAATAAATTATATTGTTAGATAGATAACATAGAGACCTATAATGCTATGTAACCTGATCTTATCGATACCCAACCACGAGAAATCTTGAAGGGGAGCACAGAAGAAAAAATAATCATTTTTTATATGTTTGCTGGAAAATACGTCTCAGGCCTATTCATCAAATCCAAACCTTTGGGTTGGATCTCCAAGGAAAAACGAAGCCATAGGCTTGGGTTTGATTAAGGTTTAAATAGCGCGTGCACCCTATAGTGCATACGCATTATAGCGTGCATGCGCTATTTAAACCTCAGCTCTAAATAGCGCGTGTGTGTGATAGGGCGCAAGCACTATAGTGCACACACACTATTAAGATGTAAGTTGCAAAAGAGAACTAGGTGGGGGGGGGGGGGATAGGGGAATGGCTATGTGTGTGCATGAAAGAGATAGAGAGAAAGTAGGGGATAGGAGAGGGGAGAGAGTACAAGATAGGAGAGAGAAAGTGAGAAAGAATAGGGGTGGCAAAGAGAGTATAGGATGAGAGAGAGAGAGTAGGGGTGGCAAAGAGAGGAAGTGTGAGAGAGAGTACGGGTGGAAAAGAGAGAGTGCGGGATGGGGGAAAGAGATTTAAAGTAGGGGATGGGAGAGAGAGGAAGTGTGAGAGAGAGTACAGGTTGGGAGAGAGAGATTAAGAGTAGGGGATGGAGGAGAGAGAGAGTAGGTGATGGGAGACAGAGTGGGAGAGGAAGAACTTGAGAGAGAGGAGGATGGGAGTGCATGTGTGTAAAAGAGAGAGAGTATGGAATGGGAGAGGGGGAAGAAAAAGTAGCTCAAGAGAGAGTAGGGGATGGAAGAGAGAGTAGGCGATGGGAGAGGGAGTGGGAGAGGGGGAGACAAGGGGGAATAGAAATGTGTGTGTGTGTGTGTGTGTGTTTGTTTGTGTGTGTGTGTGTGTGTGTGTGTGTGTGTGTGTGTGTGTGTGTGTGTGTGAGAGAGAGAGAGAGAGAGAGAGAGAGAGAGAGAGAGAGAGAGAGAGAGAGAGAGGAGGGGATAGGAGAGAGTGTGAAAATTTAAGAGAGACTAGAGGGTAGTAGAGAGAGAGAGTGGAGAGGGAGAGAGTGAGAGTGAGAGTGAGAGAGAGAGAGAGTAGGCAGTGGGAGAGGGAGTGGGAGAGGGAGAGAAAGTGAGAGAAAAAGTAGGGGATGGAAGAGGAGAGAGGGGGGAATGGATGTGTGTGTGTCAAAGAGAGAGAGTCAAGAATGAGAGAGGGGAGAGAGAGATAGAGAGAGTAGGCAATGGTAGAGGGAAGGGATGGGGGAGAGAGAGAGAGAGAGAGATAGTAGGCAGTGGGAGAGGGAGTGGGAGGGAGAGAGAGGTGGAATGGAATCATTTAAGAGAGATAGAGTAGGGGATGGGAGAGAGTAGGCAGTGGGACAAGGAATACAAGAGAGAGAGAGGGGGGGGGAATGGGAATATGTATTTATTTATAAGAGAGATAGAGTAAAGGATGGGAGAGAGTGTGAGAGTTTGAGAGAAAGTAGTAGGGGATGGGAGAGAGAGTAAGAGTAAGGGATGGGAGAGAGAGAGAGAGAGAGAGAGAGAGAGAGAGAGAGAGAGAGAGAGCTTGAGAGAGATAGACAGTAGGCAGTAGGAGAGGGAGTGGGAGAGGGAGAGGGAGAGGGAGAGAAATAGAGGGATGGGAGTGTGTGCGACAGATGTAGAGAGTAGGGGATGGGAGAGAAGAAGAAGAGTGGGGGGATAAGAGTGTGTATCTATGAAAGTGAGAGATTAGGGGATGGGAGAGAGTGTGAAAGTGTGAAAGTAGGGGGTAGCAGAGAGAGAGTACGATGATGGGGGAGAGAAAGTAGGCGATGGGAGAGGAAAAGAGAGAGGGGGGATGGGAGTGTGTGTGTGTGTAAGAGAGATAGAGCAGGGGATGGGAGAGAGTGTGAGAGTAGGGGGTGGATGAGAGAGAGAGTATGACGATGGGGGAGAGAAAGTAGGCAGTGGGAGAGGGAAAGAGAGAGGGGGGATGGGGGTGTATGTGTAAGAAAGATAGAGTAAGGGATGGGAGAGAGTGAGAGTGTGAGAGAGTAGGGGATGGGAGAGAAGAGAGAGAGTAGGGGATGGGGGAGAGTGTGAGAGTGTGAGAGAGTAGGGGATGGGAGACGAGAGAGAGCAAGGGATGGGGGAGAGAAAGTAGGTAGTGGGAGAGAGAGTGGGAGAGACATAGAGAGCTTGTACAAGATGGGAGAGAGAGATAGTAGGTACTAGTAGTGTGAGTGTGAGAGAGAGTAGGGGGTGGTAGAGAGAGTACGACGATGGGGGAGAGAAAGTAGGCAGTGGGAGAGGGAGAGAGAGGGGGAATGGGAATGTGTGTAAGAGTGACAAATTAGGGGATCAAAGAGAAGAGAGAGAGTAGGGGATGGGGGAGAGAAATTAGGTGGTAGGAGAGGGAGAGATATAGGGGGGATAAGAGTGTGTGTGAGAGATCTAAAGAGCCAAGGATGGGAGAGGAGAGGGGGTGAGAGAGGTAGAGAGAGTAGGTGGTGGGAGAGGGAGAGTGAGAGAGAGTAGGAAGGGAGAGGGAGGGGATGGGAGAGAGAGTAGGGAGGATGGGGAGTGATGTGTTTTGAGAAAGTAGGGGGTGGCAGAGAGAGAGTATGATGATAAGGGAGAGAAAGTAGGTGGTGGGAGAGGAAAAGAGAGAGGGAGATGGGAGTGTGTGTGTAAGAGAGAAAGAGCAGGGGATGGGATAGAGTGTAAAAGTGTGAGAGTAGGGGGTGGCAGAGAGAGAGAGTGCGACAATGGGGGAGAGAAAGTAGGCGATGGGAGAGGGAAAGAGAGAGGGGGGATGGGGGTGTATGTGTAAGAGAGATAGAGTAGGGGATGGGAGAGAGTGAGAGTGTGAGAGAGTAGGGGATGGGAGAGAGTGAGAGTGTGAGAGAGTAGGGTATGGGAGAGAAGAGAGAGAGTAGGGGATGGGGGAGAGTGTGAGAGTGTGAGAGAGTAGGGGATGGGAGACGAGAGAGAGAGAGCAGGAGATGGGGGAGGGAAAGTAGGCGATGGGAGAGAGAGTGGGAGAGGCAAAGAGAGCTTGTACAAGATGGGGGAGAGAGAGTAGAGAGGGAGAGAGAGAACTTGAAAGAGAGAGATAGTAGGTAGTAGTAGTGTGAGGGTGAGAGAGAGTAGGGGGTGGTAGAGAGAGTACGATGATGGGGGAGAGAAAGTAGGCAGTGGGAGAGGGAGAGAGAGGGGGAATGGGAACGTGTGTAAGAGAGACAAAGTAGGGGATGGGAGAGAAGAGAGAGAGTAGGGGATGGGGGAGAGAAATTAGGTGGTAGGAGAGGGATAGGGAGAGAGATAGGGGGGATAAGTGTGTGTGAGAGATCTAAAGAGTCAGGGATAGGAGAGGAGAGGGGGTGAGAGAGGTAGAGAGAGTAGGTGGTGGGAGAGGGAGGGTGAGAGAGAGTAAAGGATGGGAGAGAGTAGGCAGAGAGAGAGAGGGAGGGGATGGGAGAGAGAGTAGGGAGGATGGGGAGTGATGTGTTTTGAGATAGTGCGTACACACTATAGTGCATACGCGCTTTGTAGTGCGTACGCGCTATAGTGCATATGCACTATCTCAAATCACCAAAAAATGGTCAAAAACCAACCTTGGGGCCCATTTCATCCATTTTTAACTTTTGGTCTGTTATGCTCTCTGTTATTCCGACAGAAAACACGGGTTTCAACATCTAGCAAACACTATTTCAACACTTTTGGAAGCTAGCAAACACCAAATTCAATCATTGGACACGTGATTTGAAGAATTTTTGAATATTCTTTTAATAGAAAAGGTTAGTGCAATCCATTTTAAATATTGTTTGTCGATATATAGGTACAAATTTGATTATAATTTGATATGTTATGTAATATATAGTGAATTCATTAAAAATTGTATATTTGAATGAAATGTTATTTCGAAATGGTTAGAAATATGACAAGTTGTTTGATATATATTGTGTAATCATTCAAATAATTATAATTTTTATATGTAATTGAATAATTTGTAATTTACACATTTTAAGTAATTCGGATGTTTGAATAATTTGACATGTAGAAATCATCATCATTCCAAGGAAGAAACCAAAGATTCAAACAAATGCAGATAGGGAGAGAGATTTGAAAATTAAAAGAGATAAAATAAAATTACTACGTGAACAAATAAAATTGCAAAGCAATGATGAAGAATTAACTTTCGAAGAGGATCAAGAACCACTAGTACAAAGAAATAAGGAGGAAGAATTAGAAAGATAAAGACAATGAATGAGATTGTTACGCTCAAGAAGACAATTGAATTGTGAAGCTACACCATCCTCCAATGTTGGAGTCATATCGTCCACTACACCATCTTCGAATGTTGGAGTCATATCATCCACTACACCATCTTCCAATGTTGAAGTCATATCATCCTCTCATGTTGAAGAGACACTAATTTATAGATCCGACAATATACACACTCCATCATGTCATGTTGAAAGCACAACATCAACACATCAAGTAGGTGATATTCCATCTTTTACATCTTATTGCCAAGGCACATCATCTTCAGTTCAAGGTACAGAATACACTCAACCTTATATTGATGTTCAAAATGTTGAGAGAATTGAAGAGATTAGAACACCTTCTAGAATTCGTTTTAGAAAACCAAAATATTTGATTGATATTGATACTAACATTTTGAAATCAATGCTTGACAAGATTAGCAAGCGTACTTGTCAAACAAAAGTTAATCATATGTGGAGATTATTTTTTGAAGAATTGAATATTACAGGTCAATGCCAATTATTTGTTGAAATGATGAGGAATTTGAAATTTAAGCCTATCATGAAGATTCTTGGGCTAAGAATGATGGATGATTCAAATGAAAAAAATATTGTAAAGAATCTAATGAGTGCTTATGAAAAAGTGGGTTCTAAATCACGCACCAAAGAT
The DNA here is from genome assembly GCA_028749045.1 of Cupressus sempervirens. NCBI lineage: Eukaryota > Viridiplantae > Streptophyta > Pinopsida > Cupressales > Cupressaceae > Cupressus > Cupressus sempervirens. The sequence goes on along the minus strand of CM053792.1, from coordinate 652,600,723 downwards.
AGTAATATTAGAAGACGAGTACTCACATCGACAATAGTAAGTAGCCAAATGAAGAAAGTTTGACTCATGAGAAAGACACGCAAAATATTAAAAATTGGTAGAGGTACCTTAAGGAGAGCCATGCTAAGGCATGAGAGATTAGAAGATCCAACAAAAAATGAGTTATGGACATTTAGCGGTAGACTACCGTGAAAGGATAAAGAAATTAGTGAAGCCTTGAAATCATTGATTGAAGATTTTTGGAAAAATAACACACGTGTTTCTCCTAATCAAAGAGATGTTGTAAGAAGGAGGATTGGTAGCCGAAATCGTGAGCCACATGTGAAACAATTTTTGGACTCAACTCAGACACATTTTTTTGCAAAATTTATTGGTATGTATCCTCAAATTCGAATAAGTCAAATATTTTTTGAGATGGGTAAACCTTTTTATGTGAAAATAAATCACACACACACAACTTCTTGTTGTAGGGTACATATTGAATTTTCTAACCATTTTAATGTTTTTAGGCACATATGTGTAGTTTTGCATAGTCAAAGATTTTTTGAGATGGGTAAACCTTTTTATGTGAAAATAAATCACACACACACAACTTGTTGTTGTAGGGTACATATTGAATATTCTAACCATTTTGATGTTTTTAGGCACATATCATAGTTTTGCATTCTCAGTTTGTTTTGCAGGATTGTGACATAAAAGAGCCACCAAGATCTTCAAGGGAATTCATATCCAACATTTCATGTGAAATAGGGGATGACCAAAAATTTTACAAGACATCATGTTTGGATGATACGTTCTTATTTTGTGGTTCTTTGCAACTTTTAACAACTTGTCAACATATGGATAGTACACATGCAATTGGAAATGAAATAGTAGATTACGAAAAATTCAAGACAGTGACATATGCTCTAAAAGATGGGAAACATGGTAAAAGATGTGATCTAGTTATTGAAAAAATTCTAGTGTATGAGTTCATGAAGATTTTTCATGAAAAGATTATGTACGAGTATGCAAGGCATACCCATAGAGCTCGATGGTTGGATTTGCAATTCAAGTTGTGCAAGGATACGTTTCCATTGGATACCATTGTTTTGATTGTAGATTTTGAAGAGAACTACACACTAAAACCACAAAATGAGGTGCAAGCAAAGTATTATACATCTCAAAAGGTTTCTATATTTGTTCACATAACATTCATGCATTCACCTACAAGTACATAGGATGACAGGAAGATTTTGAGGGAGTACCATTTTTACATCAGTGATGATCGATCACATTCTATAGAGTTTGTAGATGGTTGTTTTCAACTATTTTATGGAGATTTGGCTAACAGGGGCATATCATATCATCAACACATTATTTGGTTAGAAAATTGTGCATCTCAATTCAAGAATGCACGAATGCTCTATTGGTTGAGTAGGATGCACAGGTTGTGTAGAATTCAATATATGTGGAATTTCACAGAGGCTGGTCATGGTAAGGGAGAGCACGATGGTGCAGGTGCATGCATTAAAAGAGCCTTGGCTCATGGAGAACTAAACTAAAAAGATGAGCAATATTGATAGATGCAAAATCCATCGTCCAATGGTCTAATGCTACAATGGGTCTAGGTAAGGAAGGTGAGTCTACAGTTCATAGATTTTTTTGGTTGATAGATAATACTAACATTGCACCATATCAAGATTGTTGCACACTAATAGGATCTAGTGAGTTACACTCTTTTAGAAGCTTTTATGCAGGTTCATGGAGTATCCACACATGAAAAATGGCATGCTATTGTCCATAATGTGCAGAGGAAAATTGGGATGACTGTGAGTCAACTGAATGGGTGGACAAATGGGATATACGAGTTTTGGACCCAATTGACACCTATCATCCCCCACAAGCACTAGAAATGGTAGAGATGGATTCATCTATTGACTTTGATCGCTTGTCAGATTTAGTGCAACTTGGTAATATATATATATATATCTTTGTAATTTCAATATGTAATTTTATAACTTTTACCCAAGTATTTTTTGAATTAATGACCGCATTTTGTACATTTGTCACTACAGGCCATGTTTTTGCTATTATTGCACCTAAAGACAATGAAGAAGGGACATATTATTATTTGTGTCATTGTGTTGAAGCCAAAAAAAAATTAGATCACTCGGTTATAGATGGTGAAGGTTTAGTGTACCATGTCAGTGTGGTGGTTGTAATAGGCACATGGCTTAGATGATATCCTATGAAGAATCCTAACTTGTGGTTATTTGAGGATTGGCAAATAGAGAGGAAGATTCTTCATTATTCAAACCTTGTTGTCACATCAAATGTCCACTTGATAAAATATGGTGGAAAACCACATAATAAGATTCTTTGGAAAGTTTACGAGTCAGACCATGAGGCAATACTTGAGACATTAAAATGTCAAGCAGATCCAGTTGGCTCATTAGATTGAATTGGGAGAGAGAGAAAAAGTGATCAATTGGATCCAAATACAATGTTACAACCTCTTCCCCAAGACTATCACATGACTAAGGTGGACTGTATTGTTATGATGTGTAAGTGATGAGATTTAGTTTTGATTTGTTTAGAATATAGATACATTATTTGAATTTATATTAGATTCTTTAATACGACCCATTTTTCTAATCTTATCTTAGATTTTTTTTTGTGCTGATTCTTCATTTGTAGGTCACCAAAGAAGAGGGCTAATAAAGTTGACGCACAAGTGATAAAGGGTGAGATGCCAAAATCATCTGTGAAATGGTATTATCAATTCACATCCTCAATATTTATTAGTGTTCTTTGTTCAAGTACCATTGTATGATAATCATCTTATGCCTGGAATCATAGAGGTTAAATTATGTGAATACTAAGGTTTGTAGCATCAATAATAAGGTTTTTAGCATCAATTGGTCACGCTAAGTATAGTAGTTGTATCATGAATCCTTCTGAACCAATATGACTAAGATTCTCGGAAGAAGACTAAACCATATCATCTGTCTACTCCCTCTTTATATAAGAGTTTGTCAAACAATGAGAATGAAACATTGATTATTACTCCCCCCTCAATGTAAAATTCTCATTGATTGCATTTTGTAAAGTTTTAAGTCACTATTGCACTCACTAGTTCTAAGCCAATGACTAAGGTATGAAAGAGTTTACATTAAAATTTCATTAGCACTAAAATTCAATATAAAATTCATAGGCACAATCGAGTTGTAACTTTGATAGTTTTTGTAGGGTCTTATTATTCCTGACCATCAGTGTATCCCTGAGGTGTATATACAGAGGAATTATCAGCTAGCTGTAAGAAAATATTAAGTTTTATGTGTAAATATATTTTATTTTTTTATATAAAATAGTTATTTATTCATATATAATTTTGATTGTAACATGTCGAGTTACAGAAGATTCTAGACTAATGGACTAGTGAGCATGTTAGGAAGACCTCGTTATATACACTGGTCATCTCCCACTTGTTGGCAATTAAAGACAATCAGGGATTTATTTTGTTCCCCTAGTTGGAAAGAGTATATATCTAATGATGTACATTTTACACCTATATGGCATTATTCGGCATATGTTTTGTATAATTTTTTCTATGTATGTCATTTTTTACATATATTTCATGTATGACTTTATTAGACATATGCTTATGATGTTTCACATTATTGATAAATGAATTATATGATATTGTTAGACCTTATGGAGTCAACTTTGATTTTTTGTTATCACATTGGTTTGATGCTTGTATTCAATCAATCAACATATTTTCCTTTCAATTCTTCCACATTTGGCATATCCATCTAACAATGAACTTATGATACTCCCATCAAGAAGTGCATGATTGCATGGTTTTCACTCTCTTTTTTAAATTCCAATTTTATTCATCTACATGAGTAAGGGAGATCAATTCCATTTCTTTCAATTGTATTTAAAGGTCATTAAAGTTTTTTTAAACAATGTGATTAAATAAATATTATTCAGCATTTACCTCTATCATCAAGGTTGATTCATTCCTCCTCTTATTTTACCAAATAATTTGGATGAATCACCCATGGATCCTTACATTTCTTGAAGAAAATTTTCAAAGACTTTGCAACATGTCTTCTCTTCTTCCATATAGTTCATGTTCATTGAAGACATTTGGTCAAACAATATATATGCTTTGTATATTCTCACAACACCAATAGTCTTGGTACAATGCTTACAAGATCCATAGTTGAAGAGAAGCTATGTGAAGCTTCTAGAACCATGGAACTATACTTAATTTAGTATTATTGCATCCATGTTACTTATGAAAGTGGAACTTTCACATAGATAACTAGGGAAACCAAAATTGAAAGCCAAACTTAACATAGAAAAGTAAAGCAAGCCTCAACTATATTCTCATTAAACACTGTGAATTCAAATATCTTTGGTGGAGCATATCTCAGAGCTCATGCAAGATATGGATGAGGTTCTATTTCCTACAGGACCGTGTTGCAGAGACCTACAATAACCTCTGTCACTTTTTGGAGATCGCATTCCATTTTCATTCTACAATGCCATCTCGGGTGATGTTGAAACTTGCAGTGTTGGCTAATACAAAGTTGCCAACTGCCAAATCTCTCTCATCTTTCATCGTGGGATCAAACTATCTGCTCCATTAGCTCTGAGTGGCTGGGTAAACTCTATCCCCAACCTCATCTTTTCCCCTTCAGTGCTCGAACGTTCTTAGGCACGCTGAACCAAAATGTCCCTGAGGGTCACTAAATCCCACAGGGCTGCAATCTTTGATGGGGCATATCTCAAAGCTTGTGTGAGATATGGATGAAATTCTAGTTCCTACAAGACTATGTTTTAGATACCTACAATAACCTCTCTCACTTTTTGGAGATCGCATTCCATTTTCATTCTACAATGCCATCTCAGGTGATGTTGAAACTTGCAGTGTTGGCTAGTACAAAGTTGCCAACTGCCAAATTTATCTCATCTTTTGTCGTAGGATCAAAAGATCTGCTCCATTAGCTCTGGGTGGCTGGGTAAAACCTATCCCCAACCTCGTCTTGTCCCCTTCAGTGCTCGAATGTTCTCAGGCATGCTGAACCAGAATGTCCCTAAGGGTCACTAAATGCCACAGGGCTGCAATCTTTGGTGGGGCATATCTTCGAGCTTGTGCGAGATATAGATGAGATTCCAATTCCTAAAGGACTATGTTGTGGAGACCTACAATAACCTCTCTCACTTTTTGGAGATGGCATTCTGTTTTCATTCTACAACGCCATCTCGGGTGATGTTGAAACTTGCAGTGTTGGCCAGTACAAAGTTGCCAACTGCCAAATCTCTCTCATCTTTCATCGTGGGATCAAATTGTCTACTCCATTAGCTCCAGGTGCCCAGGTAAACCCTATCCCCAACCTCATCTTTTCCCCTTCAGTGCTCGAATGTTCTCAGGCACGTTGAACCAGAATGTCCCTAAGGGTCACTAAATCCCACAGGGCTGCAATCTTTGGCGGGGCATATCTTGGAGCTCGTGTGAGATATGGATGAGATTCTAGTTCCTACAGGATCGTGTTACAGAGAACTACAATAACCTCTCTCACTTTTTGGAGATCGCATTCCATTTTCATTCTACAACGCCATCTCGGGTGATGTTGAAACTTGTAGTGTTGGCTAGTACAAAGTTGCCAACTACCAAATCTCTCTCATCTTTCGTCATGGGATTAAACTATCTTCTCCATTAGCTTCGAGTGGCCGGGTAAACCCTATCCCCAACCTCATCTTTTTCCCTTCAGTGCTCAAACATTCTCAGGCACGCTAAACCAGAATGTCCCTAAGGGTCACTAAATGCCAAAGGGTTGCAATCTTTGGCGAGGTATATCTCGGAGCTCGTGCAAGATATGTATGAGATTCTAGTTCCTACATGACCATGTTATAGAGACCTACAATAACCTCTCTCACTTTTTGGAGATCGCATTCCATTTTCATTCTACAATGCCATCTCGGGTGATGTTGAAACTTGCAGTGTTGGCCAGTACAAACTTGCCAACTGCCAAATCTCTCTCATCTTTCGTCGTGGGATCAAACTGTGTGCTCCATTAGCTTCAGCTAGCTAGGTAAACTCTATCCCCAATCTCATATTGTCCCCTTCAATGCTTGAACGTTCTTAGGCACGCTAAACCAAAATGTCCCTAAGGATCACTAAATCCCACAGGGCTACAATCTTTGACGGGGCATATCTCAGAGCTCATGCGAGATATGGATGAGATTTTAGTTCCTAAAAGACCATGTTATAGAGACCTACAATAACCTCTCTCTCTTTTTGGAGATCGCATTCTATTTTCATTTTACAATGCCATCTCGGGTGATGTTGAAACTTACAGTATTGGCCAGTACAAAGTTGCCAACTGCCAAATCTCTCTCATCTTTCATCGTGCGATCAAACTGTCTGCTCCATTAGCTCTGGGTGGCCGGGTAAACCCTATCCCCAACCTCATCTTGTCCCCTTCAATGCTCAAACATTCTCAAGCACGCTGAATCGGAATGTCCCTAAGGGTCACTAAATCCCACAGGGCTGCAATCTTTGACAGGGCATATCTCGGAGCTCGTGTGAGATATGGATGAGATTCTAGTTCCTACAGGACCATGTTGTAGATACCTACAATAACCTCTCTCAATTTTTGGAGATCGCATTCCATTTTCATTCTACAATGCCATCTCGGGTGATGTTGAAACTTGCAGTGTTGGCTAGTACAAAGTTGCCAACTGCCAAATCTCTCTCATCTTTTGTCGTGGGATCAAAATGTCTACTCCATTAGCTCCAAGTGGCTAGGTAAACCCTATCCCCGACCTCATCTTTTCCCCTTCAGTGCTCGAACATTCTCAGGCACGCTAAACTAGAATGTCCCTAAGGGTCACTAAATCCCACAAGGCTGCAATCTTTGACGGGGCATATCTTAGAGCTCGTGCAAGATATGGATGAGATTCTACTTCCTACAGGAGCGTGTTGTAGAGGCCTACAATAAAATCTCTCACTTTTTGGAGATTGCATTCCATTTTCATTGTACAACACCATCTTAGGTGATGTTGAAACTTGCAGTGTTGGCCAGTACAAAGTTGCCAACTGCCAAATCTCTCTCATCTTTCATCATGGGATCAAACTGTCTGCTCCATTAGCTCCGAGTGGCCTGGTAAACCCTATCCCCAACCTCATCTTGTCCCCTTCAGTGCTCAAACATTCTCAAGCACACTGAATCGAAATGTCCCTAAGGGTCACTAAATGCCATAGGGCTGCAATCTTTGATGGGGCATATCTCGGAGCTCGTGCGAGATATGGATGAGATTCCAATTCCTACAAGACCATGTTGCAGAGACCTACAATAACCTCTCTGAATTTTTGAAGATTACATTCTATTTTCACTCTACAACACCATCTCGGGTGATGTTGTAACTTGCAGTATTGGCTAGTACAAAGTTGCCAACTGCCAAATCTCTCTCATCTTTCATCGTGGGATCAAACTGTCTGCTCCATTAGCTCTAGGTGGCCAGGTAAACCCTATCCCCAACCTTTTCTTGTCCCCTTCAGTGCTCAAACATTCTCAGGCACGCTGAACTGGAATGTCCCTAAGGGTCACTAAATCCCACAGGGCTGCAATCTTTGATGGGGCATATCTCGGAGCTTGTTCGAGATATGGATAAGATTCCAGTTCCTATAGGACCGTGTTGTAGAGACCAGAGATCAGCCAAGGATAAGGATAGCATAGTAAGAAAATGATTATTTATCTGGTGGATATAAGTATTTTATATAACAAACCATTTATATGCATAGTAAAAGAACTGAATATAGATTTGAGACATATTGATCACTTGCAGTCTGATCATCTTCACTAGTATGAAACTTTTGTTTCACTATTTCATGTGGGTTTATTGAACTTTCTTTATGAGGTCATTTACAGATGAGATGTTCAAAGGTTGAGTTCCTATGGGCCGTCAATACTTTGACTATACTTTAAGTCAACAATTATCAATATGGGAAAAAATGGAACTTGTTGTATTTTGAAGTACCGAGAAGATGGCCTTTCCCTTCCCCAGGAGTTTCAGAAATGGGAGACATTAGGTAAGAGAGTGAAAATGTTACTATCACTTCAACGCACATGACACAATTGGAAATGCAAATTTTGATGGTAATCATTTTGTGATAAGGGAGAGACTAGGGATGATCGTTGTTACTATCTCTTTAGTAGTGGATTTTTTTTTTCTCTTGAATTTGGTGGTGGGGGATTAGTGGTAATTCTCCTTGGATATTCCTTCTTATGATGTTAGTGACAAGTGTTTCTCTTTGAAAACACTTGTACAATCTTTTTTAAATTATTAGATAAAAACAAAGAATTGTAAGTATTAAACATGATTAGCCTTTAGTTCCTAGAAGATCTTTATTTCCCCATCAATGCATTTAGAAAGTTAAGTTTTAAGAAGATCATAAATAGAAAAAATTAGAGAAGTGATTTAAACATTTATATTGATTAGAAACATGTGAGTCTTGAGTTTCCTCTGCCTTTTAAAGAGCGTTCCTTAGCTAGCATACCTAATTCCACATTCCATAAGAGTGTCATTGCACTAAAGATTTAGGAAACCAACTGCTCTAAGATAAAGCTTCCCGGTCAATAATAATCTAGCCTATTGAGGTACATAATACTTCTCAATTAAACTTGTGTTAATTTAGTATTAATTTTGTAATTAACTATAATTTCAGTATATGTGTACAGGGGGTGACTGAGAAAACTATTTGAGGTCCAATTTGAAAATATATTTGTAAGGATCTCAACCAAGGTTCACAACTTCGATGATTAATACATTCATTTAGGCTAGAACCTCACTACAAAAAAATAATATATAAAAAAGGTGGTGAATAATGTCATGTCTAGACCCAAATCAACCAATGAAAGTCAAATTAGCATAATGTGGAACAACAATATATGCATTGAGTGGGTTGTCATAGAAAAGCTTCAGAATAAAATTCATGTCTAGAATTAAAAGACCTTAAAGAAATTTTATGCTTGTAACACAAATGGCCTTTCAAAATTGAATATGATTACAATATGTGAAATAGCATTATGAGAACTTGTAATGCTCTTGTGAACATCATGTTAATTCTTGTAAGAATCCCTAAGATGCTTGTTATACTCAAAATTTTGTTGAAATTGAATTAATTTTTATCTTGTCAGTTAATTGGCTTAGGGTGATATATGCTTCTTGGATGGAATAATGAGTTTGTGATTAACTCTGTATTAAGATTCATAGCATCTTCTAGTTATTTGCAAAGGAAATTTATAAATTAAGCTAATGTCATATGGCTTGCTTGAGAAAGATGTTCGTGTTCTTATTGATGGGTACTAATGATTGTCCACATTTAGTTCTTCAATATCCTATTTGACAAGCTTTCCATAGACATTTCTTTGCCATACTAAGTATTTTTGAAAACATATTTGAGTAGAAGCACTATAGTAGATACTACATGATGTTTTAACAAATAAAGTAATGGATTAAAGACTATTATTTCCAAGGTATTATGTCATAGTATTTTAATTGTAATGATCTTAGACTAATGATATTCTTGAAGGTAACTTTGACATGCAGCAAGAAAGAAAACCTACAGCCAAGGCTATATTGTGCCTACAACCAAAGCCATAAATGCTCATAGCCAAAGCCACTAGTGCACATAGCCAAAGCCATGGATGCTTATAGCCAAAGTTACAAGTGTTCGCAGCCAAAGCCATGAGTACATGAAGTCGATGATCACAATTGTTTACAACTATTCACCAAAAACAACTTCTTTGCAATTTTTGAGAAATACTAATAAAGCAAAAAATAACATCTACTAGTTTGTAGACATAATGGCAACTCTCTAGCAATTGAATTTAATTTCATACATGCACATATCTAATTTAATGTCATACACGAACATATCTAATTTAACGTCATACATGAACAAACATATAATATAAAATGATAACCAATAATGTAATATACATTAACAAACAGATAATATATTATGATAACAATTAATGTCGTATATGAACAAACATATCATACATTAACCAATAATGTCATACATCAAATATAGAATGTCATAGGTACATCAAATGTATCTCAAATATGTCTCTTTGATGCCTATATATATACATGGGGAAGGAAACAAGTCTCTATATATATGTATCGAATATCTCAACTACATCTTTTCCCAAGTCTCTCGGCATCCTCTGCTGTCGTGTGGAGGGAGATAGTGGAGATGACGAGGCCCTCCTAACACGCTCACTTGACCTCTTGTTGAGGCTCTTCTCTAGGTCCAACTAATACAAAGAAAGTAGATATGAATCAATATTTATTATACATTGAAATCAAATATATGTACACACAAAATCAATTATTTTCTTACTGCCAACAAATAGTCACTCTGTAAGTCCACCTCAAATGCTCGTGGACGATCAGGTGTGACAAGACCCTACAAAAATTCAATAAATATAATCACTTATAAATAACATTAGAAATTTTGAGATTAACTATTATAAACAACAACTAAAATGAAGAAAATTCTTTCATACCTCTGTTAGTGGCTGTGAGCTAGCCACAACTGCGGCCACTCCACTATCAACAGACTGTCGTAGATGAGGAGGTGTGTCCAACATTATGAGCTGCATGTCATACAATACACGTTATATCTAACATGAAACATGGAATAATAAATGAATTAAATTAACATGAAACAACTGTACCTGTGTGAAGCTCGTATGATGTCTCTGCTCTGTGTCTGTGGTAAAGGTTGAGGGTCCTGTGGAGAACTGATGCACATGCATAATTTTTTTTGTCAATCCTTAATATGATTACGTAATAAATATATGTATTAATTAAAATTATTAAATTGATACATACCTCAGGACTCGTCGAAGGGACAAAAAATGGGCCTGGAGGATCCCTGCTAGGCCCAACAACACTTTGACCCTAAATTTTGAACAATGTCAATAAATGCTAATTAATTAATCATTCACTATACATATGAAATGTGATCAAATTAGTAATTTACCTATGTGTCAATGCCAAATGTCTCATTCAGGAACTCATCGGTGACAAGCCCATCATCCACAGCATGTCCGGCATGAGTGCCAAATGTGCATAGGGATCCGCATGAAGTGCACATGTGACCACGATGCATAGAAGGCTCCCCCTCAAATAATGGGCTCATGGAATGGATGAGGGCCTGGGTCAAAGCATTAATGGTCCCTAGAGTGCTGGCCTCTACATGTTCCTTCACAACTGAAGGAATAATCACATGCTCGTGCTGTGGATGGACCACAGGTGCCTTAACTACATTAGGGTCACGACATGCTTCTGGCCTCTCAAATGATGACCCCCCACCTCTACCCTAGGAGTCCAACATATCAAAATAATTGGGGATCTGCCCAAGGAAAAACTCACAATATAATTTCTTCAAAAAATACATGGGGACCTCGTGATTGTTGCAAGGAGGGGCATCAAAAACCATCCACCATCTATCCCAAAAATTATTTCTAATAGCATCGTGTATACACCAATGGATGGGGAACCATTTAGTACCCTCTCTAATAGTATTTGGCTCACCGAGTTTTTTAAATAATGCACATATACTACCTTTTGATATTTCTTTTTTTTTAACATCTTCATATGATAATTTATTTGCATAAAATCTTTTTTGTTCATCCCTCTTAGCCTGCCAAATATCTAACTGACCACTAACTAAGGCTATCTGAGTGTTAATGGATTCGAGGGATGATGCCAATTGAGCCCTCATTGGATTGGTTTGTCCAGATTCTTTCAACCGAGCAATGAGTCTTTCTAATTCAATTTTGCCTCTCTGTATTTCATTTCTTATATTTTCTTGTGTGCCTGGAAAAGGTCTTGCAATTGGTTCGGGTTGTGCAATTTGTTGTTCTTCTTGAGGAGGGTTTTGATTTTGAGGTTCTTGAGGGTTTTGTGGATTTTCTGGTTGATTATGGACATTTCCTAATAAAAAATCAATTAAAATCCAACTAAAGAAACAAATCTAAATGAAATTTGTAAAAACCCTACAAAAGAATATCAAAAACCAATAAAACAATATGGAAAACATATTAAACAATGCAAAGTTAAGTTTATATCACTTACCTCATTGTCGTCGGTGTGCTTGTTGTCTTGGATTTCGTCGGTGAGGAGGCATTTTGGAAAATGGTGGTGAATTTTTGCTATCAAATCTGCATACGCGCTGTTGGAGAGCCAAAAAGCAAAATGAAAATAATGGGCCGCAGGTCTGCGGCCCATCATATAACTTTTTTCATATCAGAATAGCACGTACGTGCTATTGAAAATTAGAAAAAAAAAAACCTTATCATCTTTTTGGCACCACAACTCGGTGCATACACCCCATCACTTAATCTAAGTATATCAAGGATATACTGAAGAAACTTGGAGTGGAAGATTCAATACTAGTTGGAACCCCTATGTCTATTGGACATAAGCTCTCAATCCACAATGAAGGTTGAATATGTGCTAGTAGTAGTTAATTGTTCTAACATTGTTTGGGTCAAACAATTGTTGGAAGGAATGAAGATAGAGATCAAGGATTTAATAGTCACATATTGTGATAACACTAGTGCAATTAACATATCAAAGAATCTAGTGATGCATACTAAAACAAACCACATTATAATGAAATATCACTTAAGAGAATTGGTGCAAGAAAAAAAAGTCAGATTGGAATATGCTAATAAAAAGGAATAGATTGTAGACATATTTACCAAGTCATTACCCAAGGATGCATTTCTGTATCTAAGGGGTAAGCTAGGGGTCATTCCCCTATCTGAAATTTACTAAATAAAGTTTAGTGAATGCATCAACCAGAACCTATTGAAGATCAATTAGTTGGTGTAGAATTATCAAGGGCATATTGTAGATGGATCAATACTTAAGGTACATTAGTATTAATAGAATTTCTATCTTTGGCATGGTTTGTGAAAGAGGGAGAAGTTTACTGTCATATCTCTGAGAAATTTTTGGAACTAGAATAAAGTAAGGAACCAAAGAGGGAGAAGTTTTCCAAAGAAGAATTTTTCTAAAAGAGGGAGAAAGTTTCAAATGAACTTGGTAGTAGTTACTAAAAATAGAATCCAGTGAAAGAAACAACTCATACTAACAGAGGGAGTTTTCAAAGAACCAATCCAAAATTTCATTGTGATATGACATGTTGTGTTGCCATCAATGCTAAAGAGGGAGATTTTTGGATACAATTGATTAATTTTGTGTTTTCTTTAATGTTAGAAAAATGTCACATCATTATTAGTCAGTATATGCCAAGCTCACTTGGGCAATACAGATAGTTTTATGTGTCTATTGAGCATTCCTGTGTTTGCCTAGTTTAGAAAGCAGTGTCTACTGAGTTCACTTAGGTGTTAAAGGAAAATATGAAAAAGATGAGTGTTAACTGATCTCACTTAGTTAATGAAGGAAAGTTGGATGGAACAAGTGCTAACCAAGCTCACTCCATTGCCAAAGGATTTTTGCAAGTTTGCAGTGTTAACCGATCTTTTGTTGGTTAACACAAGAAATTATTTCTAAGTTAGTTTCTATTGAGTTGGGTTGGATAAAAAATGATGTTCTTATTTTTGCATATTAGGCTTAATTGATTTATCTATTGATTCCAACTGACTATGGTGATGAATATTAATTATTCTAAGTCGTATTTGAGCCAACTTGACAAAGTGGAAGATATAAGTATAGGGTCAAGTTGAGATTTCAAAGTGTGTGTGAAGAGCATGAAGATGCTATTAAAGATCTAATGATGATAAGAGGAATAGAATTTGAAGGATAAGAAGAGTATCCTTGTGAAGTAGAAAAACCATATTCAATCAAGAAGGATCAAGTACAAGCAAAAAAAAAGATATGTAATTAGCAAATTAGTTGCATTCAAATCATGTCATCTGTTTATTACTCTCTAACCATTGTAGTAGTGATCTAATCTCATAAAAGAGTTGGCTTAACAATTATTAGCAAATCCTCTAACAAGGTGGCAATTCTATTGAATTGTCTAAACACCTCTAACAAGGCCACTCCTAATAGGGTGATTAAATCCTTTAATTGGGTAACACCTAACAGTGTGCTTTGTAACCTTTAATAGGGTTGGCTCCTAACAGGGCTCACTTCAAAAGAGTGAAAAAGTGTAACTAGTTGCAATTGGTATTTTTTCCCAAATTCGGTTTCCACATTAAATCTTGGTGTCAAATGTATTCAAGATATTTTATTTTATATGTTTGTAACTAAGTTAAAGTAGTGGAAATCAAAGCTAACATCTAAAGTTTATATGCCAAGCATTTACCGAGTTACAACATTCTGTATGTGTTTACCAAGCTTCAACAATATTAAGTTTTTAGTTTTCCTTTTTACTAACATCTAAGGGATCTAGGATTTATTTTAGTAGTAACTAATTCACCCCTCCCCTCTCAATTACTGCTCTTATTTTTCTAACACTAACACCTTTCACGTTAGGTCTTACCTAGCATTGAATGATTTATGGATTTTGTAGATCTCACTATTTAAGGTTTGGAGCCAAGTCTATTAACTCTTGGGTGAAGTACAATAGACAAAAAATAAGATCAAATGGTTGTTTCAATTTGTAATGTTATTTATTTTCTATATTCATTTGAGATCCTTTATTTTTTCATATCTATAGTCTTAATTTCATTTCATATCTCTTGCTACATTAGGGTTTTAAGGATCTTTCATTCTTTCTACAATTCTATAATCATTGAATCTCTATTTAAAGGTGCATGGAGCAAGATGGCATAAAACTCAGTGGATACTACAAATAAAAAACTAGTAAGCTTATCACATTATTTTAAATTTGAAAAATCAGCCAAGCTTGGGTACCAATCCTAGTCAAAATATATAATAAATAAAACTTGATTAGGTTCCAAGGGAAAAAAATGTCTTCAAAACCTGATTAGGTTTTGAGACCTAATCAGTTTCAAAGGATGAAATTCCATTCAATACTCAATTAGGTTATGGAGAAGAGAAATCATAATCCTACTTCTTCAAAATCCACTTAGGTTTTGAAGAAATAAATATAGGCTTTCCTCTAGGAGTCATAACTTTCACATCCCGAGTCGTATTGACTTACTTCAAAATGCATTAGAAATCTATTGATAAGATTTACAACATAATTGAACCAAAATAATTCTAGGAAATCAAGATTTTCTTTTCCATCTATTTGAATTGAGAATGATCTAAATTAGGTAGTCATTATTTCCCAAATATGGAACAAATAGGTAAGTAAGAGTGTTATTATAGTTATGCTCTTTTTGTCACCTCTCTATACCTATTTCTATCTCTCTCTATCACACACACTAACACTAACAAAATTCTAATCTCTCTCTCTCACTAACTCTTAACCTCTCTCTATCTAACTCATAATCCTTAACCTCTCTCTAAATAACCCCTAAATTCTCTCTCTCTCTCTCTCTCTCTCACACACACACACACACACACACACACACACACACACACACACACATAAACCTTAACCTCTCTCTCTCTCTCTCTCTCTCTCTCTCTCCATCTTATTCTCTTGTTACCTCTTAACAATTCTCTATCTAACTAATAATACTTAAAGCATTATCTCTATAGATAATCCCTACCCCCTCTCTAATTAACCCCTAAACTCTCTCTCTCTCTCTCTCTCTCTCTCTCTCTCTCTCTCTCTCTCTCTCTCTCTCATACACACACACATGAAATAATCCCTAAGATCTCTCATCCACTCTCTCTTCCTAATTACTAACCTCTCTCATTCTCTCACTAACTCATAACCTCTCTCTTATTTGAAGAGAGAAGATAAGGGGTACAAGTTATAGAGAGAGGTTATTAATTTTTGAGAGAATGAGAGAGCTTAAGATTTAGTAAGATATAAATCCTATGATTTAGTGAGTGTATGTGTGATAGAGAGTGAGAGAAGGATGGGGGTGTGTGGGTTAGTGTGAGATACTAGGGGAGTTAAGAGTTAGAGAGAGAGAGAGAGAGAGAGAGAGAGAGAGAGAGAGAGAGAGAGAGAGAGAGAGAGAGAGAGAGAGAGAGAGAGAGAGGCTAATAAGTTAGACAGAGAGAGGCTAGGCATTAGTGAGAGAATGAGAGAGTTTAGGAGTTAGTGAGGGATATATTATGAGTTAGTGAATGTGTGTGTGTGTGTGTGTGTGTGTGTGTGTGTGTGTGTGAGAGAGAGAGAGAGAGAGAGAGAGAGAGAGAGAGAGAGAGAGAGAGAGAGAGAGTGGGGGGTGGGGGGGGGGGGGGTTAAAGGTTACTTAGAGAAAGATATAGGTTAACGGTAAAAAGTTTGAGAGGTTAGGAGTTATTAAGAGGGATCATAGGATCTAGTTAGTAAGTTAGTGATGTTGGACTAACTGCTAGCCTTCCCTTTCAAGATTCATGATATGGCTTAACTGCCTGCTATGTTCGATAAATCTAGTGGTTGTATTGGGCATTAACAGGTCAATCTTTTGGTGCAATGATAACTCTAGCTTGTAACAAGTGGTATACGAGCTTGGTCATAGGTTAGAATACAGTTGGGTAACATTAAGGGTGGAATTTTTGGACTAACCGCTAGCCTTCCCCTTTTGGATGTGACATTGATTAACCACCTCCTGTGTTCTATAAGTCTAGTAGTTGTATCAAGCATTAACAGGTCAATCTTTTGGCTCAATGATAACTCTAGCTTATAACAAGTGAGTGTGTGTATTTTATAGAGAAATAGAATTAAAAAGATGTTAGCATTAGTGTTTACCTATTTGTTTTATATTTGGGAAACAATGACTACAAATTTTAGACCATGCTTAATTAAAATGGATGAAAAATGAAATATTCATATTCTAGGATTGTTTTATCTACATCTTGTTGTAGATCTCTTCAATATCTTTCCAACACATTTTGAATAAAGTCAATTAGACTTAGGATGTCAAAGTTGCTTCCTCTAGAGTAGAGACCACTTTTATTTCTTCAAAATTTGATTGGGTTTTGAACAAATAAATGTTTACTTCTTCAAAACCCAATCAAGTTTCATAACCCGATTGGGTTATGGCTTGAGCCTAGGAAAATGACCCAAAGGCCTAGGAGACCATTTTCCCTCTATTTTTTCTCCTTTAGACATTCATTTATATTCTAAGATGAATTCTTATCATTTCCTTCATCATGTTTTCTAATGGTGAGGTAAGCATCCCTAAAATCACCACCATAATCTTACACGTGTTGTTATCTTTCTAACTATACAAATTTTTCTATATTTGGACAACTTTAACATTGTATACTTTAATTATCTTTAATAATGGCTTGATAGGCCTTAGAGACACATGTGTTCCTTTCTAAAATAAAATTTGATATACTAAATCAAATTCCCAAATTTTTATTTTTATTTTTTTACACTTGATTTTATACATTTTTTAAAAAAAGGCTTTCCATTTTCAGTTATTTCAATGCAAGTTATGGCCAACACACAAACAAGTACCAAAATTTTAGGATGCAATCACTTCAATAATCCATAAAAATTATTCATTAGAAAAAATAAGAAATAACTTCTATTAGAAAGTAAAGTCCACCAAGATAACTAAGAGGAGGGGAGTGGGGGTGAATCAATTATTTGATCAAAAAAACTTTTATTAACCTTATTAATTCTCAAACATGTGATTAATATAAACAACAGCCATAAGAAGCTAACCATACACAATAACACCATATATGTTAACTAGGGAAAACCCTAGTGGGGATGGTACCCAAAAAATAATGTACTAATATATAAGTTCCTTGTAAGAAAGTAGACCTTGTTAGGAATCAATGAAATACATTTAGTACATATCAGTCCCTCTTAGGAAACTTTGAATCCCTATGACTAGATTCTAATCCTATTAGGAGTTGTGGAAGGTAGAAGAATACACTGTCCCAACAACTTCAGGGTTAAAACCACTGAACTCACTATCCAACTGATCTTTTTATTTTCCCCTACTTAATAATACCAAAATACAACTCATAATCTTTTTCCATCTTCTTATTGTGCCTCTTTTGCATCAAAATACATCTCAAATCTCAATACTAGATCTACTTACTCACATCACATAACAAATCCATTAGATCAATTACTCACATTATACTTCACATACTATTTCACAAAAATCCCATAATACAACCAAGGAAATAAACCTTCCTTTTATACCAAGTCCTAGATTACATTATTGAGTTAGCCTTGTGCCTTTCAATTTATAATTACAATATAAGATCTCATTAATATATGTTACATCATATTTTCAAAATTATCAAAACTATCATCTCACAATCTTCACAAATCTTTTATACATGCAAATTACAACTTAGCATGATCAACCATGCCATATTTAACATATTGTTTGCCTCTCTCTACTATGCTTATCCATATTTTATCTCTATCAGGAGATATAATCCAAACATTGTAGACTACTTCTCAAGAACTCTGTCAAAAGATAGTCTTCAATAAATCACAAATAATTGTCATATGGTTTTTACTTTCCACATGCACTCTTAATTAAATCATCAAGAAATTCCCTAAAACACGTACTCAACTCCATCTAACCTCACCTACCATCTTCTAACTATGTGACCTTAATCTTTGTCTTCTACTCTTCTAGTCTTCTCAAGATCACCAATATGTTGATGTCAACAACAAACACAATCACGAATGCAATATCTAATCATTGTAACAATCTCTCAAGTGCTCCAATAATGCTAGGATACTCCCCCATAGGAATATTAACATCATTGATGCTAGCAATATCCCCCTTTGGCATTGATAGAAATATAGATGAAAAATATCTAAGCTCCATGAATACCAAATACAACTCTACTATTGCTGCATCTGCATCTCTCATCTTTTCAAATCCTCTCCATCAATCAAATCTTGCAATCATTGCATCTTCCCCATTGAAATCAATTACAAAGGCATCATTATGTCAATATGTTGTTTAATATCTTCAATAACCTCAAGTATCCAAAGAGACTATTTAAATACCAATTACCCTGAGTCCTTCATGACTTAGCTCAAACATAGATACTCCCCCATAGAGGAAGCATCAACATTCAGTCCAAATAAACAATAATGCTCTGTACCACTAGATTGATGCAATCTTTGCATCATCTACTTTGAAGTAGGTAGAGGCATAACCCCAAGCATACCTTTGAAATACTTAAATGTATCCTTTAGTAAAGGATTTTTAAATATATCTATGCTATTTTTTCCTTTGTACTAACATACTCTAGTATGATCTCTTTCTCTACAACTTTCTCTCTCAAAACATGATACTTAATAGATATGTGCTTCATCTTAGATTGTAATACATGATTCTTAGACATAAAAAATGTATTTGTGTTATCACAATGTCTGACAACAGGTTCAAAAAAGTCCACTCTGATATCCTTCAACATCTACTTCATCCACAAGTTGATTGCAATTATTTGTTGTCACTACATAATATGCTTCTATTGTACATTGTGAAAATATTCTTGCTTATTTCTTAGCCAAGAAACCAATCTTCCTCCTAAGAAAATGCTCCACTACTTGTGTTGGATACAATTTTCTAATTGTGTGTTGTCTTTGATGTTACACAAATGTCATATCAGTTGTTAGTTAGTGCTTACCAAGCTCACCTACTTAGCAAGATAGTTTTCCTTGTCTACCAATCGTTCTTGAAGATTACTTTGTAAAGACAATATCTACCGAGCTCAAAAAGGTGTCGAAGGAATTCAGGCAGGAAATAGTGTTAACCGAGTTCACATGGTTAGCAAGGGAAAGTTGGACAAAGTCAATGTTCACTAAGTTGACTTGGTTACCAAAGGATTTTTGCAAGTTCATAGTGTTAGCCAAGCTTTTGTTGGTTAACACAAGAAATCATCTCAGAACTAGTGTTTCCGGAGAAGGGTTTACCAATGAAGAATTTTGTTGTTTAGGAATAAGAAGCTTACTTATTTTAAGTATTATTTTTAGCTGACTATGGTAATGATTATTGGTTACTATAATTTGGATTCGAGCCAACTTGAAAATCTGGATGGTATAAATGAAAGGTCAAGTTGAGATTTCTAGTGTGTGTGCAACTGTGTTGATTGAATTAAAAAGGAAATAGTGAGAGCGAACATGAAGGATAAGAAGGTATCCTTGTGGAGCAGAAAAGTATTATTTGATTAGGAAGGATCAAGTATGAAGTAGAATAGAGATCTATAATAAAAAATTCAGTTGCATCACAATCAAGTCATTTCATTGTTACTCTCTAACCATTGTACTAGTGATCAAAAATCTCTTAACAACAAGTTGTAAATCCTCTAACAAGGTGATAGTTCCATTGAATTGTTTTAATACCTCTTGCAAGGCCACTCCTAATAGGGTGACTAAATCCTCTAATAAGGTCACACCTAATAGTGTGCTTTTTAACCTTTAACTAAGTTGGCTTCTAATAGGGCTCACTTCAAAAGAGTGAAAAATAGTAACTAGTTACATTGGTGATTTTTCCCATATTGGGTTTCCATGTTAAATCATGGTGTCTCATGTGTTTATGTTGTTTTGCTTGTGCTTGCAGATTAATCACTATTAATGTTTCAATATTAGCTAAAAGTAAATCACACTCTTCATTTACCGAGTTACAACATTTTTAGTATGTTTACTAAGTAAAAACAATAATCAATTTTCTTGATCTAAATTTAATTGATGACATCTAAGGGATCTGGGATTTATTTTCATGGTAACTAATTCAACCCTCACTCTTAATAACTCCTTCTATATTTCCAACAATTGGTATTAGAGCTTTTGGTACTTGTAGGAAAGGTTTCAAAGACCTAAGCTAAAGATCATGATGTCTTACAAAAAAGAGATTTCAAAGCTAAACATAGATAACTTTTCAGCATGGCAGGGACTCATGAGACTTCATCTAGCCACCATTACTGATTTAGGCTTGAAAAAACTTGATGAAGAATATACAACCCCTACTACTACATTATCTATTGGAGATCTTGTTGAGAAAAAGAACCATAATACATTGATGATTGATATTGCATCTACTCTTAGCTATGATGAATTTGATGAGATCAAAGACTACAAAACTACTTTTGACATGTGGAACAAGCTAAAGGACATCATTGGTGGTGATGGAAATGTGAGGAGAGCTAAAGTAGAAAGCCTTAGAGGACAGTTTGATTAGATGAAAATGAGAGAAGATGAAAATATTGCCAAATATGTGGAAAGAATAAAAGCTAGTGTCAATGCAATCAGAGCTTTTGGAGGAGAAATCAAGGATAAAAATGTTGTAAGAAAAGTTCTCAGAAAATTGATCCCCATCTATGAAATCAGAGTATCTGCTATTCAAGAAAACAGGTGTGAGCCAAATCACAAGATAAGTTTGGATACCTTAGTAGGAAGATTGACAGATTTTGAGTTAGAAAACTATGACAATTATGTTCTAGCTTTCAAAAATATTGAATCTACACTTGAGGCCGAAATTTCTCTCAAAGAGAAAGGCAATAAAATAAAGGCCATTCAGTTAGAAAGTTAAGAGGGATCAGAAGAAATTTTTGATAGTGATCTTGAAACTGTTGAAACTTTACTTGCAAAGAAATATTCTAAAAGCAGAGGAAAATAAAAAGGTAAAGTTCTCTTGATCTGTTTTTCATGTTAGGAAATTGGTCATATTGTTGCCAAGTGCCCAAACAAAGAAACAAGTATGAGAAGAAGACTCACAACTATAATGGCAAGAAAGATTTTAAAAATCATAGATCATTCAAGGAAAAAGGTAAGAAGACTTGTTTTATGGCTAAAGATTCTGATGACAATGAAGATGAAATAGTGAAAGATGAATCTAATGAAGAAGAAGATAAGATGGCACTTATCTCTCATGTTGGTAGAAATGACACATGGATCATAGACAATGGATGTTCGTATCATATGACTGGAGACAAAAAAAAAAAATTGAACACTTTGAACACTATGATGGAGGTAGTGTAAGGTTTGGAAACAATGAACCTTGTTGCATAAAAGGGAAAGGTTGAATCTCATTAACCAAAGAACTTCTATGTGACCATGCCTATTGGGTTGAAGGACTATAACATAATATTCTAAGTGTGGCATAGCTAATCAACATTGGAATAGCCAAAAGAGGAAATAGATCCATCATGGATTGTGCAAGGACTCTAATAATTGAAAAGAATATTTTTATGAAATATTGAAAGGAAGCCATTAACACTGCAATTCATACTTTGAACTAGGTATAGTTGAATAAGGAAACATATAAAACTACCTATGAATTATGGTATGGCTACAAACCCAATGTAAGTTACTTGAAAGTATTTGGAAGTAAATGTTATATCTTGAAATAATCTAAAAAAGGCAAGTTTGATGTGGAAGGTGATGAAGGTATATTCTTAGGATATTCTTGCCAAAGTAAGGTATATAAATGTTTGAATTTGTCTACTCATAAAATCATAGAAAGTCCACATGTGAGAATTGATGAGTTTGCTAAAAAGACTAAAGAAGAAAGAAAAAAGGAACCAGAAGACTACATGGGATTTGTTTACTTTGAACTTGATACATTACCAGATACATCTATCAATAAGGAGACTTCACCTCTTGAGTCTTCCTTAGTTACCAAGTTGTAAGAAGTTCAAACTGAGTCGCAAGGACCTGAGTCACATTCTGAAGTTACCAAGCCAATGCCTACCAAATTTGAGCAACCCAAGCTAGAAGTTGAAATTCAAAATGAAAATATCACAATTCATTCAAAAGGAAAAGAACCTATATTGGCCAAGCATGTTAGAAGGCATCATACACCTAATCAAATTAGTGGAGATAATTCAGAAGGTACTATGGAAAGAAGTAAGCTAAAAGATACATGTTTACTTGCTGATTTTGAACTTAGAAGTGTCAAAGATGCATTGGAAAATGAAATTTGCATTGAAACCATGAATGAAGAAATAGAACAAATAGAGAAGAACAAAACCCTTGTTCCTAGACCTAAAGATAAAAATATGATTGGAACAAAATGGGTATTCAGAAATAAGCTGTATGAAGATGGACAAGTATCAAGAAACAAAGCAAGGATGGTATGTAAAGGCTACTCTCAAGAAGAAGGAATTGATTATGGTGAGACTTTTTCTCTTGTTGCAAGATTAGAAGGTGTTAGGACCCTACTTGCATATGCTGCTCATAGAGGATTCAAAGTATATCAGATGGATGTTAAATTTTCATTTCTTAATGGAATACATGATGAAGAAGTCTACATTGAACAACCAAAAGGTTTTGTTGATCCAGAAAAAAGGGACATGGTTTGAAAATTACACAAAGCATTGTATGGTCTAAAAAAAGCTCCTAGAGCATGGTATGAAAGGTTGCACAACTATCTTATACAGATTGATTTTTAGAAAACTAATGATAACTATAGTTTGTATACTAAGGAAGGACCAGATAACAAGATTATATTGGTATTAATATTT
The DNA here is from genome assembly GCA_028749045.1 of Cupressus sempervirens. Lineage (NCBI taxonomy): Eukaryota > Viridiplantae > Streptophyta > Pinopsida > Cupressales > Cupressaceae > Cupressus > Cupressus sempervirens. The sequence goes on along the minus strand of CM053792.1, from coordinate 652,577,209 downwards.
GTGGATGACACTTTATTTATAGGAAATGATGATCCATGCAAAGAATTTTCAAAACAAATGAACAAAGAGTTTGAAATGCCCATGTTTGGTGAAATAAACTTCTTTGTTGGATTATAGATACAACAAAGCAAGAATGATATCTACATTACTCAATCTAAGTATATTAAAGAGATACTCAAGAAATTTGGAATGGAAGATTCTAAATTAGTTGGAACCCCCATGTTTATAGGATAAAAGCTTAGTAAAGATGATGATTCAAAAGAGGTAGATCAGACCTTATACATATCAATGATTGAAAAATTATAGTATGTAGTTCATACAAGGCTTGATATTGCTTTAGTAGTTGGGATAGTGGCAAGATCCTTAACTAAACCCAGAGAAAATCATATGATGGCAATCAAAATAATTTTGAGATATCTGAAAGGTATTGAAGAATATAGATTATGGTACAAACTTGGATGAAACTTAGACCTAAAGGTATTCATTGATGTTGATTGGGTAGGAAATCTTGATGAAGAAAAAAAGCACAAGTGGTGAAGCATTGTTTCTTGGAAGAAGGTTGGTATCTTGGACAAGCAAGAAACAAAATTGCACATCCCAATCTATGGCAGAAGCAAAATATGTTGTAGCAACAATGAATTGTTCTAACATTGTTTGGTTTGAACAATTATTGGAAGGCATGAAGATTAAGACCAAAGAGCCAGTTGTCATGTATTGTGATAATACTAATGCAATTAACATATCAAAGAACCCAGTGATGCATTCCAAAACTAAGCACATTGCTATAAAATATCATTTTGTTAGAGAATTGGTACAGGGCAAAGAAATCATATTGGAATATGTTCACACAAAAGAATAGATTGCAAACATATTCACCAAGCCATTACCTAAGGATGCATTCTTGTATCTAAGAGGTAAGTTAAGGTTCATTCTACTATTTGAAACTCACTAAATAAAGCTTTAGTGATGCATCAACAAGAACAAAGTTGAAGATTGATCAGTTGATGCAACATAGTCAAAGAGAGTATTGCATATGAATCAGTACTCAAGGTAAATTGATATTAATCTAGCATGTCTTGTCTTTGACATGTGTTGTCAAAGACGGAGAAGATTACTATCATATCTTTCTGAGGGAGAAGTATACTATTATATAAGTTATGTAATTTCTTCACAGAGGGAGATTACTACTTGAAAAAAAGGAGCTTTTGGTAAGAGGGAGAAACTTTCTATCAGAGAAAGTTTTGTTCTCAAATTTCATTGTGCTATGACATGTTGTGTTTCCATCAATGCCAAAGAGGGAGATTGTTGGATGCAATTGTCATATTGTGTGTTGTTTTTGATGTTACACAAATGTCATATTAGTTGTCAGTCAGTGTTTACCGAGCTCACTTGGTTAGCAAGACAATTTTCCTTGTCTACCAATTGTTCTTAAAGATTACTCTATGAAGACAGTGTCTACTGAGCTCACTTGAGTGCCAAAGGAATTCAAGCAGGAAACAGTGTTAATTGAGTTCACATGGTTAGAAAAGAAAAGTTGGATAGACTCAGTGTTCATCGATTTCACTCAGTTATCAAAGGATTTTTGCAAGTTCACATTGTTAACAAAGCTTCTATTGGTTAATACAAGAAATCATCTCAGAGCCAGTGTTTATTGAGCATGGTTGGCCAATAAAGGATTTTTTTGTTTTGGCATAAGAAGCTTAATTATTTTTAGTATTGTTTCTAGCCAACTATGGTAATGGTTATTGGTTACTATAATTTGGATTTGAGCTGACTTGACAATCTGGATGGTATAAATGAAAGGTCAAGTTGAGATTTCTAGTGTGTGTACAAGTGTGTTGATTGAATTAAGAATTAAAGAGAGAGAAAACTCAAATGATAAGTAGGTATCCTTGTGGAGTAGAAAAGTATTATTCAATTAGGAAGGATCAAGTATGAAGTAGAATAGAGATCTATAATTAGCAATTCAGTTGCATTACAATCAAATCATTTCATTTTTATTCTCTAACCATTGTAGTAGTGATCTAAGATCTCTTAACAGATTTGGTTTAACAACCAGTTGTAAATTCTCTAACAAGATGATAGTTCCATTGAATTTTTTTAAGAACTCTTGCAAGGCCACTCCTAATAGGATGATTAAATTCTCTAACAAGGTCACACCTAACAGTGTGTTTTGTAACCTTTAACTAGGATGGCTTCTAATAGGGCTCACTTCAAAAGAGTGAAAAATAGTAACTAGTGACATTGGTGATTTTTCCGATATTGAGTTTCCACGTTAAATCCTAGTGTCTCATGTGTTCATGTTATTTCTCTTGTGCTTGCAAATTAATCACTATTAATGTTTCAAGATTAGTTAAAAGTAAATCACACTCTGCATTTACCGAGTTACAACATTTTTAGTATGTTACCGAGTAACAATAGTAATCAGTTTTCTTCATCTAAAATTAATTAATGACATCTAAGGGATCTAGAATTTATTTTAGTGGTAACTAATTCACCCCCCACCCCCTTAGTTACTCCTTTTATATTTTCAACAATTTGTATCAGAGCTTTTGGTGCTTGGAGGAAAAGTTTCAAGGACCTAAGCTAAAGATCAAGATGTCTTACAAAAGAGAGATTCCAAAGCTAAATAGAGATAACTTTTGAGCATGGTAGGGACTCATGAGACTTCATCTAACCACCATTAGTGATCTAGGCTTGAAATACATTAATGAAGAATACTCAACCCCTACTAGTACATTATTTGTTGAAGATCTTGCTAAGAAAAAGAACCATAACATCATTATAATTGATATTGCATATGCTCTTAGCTATGATGAATTTGATGAGATCAAAGATTGAAAAGATACTTTTGACATGTGGAACAAGCTAAAGGACATCTATGGTGATGATGGCAATGTGAGGAGAGCCAAAGCAGAAAGGCTTAGAGGACAGTTTGATCAGATGAAAATGAGAGTAGATGAAAATATTGCCAAATATGTGGAAAGAATCAAAGCTAGTGTCAGTGCAATTAGAGCTTCTAGAGGAGAAATCAAGGATGAAACCATTGTAAGTCAAGTTCTCAAAAAATTGCTTCCCATCTATGCAATTAGAGTATTTTCTATTCAAGAAAAGAGGTGTGAGCCAAATCACAAGATAAGTTTGGATACCTCAGTAGGAAGATTGAAAACTTTTGAGTTAGACAATTATGACAATTATGTTTCAGCTTCCAAAAATATTGAATCTACATTTGAGGCCAAAATTTCACTCAAAGAGAAAGGTAAGAAAATAAAGGACATTCAGTCAGAAAGTGAAGAGGAATCAGAAGAATGTTCTGATAGTGATCTTAAAATTGTTGAAGCTTTACTTGCAAAGAAATATTCTAGAAGTAGAGGAAAATAAAAAGGTAAAGTTCATCTAATCTATTATTCATGTGAAGAAATTGGTCATATTGCTACCAGGTGCCCAAACAAAGAAGAAAAGGATGAGAAGAAGAGTCACAACTATAATGGCAAGAAGGATTTTAAAAATCATAGATCATTCAAGGACAAAGGTAAGATGACTTTTTTTATGGCTAAAGATTTTGATAATAGTGAAGATGAAATAGTATACATTGTTATGAAAGATGAATCTGATGAAGAAGAAGATAAGATGGAACTTATCTATCATGTTAGTAAAAATGACACATTGATCATAGACAGTGGATGTTCATATCATATGAATGGAGACAAAACAAACTTTGAACACTTTGAACACTATGATGGAGGTAGTGTAAGGTTTGGAAAAAATGAATCTTGTTGCATAAAAGGGAAAGGTTGAATCTCATTAACCAAATCACTTTTATGTGACAATGCCTATTGGGTTGAAGGACTAAAACATAATTTGCTAAGTATGGCACAACTAATCAACATTGGATTCAAGATAGAATTCATGCATGGAAAGGAAAGACTATTGGATGACAAAGGTAATCTAATTGGATCAGGCAAACAAACAAGAGGTAACCTATTTTATATTGATCTTGGTGATTGATCATATTTTATTACTCAAATGGAAGAAAGTTGGATATGGTACAGAAAATTATGTCATGTAAACTTTGATAATATGGTCAAGATAAGAAAATTTAGAAAAGTAAGAAGTGTTTCAAGTTTGAAAAAACTAGATGTTGGTTTATGCAAGAATTGTTAGATTAGCAAAATGGGAAAGACTAGTTTTAAGTGCAAAAACTATTAGTTTGAAGATGTCTTGGAAATTGTGCATACTGACCTATGTGAACCCATTGGAATAGAAAGCTATAGTTGAGAAAAGTTCTTTATTCTTTTTGTTGATGACTATTCCAGAATGATGACTGTTATGTATTTGAGAGAAAAGTCAAAAGCATTTGAGAAATTCAAATGGTATCTAGCAAGAATAGAGAAGGAAAAAAGTAAAAGATTGAAATGTTTAAGATTAGATCAAGGTGGTGAATTCATCTCCAATTAATTTAATAACTTTTATATTGAAAGAGGAATTAAAAGATAGGTATCAACCCCTAGTACTCCTGAGTAGAATGGAATAGCTGAAAGAAGAAATAGATCCATCATGGATTGTGCAAGGACTCTAATGATTGAAAAGAGTGTTTCTATGAAATACTAGAAGGAATCCATCAGCACTACAATTCATACTTTGAACCAAGTATAGTTGAAGAAGGACTCATATAAAACTCCATATGAATTATGGTATGGCTACAAATCCAATGTAAGTTACCTGAAAGTATTTGGAAGTAAATGTTATATCTTGAAATAGTCTAGAAAAGGCAAGTTTGATGTGAAAGGTGATAAAGGCATATTCTTAGGATATTTTTGTAGAAGTAAGGCATATAGATGTTTGAGTTTTTCTACTCATTAAATCATAGAAAGTGCACATGTGAGAATTGATGAGTTTGCTAAAAATATTTAAGAAGAAAGTGAAAAGGAACCAGAAGACTATAAGAGATTTTTTTACTTTGAACCTGATAAATTACCAGACACATCTATCAATAAGGAGACTTCACCTCCTGAGTCTTCCTTGGTTACCGAGTTGCAAGAAGCTCAAACTAAGTCACAAGGACCCGAGTCACATTCTAAAGTTACTGAGCCAATGCCTACTGAATCTGAGCAACCCAAGCTAGAAGTTGAAATTCAAAATGAAGATAGTGTAATTCATTCAAAAGGAAAAGAACCTATATTGGCCAAGTATGTCAAAAAGCATCATACACCTGATTAGATTATTGGAGATAAATCAGAAGGTACTATGATGAGAAGTAAGCTAAAAGGTACATGTTTACTTGCTGATTTTGAACCTACAAGTGTTAAAGATGCATTGAAAAATAAAATTTGGATTAAGGCTATGAATGAAGAAATAGAAAAAATAGAGAAGAACAAAACTTGGACCCTTGTTCCTAGGCCTAAAGATAAAAATGTGATTGAAATAAAATGGGTATTCAAAAGTAAGATGAATGAAGATGGACAAGTATAAGGAAACAAAGCAAGACTGGTATGTAAAGGCTACTCTCAAGAAGAAGGAATTGATTATGGTGAGACTTTTTCTCTTGTTGCAAGATTAGAAGGTGTTAGGACCCTACTTGCATATGTTGCTCAGAGAGGATTCAAAGTATATCAGATGGATGTTAATTTTGCATTTCTTAATGGTATACTTGATGAAGAAGTCTACATTGAACAACTAGAAGGTTTTTTTAATCTAGACAAAAGGGAAACGGTTTACAAATTACACAAAGCATTGTATGGTTTGAAACAAGCTCCTAGAGCATGGTATGAAAGGTTGCATAACTATCTTATACAGATTGGTTTTTAGAAAACTAATGATAACTGTAGTTTGTATATCAAGGAAGGACCAAATAACAAGATTATATTGGCATTAATATTTGTGGATGACACTTTATTTATAGGAAATGATGATCCATGCAAATAATTTTTAGAACAAATGAACAAAGAATTTGAAATACCCATGTTTGGTGAGATAAAATTCTTTGTTGTATTATAGATACAACAAAGCAAGAATGGTATCTGCATTACTCAATCTAAGTATATCAAAGAGATACTCAAGAAATTTGGAATGGAAGATTCTAAATTAGTTGGAACCCCCATGTGTATAGGATAAAAGCTTAGCAAAGATGATTATTCAAAAGAGGTAGATCAAATGTTATACAGATCAATGATTGAAAAATTATAGTATGTAGTTCATACAAGGCCTGATATTGCTTTAGTAGTTGGGATAGTGGCAAGACTCTCAGCTAAACCTAGAGAAAATCATATGATGGAAATCAAAAGAATTTTGAGATATCTGAAAGGTACTGAATACTATGGATTATGGTACAAACTTGGAGGAAACTTAGACCTAAAGGTATTCACTGATGTTGATTGGGCAAGAAATCTTGATGACAAAAAAAGCACAAGTTGTGGAGCATTCTTTCTTGGAAGAAGGTTGGTATCTTGGACAAGCAAGAAGGAAAATTGCACATCCCAATCTATGACAGAAGCGAAATATGTTGCAGCAACAATTAATTATTCTAACATTGTTTGGTTTAAATAGTTGTTAGAAGGCATGAAGGTTGAGATCAAAGAACCAATTCTCACATGTATTGTGATAACACCAGCGCAATTAACATATCAAAGAACCCAGTGATGCATTCCAAAACTAAGGACATTGCTTTAAAATATAATTTTGTGAGAGAATTGGTACAGGACAAAGAAATCAGATTGGAATATGTTCACACAAATGAACAGACTGCAAAAATATTCACCAAGCCATTACCTAAGGATGCATTCTTGTATCTAAGAGGTAAGTTAGGGGTCATTCTCCTATTTGATACTCACTAAATAAAGCCTTAGTGATGCATCAACAAGAAAAAATTTGAAGATCGATCAGTTGATGTAGCATAGTCAAAGAAAATATTGCATATGAATTAGTACTCAAGGTACATTGATAGTAATATAGCATGTGTTGCCTTTGGCATGTGTTTTCAAAGAGGGAGAAGATTACTATCATATCTTTCTGGAATTTGTTTATATCTTTTTGAGGGAGAAGTATACTATTATAGAAGTTATGTAATTCCTTCATAGAGGGAGATTACTACATGAAAAGAAGAAGCTTTTAGTAAGAGGGAGAAAGTTTCTATCAGAGAAAGTCTTGTTCTCAAATTTCATTATGCTATGACATGTTGTGTTGCCATCAATGCCAAAGAGGGAGATTGTTGAATACAATTGTCTAATTGTGTGTTTTCTTTGATGCTACACAAATGTCATATCAATTGTTAGTCACTTCTTACCAAGCTTACTTGGTCAAAAAGATAGTTTTCCTTGTCTACCGAGCATTCCTAAAGATTACTCTACAAAGACAGTGTCTACTGAGCTCACTCAGGTGTCAAAGGAATTTAGGCAGGAAACAGTGTTAATCAAGTTCACATGGTTAGGAAAGGAAAGGTGGATAGAGTCAGTGTTCACCAAGTTCACTCGGTTACCAATTTTTTTTTGCAAGTTCATAGTGTTAACCAAGCTTCTATTGGTTAACATAGGAAATCGTCTTAGAACCAGTGTTTACTAAGTAGGGTCAACCAATGAAGGATTTTATTTTTCTGGCATAAGAAGCTTAATTATTTTAAGCATTATGCTTAATTATTTTAAGTATTTCTTCTAGCCGACTATGGTAATGATTATTGGTTACTATAATTTGGATTCCAGCTGACTTGACAATCTGGATGGTATAAATGAAAGGTCAAGTTGAGATTTCTAGTGTGTTGTTAAGTGTGTTGATTGAATTAAGAAGGAAAGAGTGAGAGAAAACTCAAAGGATAAGTAGGTATCCTTGTGGAGCAGAAAAGTATTATTCAATCAGGAAGGATCAAGTATGAAGCAAAATAGAGATGTGTAATCAGCAATTTAGTTGCATCACAATCAGGTCATTTCATTGTTACTCTCTAACCATTGTAGTAGTGATCTAAAATCTCTTAACAAAGTTGGTTTAACATCTAGTTGTAAATCCTCTAACCAGGTGACAGTTCCATTGAATTGTTTTAAGACCTCTTGCAAGGCCACTCCTAATAGGGTGATTAAATCCTCTAACAAATTCAGACCTAACAACTTGTGTTTTGTAACCTTTAACCAGGTTGGCTTCTAATAGAACTCACTTTAGAAGAGTGAAAAACAATAACTGGTTACATTGGTGGTTTTTCCCATATTGGGTTTCCACGTTAAATCCTAGTGTCTCATGTGTTCATGTTATTTCTCTTATGCTTCCAAATTAATCATTGTTAATGTTTCAAGATCAGCTAAAAGTAAATCACACTATGCATTTACCAAGTTACAACATTTTCAATGTGTTTACTGAGTAATAGTAGTAATCAAATTTCTTGTCTAAATTTAATTGATGACATCTAAGGGATCTGGGATTTATTTTAGTGGTAACTAATTCACCCCCTCATTTACTCCTTCTATATTTCCAACAACTTGTACTCTTTCTGTCATCCATACTACCTACCCAATCTACATCAGTATATGTACATAAAGTAAAGTCATTTGATCTATCATAACACAACTCAAAATTAGGTATAACCTTCAAATATCTAAAAATCCTCTTTACTATTGCATAATGTGTTTCATTAGGATTAGTTTGAAATCTTGCTACTATACCAACTACATTAGCTATATCTAGTCCTTTGTGTGTCAAATAATATAGACCTCTAATCATAGATCTATAATTCTTTTTCTCAACTTTAGGTGTATCATCTTTGCTAGATAACTTGTGAACAATTACCATAGGTGTACTAACAGGCTTACAACTCTTTAAACCAAATATTTTCAACAAATCTTTCAAATACTTAATCTAAGAAATGAAAATACCTTCATCATTCTATACAATCTGTAAACCTAAGAAATATTTCATCTCACCAATCATGCTCATCTCAAACTCCTTCATTTAATAGAAAATGCTTCTTCCTTCATCATCTCCTCCAAAGATTATATCATCCATAAATACTTCAATAATCAACAAACTATTCTCAATTTCTTTCAAATACAAGGTACTATATGCAATACCTTTAGAAAATCCTAAATTTTTCAAATATTATCAAACCTCACAAACCAAGCTCTAGGTGCTTGCTTCAAACCATACAATGCTTTCTTCAACTTGTAGACCATATCTCCTTCTTTTATCAAAGGAAATATTTTAGGATGATTAATGTAAACTTCTTCAAGTTCTCCATTTATAAATGATGATTTCACATCCATTTAATAAACTTTGAATTTCTTGTTAGGCACGTAAGACAAAACCATTAGGGCTGCTTCTCTTCAAATAACTAGTGCAAATGTTTCCTCATAATCAATACCTTCTTGTTGAGAATATCCTTTGTATACTAGCCTTGCTTTATTTCTCACAACCTCATCTTGTTCATTCATTTTATTTCTAAAAGCCCATTTAGTTCCTATAATTTTATTATCCTTAGGTCTAGGAACCAATTTACATGTATCATTCTTCTCAATCTGATTTAACTCCTCTCTCATAGCTTGAACCCAAAAGTCTTCTTTTCTAGCTTTATCTATACTTCTAGGCTCTACTTGAGAAATTAAACACAACTTTCCATGTAACTTGTTTCTTTTCATAACTCTTGTGGACCTTTTCTTTCAAAAATTTCTTCAAAAGGGTGATTCTTTGCCAAATTCTTGTTTGGTGTTACTGTTTCAACTCCTGCTTCTGTTCTAGGTTTAGATATTGGTTCCTCTCTCTATTCCATAACCTAAATCCCATTCTGAAAATTATTGTTAGTTTTATAAAATTATTGAACATTTTCTTCTTTAGTTTTAGGATTATCTTTTTTCATCATAATTATAATCAAGTATTCTTTCTTGAACTCCAAACTTCTCATCCACTTTAACATTTGTGCTCTCAAGAAAATTATTAGTCCTCTAATTAAAACATGCATAATATTTTCTTTTCAATTAATAACCAAGGAACATACCTTCATTAGTTCTTGAATCAAACTTACCAATATCATCATCTCTCTTAATTTAACACTTGCTTCAAAAAATTCTAAAATACTTCATTGATGGTGCATGTCCAAAACATAATTCATAAGGAGTCTTGTTTACCTTTTTTAATATGTACTCTATTAATTGTATATACTAGTGTATTTACTGCTTCTCTCCAGAATGTCTTTCATACATCATTTTAAAACATCATAGCTCTTGCTACTTTTATTACAAACCTATTTCTTCTCCCATATATACCATTTTTCTTAGGTGTTTTAGGGGCTAATAGCTATCTCTTAATACCATTTACTTCACAAAAACTATTAAAAATCATGCAAGGTAAACTCTGCACCTCTATCAGATCTTAAAGACTCCATCTTTAATCTAGATTCATTTTCAACAATGTTCTTAAATACCTTAAAATTCTCAAATGCTTCATATTTCCTTCTAAGAAATGTTACCCATGTCATCCTAGTAAAATCATAAAATACCTTTCATTGTAGAATCCTCTTGTCTTTGTAGGAACACTCAAATCTATGCCAACAATATCCAACTTTGTTGTTGATCTGAACTTCTTTCTTAGATGTTTCTTCTTCTTTTTTTTAGCCATAACACATTCCTTGAATACAACATTAGTAGGTTTCACAATTTTAGAAAAATCCTTAATACCAAGTGTACTGCTCACTTTCACAATATTACCAAAATTTATATGACAATCTTTTATGCCACAACTAACTATTATCAACTTTAGCAACCAAGCATGTCATCTCTATAGAATTCAACTAAAAAACATTACCTCTTACTCTTGTGCTAGTGCCAATCATCTTACCATTATTATCCTTGATGATTTGTGTCTTCTCTGTGAATTGTAATTTATATCCCTTGTCAACCAATTGTTCAACACTTAGAAGACTACATTTCAGTCCATAAAAAAAAAGCATCATCAATATTTTCTTTACCATCAAGAGTAATAGATCCTATACCCTTAATATGACAAGCTGCATTGTTCCCAACTCTAACAATTCCTCCATCACAACTATTGAGCTCAAAAAAAATATTCATATCACTAGTCATATGATGTAAATAACCACTATCTATGATTCAATCATATTTCTTCTCAACTTGTGACACTAGGGCTCTTTATTCCCTAACTTCTTTTTCAATACTTTCTTCTTTTATAGAAATAAATCATACTCATCATCACTTTCACTCAAAACTCTTTCATTTAGTTCATCATCATCATTTCCATACAAACATTTTCTAGGTTTTCTAGACTTGGAATTCTTTTTGTACTTCTTTACTCTTTTAGGAAATTTAGAAGCATAATGACCAAATTCATCACAAGTCCAACATTTAAATATTTTCTTACCATCTGGCTCTTTTCTCACAAGCATGTAAATTCCTTATTCAATCTTCTTGTCTTTGTCAAATCTTTGTCTATTTCTGCTAGCATAATCTCCACTAGAACTTGCACTACTAGATATGGCAGGTCAAACACTCAGTGCACTAAAGGTAGTCTCCACTCTAGGGAATTCTCCACACCATTTTAAACTTATTTTTACTACTTCCAATCTTCCAAGAAGAGTATCTCTAGAGAAATTCTTAGTACAAGGTATCTCTTACTCAATCATCCATGATGTATGCTTGAATGGTGGTGTCAAAATTTTCAAGATTTTCCATATGATCTCATCTAGTTCTTTACTTCCTTCATAAGCCTTGATTCTTGCAACAATTTTTGATATTCTGCCAATATAACTTCTTATAGATTCATCTTCCATCATTTTAGCTTCTTAAAATAGAAATATCCAATTTTGTAGTCTAATCCTTTTAGCATATTTATCATCTTCAAAAGTAGAATCCAAAGATTTCCAAAATTCACAAGATAACCTCAAAGACTTTACTTGATTGTGCTCATTTTCAAGAAGATCTTACAAAAGTGCTTCTTTGGAAAACATGTTACACATGAAAAAATCTCTTTCATCTTTGCTACATTCTTCAAGATTTTTTACATTAACTATGGTCTTCCCATTCTTAGTGATTAGCCAATATCCTAGACCCATGCATAATAGATGTGTCTCCATCTTCTCTTTCTAGCTGTCATAGTTAACTTCGTCAAACTTAGGACTTTATTTTCTAAAATGACATGACATTGATCTCCTCAAGATGTTAAGATTTTCCTTTAAGGACATGAAGCTCTGATACCAATTGTTATAAAGTAAAGTCCACCAGGATAACTGACACAAGGGGGGGATCAGTTATCTAATAAAAAAAGCTTTTATTTTATTAATTCTCAAACATGTGATATATATATATATATATATATATATATATATATATATATATATATATATATATATAAGAACACAACCATACACAATAACAAAAGATATGTTAACTAGGGAAAACTGTGGTGCAGATGGTACCCATAAAATGATGTACTAATATATAAGTTCCTTGTAAGAGGATGGACCCTGTTAGGAGTGAATGAAATATATTTAGTACATATCAATCTCTATTAGGAGTCTTTAAATCCCTGTTAGGATTTATGTCAACCATGTTAGGAGTTTTACCAACCCTATTAGGAGTTGTGGAAGGTGGAAGGACCCACTCTCCAAACAGTTTCAGGGACAAGACCACTAAACTCATCGTCTAACTAATTTTTGTATTATCCCTTGTAGAATAATATCAAAATATAACTCATCTCAACAACTTATACTCTTTTTCCATCCTCTTATTGTGCCTCTTTTGCACCAAAATACTTCTCAGATCTCAATGCCAAATCTTCTTACTTGCATCACATAACAAATCCCTTAGATCACTTAATCACATTATACTTCACATATTATTTCAAAAGAATCACAAACTATAACCAAGGAAATAAACCTTCCTTTATACCAATTCCTAGATTATATTATTGAGTTGGCCTTGGGCATCTCTCAATTTACAATTATAATATAGGACCTCATTAATATATGTTACATCACATTTTCATAATTATCAAAACTTTCATTTCACAGTCTTCACATATATTTTATACATGCAACTTTGGACTTAGTGTGATCAACCACACCATCTTCAACATATCTTCTACCTTTGTCTAATTGCTTTTATCTAGATTTTATGTTTGTTAGGAGATAGAATCCAAACATCACAAACTGCTTCTCAGAAACTCTATTAGAACATAGTCTTCAATAAATCATGAATAACTATCATCAATTTTATACTTTCCACATGCACTCTTAATCAAATCATTAGGACATTTTGTAGAACACGTCCTCAACTCTACATAGACTCATTTTCCAAATACTAAATGTATGACCTAAATCTCTACCTACTACCCTGCTAGTCTTCTCAAGATCACTAGTATGTTGACATCAGTGAAAACCATAGTCATGAATGCAACATGTAACCATTATGACATTTTTTCAAGTGCACCAACAATTCTAGGATACTCTACCATAGGAATATCAACAACATTCATGCTAACAACTTTTAGATATCACTCTTAACTATCATCCTACCAAAGGGATTTGTAAAATACTAAATATAACTATGTCATTTGTGTTGTACACAAAAATAACTATGTTATGTTTTCTAAAAAAATTAGGAACTATTTTCATGTGCATAGGGTTTGACCCACCTAATCTTATCCATTTTGTAAAAAATCTAGCAATTTAGAAAGTAAATTCAGTGTACTAAAATTTATAATTTTTTACACATCTTGTCATTTTGAGTGGATGACCCTCAAATATCTCATCCTAGTTTCTCAACATTGAAAGATTAATGTAGTAGCCTTAAGGCTTTATAGATTAGAATATATATTCCTTAGATTGAATTTGATTTACCTCTCCAGTTATAAAACCATATCTTCATATGTAGAGAAATAATGAAAAAACTATTATACATAAGTCATTCTAAGTACTTATGCATTTATCTTTACGACCCAAATGAAGTATGAGACATAGTTAATAAGTAATTGGAGTTCTTTTAAATCCTCAAAAAATCACTAGATAAATTGAATTAGTGTACAACTCAATATTCACACCACAAATGTTTTCATCTGAACTCCAAAAGATAACATGAAACTAACTTGATTATGTGCAAGTGATTAGACTATATGAATATCAAAACCTAAGTTTTGATTGTTGGATAATTGAAGCTAGCATATTGTGTTGTTCATAAGACAACACACATTTGATACTTAATACACTTCCAAAATGCATTATCGCCTTTGTTACATGGTTGGCATCAATGATCTAACACATTGGCATCATATCTATATGTACATAAATCCACCCCTTTGTCATAGAAGTGTATCATGGGTTGACATCAACGACAAGATATTACTTAATGTCTTCAACAATATGTATCTTATAGAGGTTGAATTAGCCAAAAACATTCTTGTGGACTAACATAACATGTAGGAGTAAATGTGTCAACTTTGTGTAATGTCCCCCATCTTTTAGACCCTTAATGGAGTTCTTAGATTTTCATTCTCCAAAGTCTAAGTGGAGAAATAAGGAGAAATAAATTAAATTAAATTCAATAAATAAATAAATTCAAAGGTGACTTTATATTTAATTTATTTAATTTTCTAGAAGCACAAGTAATTATTGTATTGGAAAGGGGGAAGCTTCTAGAGAGTGCAATTAAATAATATTTTATTTCCTTCTAGAAGGGTGAAGGAAAAGAATAAATAGAGGTGAGAGCTTCATTGTTAGGCAACTGATTATTGTCAATTGCAATTGATATAAACTTGGGAGAAGAAACTAAGGCTTTTTTATTTCAATTAGCCATTGGAGAACATCAATTTTTTAGTGTTGCAACCATTTGAGGTGGTGAATTATCCACTAAATTTGGGATTCAACAGAGTTTCATTCTGAAGTTCTATTTGTGCTTAAATTGGAGAATATATTTATTGATGGTTGCTATAGTGTTGCGAACAATGATGTGAATATTGTCGTGAATACTACCCATGTTATAGTACTTGGCTTGATTATGATTGCAATTTCATCTCCTTCATTGGACGATTTGTATATCAGGTTCTATAATCAATTTGCATCATTTAAATTGGTCATTTGGTATTGTAAAGTGGCTATCATAAGTATTTGTAGATGCACATTTTATATTAGATTTATAATGTCATTTCTACTCAGTTTTTTTGGGGTTGCAAAGCCAAGAGCCTTGGAATATTATGTTAAGCATTAAATTAGAAAATATCTCACTAAAGAAGTGATGAGTTGCAGGTCTATATAGTTGATGTAATGTGCATATTTATATCTTCCATGATTGACATAATCGTATGCATGCCAAGTGTTTGACAAAATACCAAGTGGTTATAAGTGCACATTTTTCATTTAGAATTCATCTAGATGCATTTGAAAAGCCAAAAGAGAATTGCATATGCATTTAATTCCTTTCTTAGATATAGTAGTATCAATTATAGGCTTTTAGATTCCCTTTGATATCATTTCAAGCAAGCATAATTAGTCTGAAACTCATAAACAACAGGCATAGAGATTGTATTGGACGTGTTTGACAATATTCCTTGACCTACAAATTAACAAGTTGAGGTTCAAATTGACAAGGGATATTACAGTGGTATCAGAGCTTCCTTGCAAAGTGTTTGATGAAATGTCAAACAACTAAACTAGAGAAGAATTTGGTATTTCACGAAGTTATAACTAGTTTGTGTTGTTACAGTGGTATCAGAGCTTGCTTGCAAAGTATTTGACCAAATATCAAACAACTGAATTAGAGAAGAATTTGGTGTTTGAAGAAGTTATAACTGGTTGGGGTTATTACACTTTGAGAGATGACATATGTTAATTATCTATTATTTATCCATGTAAATAGTCAATACTCAAGTAAAGGTAGCTTAGGCTATAATATATAATTGCATCAATGCTCTACCACACTAGATATATACGTGTTATGCTATTACTTGTTTCTTTATAAACGATTTGGTAATATTCTATAATGTACATTTTTTTGATTCTTAGAATTTTAAATTAATATAAAATTATAGTTAGACGATTAATACATGGTATATAAATATATTTAATTCTATTTATAATACATAATTACTAATGAATTAAGAAACTAGTACTTTTTTTGGGAATGGATCACTCTTTAAAATAAATTTATCATATGAATAATCTGCTATTGAATAATGCTTAGCTCTTATAACCTAGTACTTTCACAAATCGTACATAATAAAATCTCACCATGTTGAAGAGTTCACAAACTATGTTCACACTAATCTAGACGCGAGCCCGAAAAATTCCATTTAGTAAAGTCCAACAACAATGAAAGTGACATGACTGAGTGAGCATGCCTTCGTTTATAAACAACATTGAGTGAGAGTTGGAGTTTGCCTCATTATAAGATCATTTTTCAGCAACTTTCTACACAATCTGAAGTGAAGTGAGAGAGAAAAGATAGAAGGTCCAATATTATAAGATGCTTCAAACTAGTTGGTGAGTGTAGCCCACAATGAAGCACGGTCATTTTGAGTTATGGATCATCATGCACCCGATCTTATGCATTCTGTCTTTTGTTGTGTCATCTCTTACAATGATCTCACTTTTTGTTCTTAAAATTATACTAAAATACTCTACATCAATACAAAGTATAAAGATGGATACCTAACAAACTTGCCACCTTTTAGAGCACAGAAGTCTCATTCTTGTTGAAGTTGTGTCTGAAATTGATTACATAATTCTGATGAGCCGACATGGTTGCATGTGGCACATATACCAAAAGGTCTTTGAAAGCATCATGGGGGGAAAAGAGCGTACTACGTACAATGTCGTGACGCTTTAAAATGCAAGTGTAAGAAACTCTGGAACAACAAATATGGGCAAAGCAAACTTCACATGGCCGGGTCTATTCCACTGAGATAGAATATGTATATATTTTTCATTATACTCTGAATATCATACCTTTATCAAGCCATGCAGTCCCCACCATGCACTCTTTTACCTCAAACGCATAAAAGTACCATCTAAAGCGTCTAAATTATTGCTGAGGAATAAGCTGAGTTTGCTCCCATAACAAGAATACAGTACTTCTATTCGAAAAATATCTAGACGGTCATATCGTTATCATTCAACAATTAAGCTATGAATTCCTGTTCACTGAAAGCATCTGAACAGCTTCTGTGGACAGCAAGCGTAAAATAAGGGAAATATTTTTGTGGGTAGATAGTGGAGTCAGAATGTGATGTTGGGCATGTTTGGAGGGCAATCAACTTGTCTCCCGACATTATATAGAAAAACTGAAGCTAATATTTTCTATTATTTACTTTAATGTTTATTTTCACAAAAAGATTAAGTTTACTTTTTTGATGTTCCGGATCTATTTGTTTCGTGGAAGATGATCAATATTGGCTTTTTCAAAATCTGGAATTGAAAATTTTTGCATTTGTTTCAAAATTGGTGAGATGGAATTAGAATACCAACCATTTAATTTTGTCTCAAAACTAGGTTTTTTGACTTCTTACTAGCAAGTAGGAATTGAAAATCAAAACCTGGTTATGTTTTTTGAGGGGTGTAAAAATAATAGAATAGACTATTTTTTGGAGTCTGCCTGCAACTCCAAGCTTACGCATAAATATTTGTCTTCGTACTCATCTTCTTATGCATAAATATGTTTCTTTACACTTATCTTTTGAGTGAAACAAACGGTTCAAGTAAAATACCAAAAGTAGGAATGAAGATTTGCAAAAACTTGATTTGTCTAAGTAAAAATTTGTAGAAATCTCAATTTCTATAATTTCATGAACCAAACGGACCTTAATGTCTGTGATTTTAATACAGGTGTAACCACAATATATTCTTTGCCTGGCAGCTTCTTGCTCTGATTCTTTTTTTTTTTTGAAGGAGCTTGTGGTCGAGATACACCATTCCATCTGATTGGGAAGGCATTTTCTCAAGCTTCCTAAGCTTGATAAATATTTTCTCAAGGAGGCCCTAATTATTTTTAGTATGCTAACATTGAAGTGGATTCTTAATTTAGGCATTTGCATTGAGTTTGCATATGGAATTTATCATGTTTCAATGAAGGCACGTTTGATCATGTTTAAATTGTATTTCAAGAGAAGTGGTAAGTTGCATAAGCAACCATCCTCGCTAGTGGTCATCCATGTGGGTAAAACTCTACCCATATCTCCAATTTCTAATTGTGTGTATCTTATAATTATTTCAATCTCTAAAATCTTATATTTTAATAAGTAGTTAATTGTAGAATATGTTTTCTAATGTAAGTTAAAGTATATAGATGTAGATGTCTCGTTCCTATCTTTATAGACTAGGTTGCAAAAACTTTAAGTAATCATATATCTAAATCAAAGCTACTTTTGGTTTGGCAAGGGGAGACAATTTGCAGAGTATATCTAAAGATTGAATAATGAACTTTTCCTAAAGGCACTTCCATGGGTTTGAGCTTTGGTAGAAGACTTTTATTTCACATATCATCATACTTAACAATTGTGCTCAACTATTTGAGATACAATTCTTTGACAATTCCAGAATGTTTAAAGAGCGCCTTCTTTGTAGAATTGTTGTATATGGTGGTTGTTAACACTCTACTTCTGCATTATATGTCTAAAAGGTTAAAAAGTCAGTACTATTTTTACATCTTATCTCTCTCAAAATGTGGTAAATAGTTGTCTTACTTTTATTGGTAAAATGTTAAATTTGATCATTGGATAATGTGACACTCAAGAATAGCCTTGAATTCCTTTATTGTTTTCAATTCTTTTCTATATGATGGTAAAAAATGTCTATGCTTTTTTTCTTTACTAACTTTTTTAAAGCATAAGTTGATTAGAACATCCTTAATGCAATAACTAAAATCAAAGTGATAGTGAAATCAAATCTTTATGTCACCACATTTCAATTTAATTATCATTCTCCTTATACATTGGTCTTGATCAATATAGTCCACATTTTTCTTGAATTTATTTAAAATGAATAAGTCCACTTTGTTGAATAGGCCAAATAAGTGACAAAGAAGGGGTGCCAAATACTTTATAAAACTTTTAATCTATTAGTGAACTCATAAACCATGCAAAAAATAATATCTACTTAAACTTTTATTCTATGAGAAATTGTAGAAAACAATTATAATAGATGTAAACATGAAAGCACATAAAGACCAACACAAAAAACAACATAATTATTGTGGAACCCCAAAATGGAAAGATCATGGAGAAGATGCTTCTCATGAAATGATCACTAGTTAAGGTGATTTTTAGTAAGGCTCACTAGTGGTTTGTTCACTGGTTCCTTGTTGATCAAGCAATCTTCCCTAAAATATGAGTATGGTTAATTTTCAATACAAATAGGCATACTTCTTGTACAAGTAAGCTCACTACTAGAATATGAGAAAAGAGATTGAATACACTACTAAGATCACTATCTCCAATAATATGTACCAATTGAACTTTTGACAACTTCAAACAACCTCACTAAACAACTTGGTCCATATAGAAATTTATCAACAACATAATATTCTTTAACTCTCTATTCTGTATATGTGTGTGCATCAACTAACAATAAAATGAAAAAATGTAAAAATATCATGCATAAAGTAACATTCACATAAGTAAATGGCACCATGTTTTAACCTGGAAACCCAATTTGGAAAAAAACAACAAGTAACATGCTACCACTTTTTCACTCTTTTGAAGTGATCTTGGTTTTAGAACTAGCCCTTTTAAAGGTTACAAAAAAAATGTTAAATGTGACCATGTTAAAGGATTTAATAACCCTATTACAAGTGACTTGGTTAGAGGACTTCAGATCATTCCATTAGAATGTCACCTTATTCAAAGAATTTTCAAATGATTGTTAGGTCAACATTCCCCATTTGAACTTTTTTTTTTGGTTCTTGATGACTATTCTGAATGCGTTTTAACTGTTGCCCAGTTGTGTGTTGTGATTCTACCATGTTCATCTCGAACCTCTAGTAGTATGTATAAGGGATAATATCATGGAGAACATGATAATGTGTCCTTGATAGATTTAAAGTTGTTAATTTATTTGGATAGTTTAAAAGATGAGTAAAAATAATGTTATTCTTGAAAGAAATTGAAAGATATGTAGTTGTTTTATGGTGACTCTTGGAACCCTTGCTTTGAAAACCTTTTAGTTTCATTGTGAATTAGTACTTATGTTATGTTTAGCTAATAAAATTATGAAAGATAAGTAATGATGGTTTTTAGTGTGTGAGTTACCTTTCATTCTATGTCTTATGTTGTTTTGGGCATGTGTATTCTTGAATGGTTTTGGATGTTTTGTCCGTCGCTTGTCTTGGTGACCAAGACTATTGTTCTTACCTATGTGGTGCTATCTTGAGTGGTGACTCAAACTCTTAAGCTTTATGAATTTCTTAGCTTCATCATGTTGTAGACCTCGTTGATATCTTTTGTATGCTTTTTGAATGGAGTCAATTTGAGTCTGGACATGAAAGTTATGGCCTCCAGAGTGAAGGCAATTTTTGTGTTTATTTGAAACTTCGTGTGAGATTGTGATAATGAAAAATTTCACATGGGGAACAATGAGAAACTTGTTTGCACTTTTGAAGGTGCAATTTGATGTTTTGAGTACCCTTTATCAAGTAGAGGCCAATTCAATCATGACACATCATGTTTATGGCCATTGAAGAAGTTTAATTTTTATGTTATTCTTAATGGAAGAGTTATCTAGTCTTCATAATCTACAAGATACTTGTTGGGTTTTGTACTTTGGTTTGTGTGCTTCCTATAGCACCGATCCACCCTTGTCAGGTGAAGTGAGGTTTGTGAGCATTCCTTGCTCGAGGTTGATGTTGCCTTGTCATTTGGGAGTGACTTAGTTCTTTGATGAGTCTAGATTCTCCTTTTTGACATGACCTTGGTGCATCCCCACATTCCTTTCTCTCTTGAGAAAGTAGGCTAGTGTGGTTGTGCCTATAGCTTAGTTAGTGTTGGTTGAGTATTTAGATGGTTGGTGGAATTGTGAGATTCCCTATTGCATCTTGGGCTGATTTAGTGTCGAGGTTGAGAGAGACTCCTTCTCAATCTTAATAATCTATAGTTTCCTTCTCCCTATCCTTGTATCTTTTAGAGGATTGTCTCATTCAAGTTGCTCTTTAACAGTCGTCTTGAGGCTAGAGATTGAGTTTAGTTGGGTGTTGTATTCCTAGCATGGTGCTGGAGGGACATGGTATCATTGAACACATGTTACCATCTTATGAGTTGGTATGCAGATATTACATGATTGTGTAAACTGACAAAAGTATTTGCAACCTTGTGGAAAGGTGATATCTTGTTTGGTTGGATTTTGTAACCCTAGTTCCTAGTGATAGTTGAGCTTTTGTACCTTAGAGGCTACGTGCTCCTATGCTTAGTGGTTAGCAATGGTGAGTACCCCTTTTTGGAGTGTATAATTTTTTTGGTAAATTGTCATCCGCTTTGTTCTAAGGGTGATTTACGTGGATTCTAGAATGATCATGTGTGACATGATAGTATTCTTGGGAATTTTGGGATGGTTATTCTCCATGATTCCAACTCTTGTTGGAAGTGTGTAATGTGTTGACCTAGTTTTACAGTCATGTGGTAGGTGCAAGTTGTAGTTGGGCACTTGTTGACGAGGTAGAGTGGGTTTTTCCTTACCTTGTATTGTTGACATTATGGCTAGATGGGTTTTTCCTAGCATGGATATTGTGTCAGTGTGACACCTTTCTCTTGTGGTTGACCTATTTGGGGGACATGATGGTTTGAGAACATTAGAGTGATTTGGGTTTGACTTGCGGTGAGTTTTTTGAGTCATCCCTATTTCTCAGCTTTGATTTTTGGTTCTTGGTGTGTTTTGGTTTCTATTCTTGGATTGCAGGCTTCTAGGAGTAAGCCTAGTCTTTGGGGGGAATAATGTACTACCTCTCCCATTTGACTTCTATAATTCATCCCGATGGATGCAACCTTGTTGATCTTTCATTGAGATGGGATCATGATTGTGACCATGTGTGGTCTACACCATTGAGGTGATTAGATTTATGTTTCTCTATCTATTGCTTTGATTATGCTTTGGCTAATTGATGAGTTATGATGTGATTTATGGTTCCCTGAGGTTTGTGCAAGTGGTTACTAGGATTGATGTGGTATCATGAGGTTGTTTCATGGTTAACTTGAGATGTGTGCAGAGATTGGACTGTGTACTATTACCATGCTACACTGGGCTGGGTTCTCAAGTAGTAGTGGTTAGTCATGTTTATGACTTTGTTTACTTATTTGTTTTAAGTGCCTTTTTGTATTGTTTAAACTACCATTATTAAATACTTGAATTAATTAGAAATGAATTGTCCATGTTGGATTCATTGGTTATGTGTTGTGGATATTTACCTTGTTATATTTTGATCCGAGAGATATTTATTACTCATATTATGTTTACATTTGAGATGACTCGAGGATTAGATGTTATACCTTGATTTTAGTATCATAGATGTTGGATTACTATGTTGTTCAGTTAATCATATTGCATGATGATGCCATTTTGAAATGATAGTGTGTTTTATGATGATATCTGGTTATCCAGTATTTGGACATATTTTTGATTATGTTATGTGATAGATTTAATGCCATGGTTATTTACTTCATTCCTACATTGTTATGCTTTATGTGAATGCAAATGATGTAAATAGATTATTTTGATATAATTAAATAAATGGTTAAATTAGGTGATTTAATGCATTTATTGCTTCAGCTAAGTATTATATGCAATTGCACTTGATCATGTTGTTTAGTGTGCAAGATTTATATCCTTGGCAATGGCAAATGGAGTTAGTGATTCAACTATTCATATTTTACCAAAATCATCCCTATATAGTTGACGTATCCTTAATTAAATGTTTAAATTTAACCTTTCAATGATTATTAAATTCGAACTCATTTGCATTATGTGATTAGACTAGTGAGCATGTCTGTGCATTTAGAGGTTCACTTTGTCATGAAAGTTGTTAAGGAAATTTATGTGTTTTTGAGTTTTTGGGCTTTTTAATTGATTTATTTTAATTTCTAGCAACTTTACCATAGATGAATTCGTATTTATAGGAATAGCCTATTTTTGTTTGTGTCAATTTGGGGTTTAACTAGGTTGGGTAGTTATTTACCCTAATCAATTATTCACTCAAAAAGTGAATAAGTATTCAAAAATGAATCTAATTCCTCACTTCTCACTTTTGAATTAGAAAGTTGGAGAGTAAAACCCAAAATCCTCTTCATGAGGATTTACTATTTTGTTCATTGTGGGAGCTACAAACATGGGATCGTCGCAAGATCGGGCTCATTGGATCTAGCTTGGGGAAACCTTAGATTGTTGTGATTTTCAGCTACCTTAGATTGTTGTGATTTTCAGCTACTTCTGCAGGCTATTTATTTTATGGTTCAGATTCCCATTTTGCCCTTTTGGCTGTGAGTTAGGGCTTTCCTATTTTATTGTTTTGGCTTTGTTTCTACTTCTTATTTTGGTAGTTGTTTGTTTGGAGGCTGAGAACTAGTGTTCCCTTCCATTTTTGTATGCTAGTTCTACCTAGTTGGGTGGGTATGAACATTTCCCTATTTTTCGAGATGAGGGTTTGGGTTTTTGTGTCGTTATGTTGGCCATTTTTGCATACAATGTCCAAACTTAATTATTTTTGGATTTTTGAGATTTTTATACCCAAAGGTCAAATGGGTTTTAATTTTGAAGTTTTCCAAAATTTTGGAGTTTTTACCTCATTTTTTGTGCCACCCTATTTTCTTAGGTTTTCTTGGCACAATGTGGTTCGTGGACCTAGATGATCCATTTGGATATCAGTCAGACCACTATTGCACTTTTATGTTTCATTGGGATGCATGTCACTCCTGTACTCTTGACTTTGTGTTCAGTTGAGTGATTTTATACCTAGTATTATCGTTTCTTTTGGACCTTTGTTCTTGTTTCATGGACACTAGGATTCGTTTAGAATCCATACTCATGCATTGAGGCTGATTGAGTGAGTTCATGATGTTTGGTCTTGTTGCATCATTGGGATTCATGTAGAATCCATACTCCCAGATTGAGGCCAATTGAGTGATTTCATGATGTATGGTTTTATTGGCTTTGGGATTCATGTAGAATCAATCCTCCTAAGTTGTTTTTGGTTGAGTAATCTTTTGCATTGTGTTCTCATCCAATTCTTGTGTTATGATCTTCGTGATGGTGGTGCACCACACATGAGTACATGTGCATACATTTGTTAGGTGACTTGCGAAGCTTGATCTTCTATGGTACTTTTAAAAGTTATGATCATTAGGGTTGGGATGGGAGTATGCATGCCCATGGGCACTTGTTGTAGCATGAGCATGGGTAGGGTAGGGTAACATATGGAAGGGGCTCCTATATCGCAACCGGGAAATCATGACACCATAGGTATGGCAGAGGGAGTTTTAAATAAGCAATAACTAAATAAAATGTACAAGTGACCATAAAATTTAAGATAATTAAATGTATGTGTGAGAGTCTTTCCATTGAGGGATGTTGTATTTGCACAATCTGAGCTTGATCTTGTCAATACCAAGTGACTCTCCATGATGTCAGCCCTTACTTAGTTACCTATTGAGTGTCTAACTAGGAACTATACTTCTTGTATTGTCCTAGGTTCTTGGTTACAACCATCATACTGTCTAGCATGAACTTATTAGCCATGGATGTTGTTTTTTATGTGTTTGTAGTTGGATCATTATCTCCATCAGCATGAGAAGTTTGGACCTATGAGTGCCATGTGGTTGGGAGGTGTAGCCACCTTCATAACTACTAGGGACTGGTGTATAGAGATGGTCTTTTATCCTAGTGTGACAGTTACTGGATGTTTTTACTTAGTACTTCAGGTTCCAGAGTATGCTTTCTTGTGATTTATGCTTTCATTGGAATGCTTGGATATCATATTTAGATGATGTTAGTTTATTTGGCTCATTACCATATTATGATGTTTAGCATATGACTAGATGATGTGAATTGTTGTATTGGATTATCTTTTGCTTATTGGGTTACCATGTTAGATTTCCTTATTATGGTGACTAACATGTGATAGGTGATGTTATCTACTTGTAGGATTATCTTATGCTTTTCTACTAGCATGTTAGATTTCCTTATGCTTATATTGCAGTATGTTTTAGTAGTGACCTCCCTATTATGATAGTACTGATGATTTGATTAGTGGCTTGGCCTGTTACACGTGGGGATGGCTAGGATCCATGATGGTCTTATGATGCTATTGATGGTTGGGAGGAACCGTGCACCTAGTTTGGTTTTTTAGTCATTGTGGTGTTATTTCTGTTCACTATGATGTTGCTTTCAATACGTTCTTTACTACTATGGTTAGATGGATAGATGTTCCTCTTTCTTGTTGTTCTTGCACTCAAGTGTTCACTCCTCAATCTATGTGGATTTGGTACTCCTCAGTGTGGAGGCTTTGCACTCAATTTCTTCCTTTTTATCCTTCTTTTGACCCTTAGAGTAGTTTTCTTTTTGTCCTAGGTGACCATGTGTTAGCATGGTGTGATACAATAAAGTGTTGCATGCACATTGGAGTTTTTTTTAGCATTCCCTGATTATGTTGCATGCCTCTTGGAGGTTTTTCGTGTGATACTTTCCAGTATCACACCCTTATTGAAGAAGTATTGTACTATACTTATAAAGTATCATACGTCCTTAATAGAAGAGTCATCCAATCCCTAGAAGTGTCACCCTCCTTGAGAAATATCACACAATACTATAAAGTATCACCTGGCTTTTGCAAAAACCTGTGCGGGTGGATAGTGGTCACTTTTCAATAAGACTTGGACTTTTCGAGAAGCATTTTGGGTACCCTCTTAGGTGTTCTTCAATCCTTTGGAGTCACATTTTTAATTTGTAATGTTTTGGCTTGGATTCAGTTGTGCATCATTCGTTGTCAGTTGTTTTTTTTGGTAGTGGCATTTGGAGATTCATTGGTTGCTCGGATTGTTGGTGAAGTCTTTTGTTGCGATCTTTTTGATCCCTGTATGATGTTGTCATGTGCATTCATACTTGTAAAAAAATATATATCTTGGTTTGAATTGAATCCTTGTTCCAAGGATCTCTGGGCAGGACATTACATTCTAACACACTTGACATAGATAATTCTTACAAGAATGCATTTGATAGTTAAACTTGTGAAATTCAAATCAATATAAAAAAATTCCTCTAATTAGCTACTATGAGAAAAATTAGCACATATTTATATCAACTATTTTCTATGTTGTTGAACATTATTTGTTCCTTCACATGTTTTCATTTATTAGAAATTGTTATAGTACTTAAGAGTTATTAAGGGCATGATTACAAGGAAGTTGTTCAAGCATTGTAGTACCACTATTAGAAAATTATATATACATAATATTATTCCTATTGTGCACACACTATTCTTAATCCAATTATCAAACTCATTGAATAATTCATCCTAGATTCCTTACTAATAAGTAGATGCCATTTCAAACATTAAAAAATCTATACATGCATTTTCTAATGTTTATAACACCTCAATCAAGACACTAGTTAATTTTAAAAAGAAAATGTTTGTATTATCCTTAGATAATAATCTTATAATTTATTTACTACAATCATTGTTATCAGATTTTTTTAATGTTAGTTGACTACTACAAAGGCTTCAATAAATCTGTAAGTTTATTTGGATCCTACTCCTTCCATGATCATAAGGAAGCTATTAGAGAATTTTAGTAACATGATTAGAATATTATATATACATCAGATTATGCCTATTTTGCATGTGTCTTTTATCCTTGATCCATTTTTTCAGGCTCATTGAATAATTCATCCTAGACGCCTTACTAATAAGTAGATGCATTAAAAATACATAAATTTTTGTACATGTATTTCCTAGTGTTACTATAACACCCCAATCAAGCTACCCATTAATTTTAAATAGAAAATGTTTGTACTATTCCATAATAATAATTTTATAATTTATTTGTTACAATTAATGGTTTTTTTTTTTTTTTTTTTTTTTCTAAAGCTAGTTGATTTTTATGTAATTACTTCTATTATTTAGTTTTAATCATTAAGATTGAAATTTAATTTATTTTCTATTCAGTAAATTCATTCTTACTACTAATATTGAAATAAGAAAATTCATTCCTACTACTAATACTCAAATAAATAATCAAGTTTATTCTGATCTTAGTCCTTCCAACTCTTATAATAAATCTATTTTTTAGTGCATGAAAACTTTGGTATAGTAGTATAGATCTAATATTATAATAATATATTTCAATACAAACCTATCTTGTATTATCATTTTAAGCCAAATTTAATTTTCATTCTAAATATTTATGTTATATCTAATAATTATATATATACAATATATAATTTTATAAATGATAGCTAATTCCAATTGATGCTTAAAATAACTTGATGATAGAACTTTTTGGTAGGAAAAATAGTGGATGAGGTCAACAATTCAATAAGGGTGGTGTATAGGCTTCTACTAGAGGTAATATAAGTAGTTTGAAGAGGTATGCTAGTGGAAAAGCTAATGCAACCCCTTTTGAGTCCTTGAAAAATATATACTCAAATGAGGAGAACCATGGTTTGGGGTCTTTCCCATTGAGCTAGGTCGGGATATAGAGTTCTATGTGTTGTGTGGGTGGAGAGACTAACATTACAGGTCAACATTTTGTTTTGAGGCATCATCGTCAATTTGTAGGTGGTTAGAGGAGGTAAAGTTCTTGTGTTCTCCTCTACAAGGTCCAAAAAAAACAATTTCTAATGGAGACACACAATTTTGTGGTATTCCTTTTTGAGCCAACTATGGCCAATAGGACTCCACATGATGATGATGATGCAACCTTCTTTAAGGATAGTACTAATTCATAAAATTTTGGGTCCTCCTTATTTGGGAGGAAACCCAATGTTAAAACTTATTTCCCTTAGTTACATGCAAATTGAAATGGAAAAAATATAAGTTTTTGATATTTTCCCTTGATTCTCTTATAGATCAATCTATTTCTTTGATGGACCTCACTTTGTTTGGGAAATGGTTGGACCCATGGCTGACTATTGAAGTGGTGATATCTATGAGTAAAAGGATGTGGTATATTAAGGGACAAGTAAATACAGAGGCCCTTTCCAAGGGGTTATTATATTTTTTTATTACTACCAAGGAGCATTTTTAATTTGTCATCTATGATGGTCCTTGGATGTCTTCAAAACAAGCCTTACCTCTAAAGAAGTTGGAATTGAATATGGACTTTACTAATTCCTTTTTCCTAATGACTTCAATTTGGTTTCAATTCCCCAATCTTCCTTTGGAGTTTTGGAAAAAAGATGTTTAGGAAGGCCTTATTGTGTCCTTTAGAGAGGTTATTTCTATAAACTCCATGAATGATTTAAATTCTAGATTATCTTACGCATGGATCTATGTCAATGTGCACCAACAAAAAAATCTACCTCAGAAGATAGTTATTGTTTCCAAAGTTGGTACCTAGAGTTAGGAGGTAGAATTTGAGGATCTTCCCTTTGCTTTTTTTATTGTAAGAAAATGGGTTATTGAGAAAAAAAATACCCTAAAAAGTTGAGATAGAATGAGAAAAGAAAAGATTCATGGCCCAACCAAGGGAGTTTTAAGAATTTTTGGAAACCAGAATCTCCATAAAAAGAAATGTCAAGTGGAAAAAACCAGAAAGAGGATTCAAATGAATTAGAATGATTTGACAAAGAGAAAATAACATAGATGAAAGGGAAGTGGGAGAAAAAAATGAAAGAGACCGATCCCACCCTAGGAAGAGGACTGGACTAGAATGAGCATGAACCCATATTGGGAGATATTATGGTTGATTAGTTGTTGGTGTAAAAATAATAGGTCAATGATATTTAAGAATAAATAGAGAGAAATTTTTATAGGGGTCATTTAAGAAGACTAGGAATAGAAATATGAAGGAAAATGATATTTCTTCTTCATTTTCTACTCAAGGAGGGGGTTACCACAAGAGGGAAAATCAAAGATGGTGTTGGATCACCAAAATAAGTGGGTAGCTGATTTGGGATGAAGGACATTGTGGATGGTAGAGATGATACCATCTAAGAGTGCACCCCTAAAAAATGAAGATATTACCTTAGAACAATAGTGGTTTGAACAACCCTCATAAAAAGGAAATTCTTAGTAATTTTGTGACAAATCATAAGTCAAATATTATTCTTATTCAAAAAACAAATATAGATAAGGAAAATATGGAAAATATAAAACTCTTAAAAAATTATGGTGTAGTAGGTTCTAATATTGAAGGGGAATTAGGTGGGATGTTAATGTTTTGAAATTAAAATTACATAAAATGGAAGGTTGTGATTACTGAAGGAAATTTTGTGGCTACTAAGCTTCATTGTATTAGATATAATTTCTCTTAGATTGTGTAAAATGCCTATGATCCTAATAATAAATTGGATAGAAGGAGATTCTAGGATACTATTTATTGAGGCAAGTCCTCCTTTACTAGTCTTAGTTGATTTCTAATGGGATACTTCAACACTCCTCTAAAGGATTATGATAAGATGGGAGGACTTCATGACTTGTAGGATGGGAGACAAGACCTAATGGATTTTATTAAACATTAAGCTCTTCTACATACAGATATATATAACAATCAATTTTATCCAGTCTAGAAAAAGAACTAGTAATGATGTTATTCAAGTCAAGTTAGACCAAGCTTTGATTACTCATGATTGGATGCAACCATTTTCTGATTCCCTTTCTTTATTTCCTAAATTGTGTAGATAACTTCTTGTTAGTTTTTTGTGGCAAAGACTTTTCTAGGTAAAACAAACTAAATACTTCAAAAATGAAAATACATTCCTTCGTTGCCCACTATTTGAAGATCTTTTTCAATTGTGGTGGAATATAAAGATAGATGACACTGTTATGTTTAACTTTTCAAAGAAACTTGGAAACATGAAGAGTCATATTTGAGGCTAGAATAAGCTCCCATTTGGGGACATTTTATTATTATAAGCCCAATGCCTAATAGAAAATTAAAGACACTCAAGACAATATCCAACACAAAGGTTATTCTCCTAATCTCTTAAAGTTAGAAAATGATCTTTAGGTTACGTATCATGACATAATTGATAAGGAGGATTTTTTGTGGTGACAAAGATTTAGGTCTATCTAGCTTAAGGAAGAAGACAATTAAACCAAATTTTTTTACATGACCACCCTTAAGCACAGAGAAACCAATGAGATTTATTCTTTGGAAATTGATCAAAGTAACCTTAAAAAGGTTGAAGATATTATTGTTGAAATGGGGAGTTTCTTCTCCTCACTTCTCTCTCTTGATTTTTCTTTTTCTAAGGAGAGTTAAGGTGAGAAATTTTATCCCTTCCCTTCTATTATTAGCTAGGAGAAAACTATCTCTCTATAGGATATTAAATAAACATATGAAATTAGAGATGTTATTTGATCTATTGATAGGGATAAAAATGGTCAATCTGTCAATGTCAAATACAACCTTTAGACATATAGAACAATGGAGGTGCTTAAGCCATATCAAAAATACCAAAGGGGAACATTGGTGGTTAGTCCAAAAAGAAATCCTAGTGTTGATGGTCTCCTAATGTTTGTTTTTCAAAAAATTTGGAACATTCTAGAGGAAAGCATTTTTATGATGCAATCAAGGAAATTTTTGGAGCTCATAAAATATTGAAAAAGATTAATTCAATTTTACTTGTTCTCATACCTAAGAAGTCTAGAGTGAATGCAATGAATTCTTTCAGACTAGTTAGTTCATATTATTTCCTATATATAAGATTATTTTGAAGGTTCTTACCTCTAGGAATTTAGGGGTGCTATAAAGTTTGACTTGTCCTCAACAAAATGCCTTCATACCTAGGAATAAGATCCTTGATTCAATAATTATGGTGCATGAAAATATCCACATGCTCTCCTCCTCATACAAGAAAGGTCTTCTCATGAAGGCTGATTTTCCAACTGTCCTTTTCCATGGAAGTGTGAGGTTATATTTTGAGGATTTTTTTCTCAATTGAAGTTCCAATTAGTCAATATGGTAGTAAAAAGAATGTGGACTCTTTTTTTTTCCCATATCTACTAGATGTGTGGAAGTAGTATAATAATAGAATGTTCAAAAATAAGAAATCTCCTACCTGGGTGGTTCTTCAGAAGACAATTAGAGCCATTAAGGAAAACTATTTATCAATCATGAAGGAAGGGATATCTGAAGCTGATGGCTATGATCCTCATTCTCCTCTTCTTTGAAATATTATCATTAAAGGGAGAGTAAAAAAAAAGATAGGGATGAGAAGGTTTTTACCTCTCCTCTTGATGATGGTTCAAACATAATTAGGATAGTGTTGGAAAATAGATCCTAGGTTAGGCTAGATGTGGTGGCATTGTTAGGGACATGTATGGTAACTTCTTAGGTGTTGTGGTTGTGCCTTTGGGAAATAAGACAAGCCATATATCAGAACAAATTGGAGCTCTTTAAGTGTTAAAGTTAGCTAATCATCTCAAGTGTAAAAAATTATGGCTCGAGGGAAACTCCTAGAAAATTACTAAGTGCCTTCAAGGTAAAAGTACTACATCATGGATTATTGATCCTCTCATAAAAGATGTGGGAATAATTTTGAATTATTTCAAGCATCTTAACAATACTTACTCTTTATAGGAAACAAACCAAGTAGTTGATTGAATTGCCAACCTAGAAATCAAGAGCAAGGAGAGAATCATTTTCCTTTATTATTAAGGTGGATGTAATGAATAATACTATGGGAAAGATTGTAAAAGATCATGAAAATGATAATTAAGTACCTTAATTTTATTTAAAGTGGTATCATTTATTATGCATCTTGGGATATTAAATGTATTTTGTTCCCACACGAGTGATGGGATATTTTATTATGTAACTATATAAATATTTCTAGACTTGTCTTCAATGCCATTTCTTGAAATTTAAAGTCTAATGTTTATTCTTTAGCCATGATGAGTGAGATCAAGCATCAAGAGACTAATTATTGTGTTAGATGAAAGAATGATGAGTAGGTATAACACAAGTTCAAAAATGTAATGATCACCTAGTACCTTGTATTAGCCTGATTTTCCAACCAACTAAAATTTTGAAATACCTTGTGAAAATCAGGAAGAAAATGTGTTTTTGTTGCTTAGGGCTTTTGAAAATGTGTCTTTCCTCATTAAAAACCTTTAAAATAGTCATATCCTCTATTCTAATGAATTATTCATAAATTGGCATGCAAGTATGAAATAGGGATATGTCAAAAACCTTCGTCATTCATTTATTTTTCTATATCCCTAAGTCATTTGATTATTTTTATATTGTAAGTCTCATCTCTAACGTGTTTTAAGTTGTGATCTTGTAAACTTTTTTTGGTCACTCCATCGCTCCATTATGATCACTAACCATTTTGAAGGGTACGAAGATGTGAAATAGTCATTAATAGATTAGTGTGGCTTCACAACTATTAGGGACAACTATCAAGTTAAGGTAGTGAAGGAGTGATTCAATGGAAATTGCATGATCACAAGGGTTTCTAGCTAAAACGTTTTAAGTTGTGAAGGTGCAAAAGGAAGAATCAATAGTTAAGTTCGTAGTTATCACTCCATCACACATGGTTAAGGGTAATTTAGAGTTAAGGTGGAAAATTAGTGAAATGCTTTGATCATAGCTTCATAGGGTTAAATGATAGAGAGCAATAGGTAGTTGTGATAGAGTGATCAACAGTTGAAAAATGATCATTACACCATCGCAAGGATTTAAATCAAAGTGAAAGCTTAAGTTGTGAATTTGTGAAAGGGTAATCACAAGTAGTTAAGGCTTAATCAATCGTAACATCACAAAGAGCTAAGGTTAACCTCTAGTTAGAGTAGTGAAGTAGTGAAAGCCTATCATCACATCATTGTAGGTTTATATGTTAAGTTAGAGTTTTGAGTTTCAAGAGTGTAGAAGGCAATTAGAAATAGTTGAGTTAAGGGCTAGCTCAACATCACAAGGTTTCACTTACAATTAAGGTCTTTTGGTCGTAAAGTTGTGAAATAAAGTGGTAGATAATATTAAAATGTTCACATAATCACATGATTAAGAAAAGATTTGTATTTGGTAGTTTCCAAGAGGCAACATGGTTAATTCTTCGAGCCATCAATGTTTCCCAACTAGAAGAAATATTAAGTCTTGAAGTGTAGTGAAGGTGCAAGATGGTTAGTTGGATAGTCATTGCTAGATCACAATAGTTATTGAAAGGAAGTGAAAAGGTTTAGTCCCACATTTATAGTGTAGAGAAACTTTTAATGTTTAAATATTGGAGGCACAATAAGAAATTGTCTTTAAGAGACATGCTTTGTAGGCAAAGCCAAGCTCATTTGGTGGGGTCTGTGGAAAGTTGACGACCATGGAGAAGATATTTTGGGTGCCCAAACAGAGGAAGGAAAACATGTGGTGAGAAATCTGAGGCTTTCATATGATTGGATACAAGAGGAAATGGAGTTGTGATCTTATTCCCAATCATGAGATCATAAGGCTTAAGATAGAGGAGTTATGATAGCATGAGATTTTGCATGGTTGGGATGCAAAAAATTAGAAAGTTACAATCTTATGCTCATTGCAAGATCTCAAGAAGAAAAGATGAAGAGATATGAACATATGAGAATTTGTAGGATTGGGCACCTCCAATTTTAGCGTTAAGATGCTACACTAGATCATAAGCTCATATAATTGTAAAATTGTAAAAAAGGAAATGTTAAAGCTAAGTAGAGCCAAGAACATAAGCACCTATCAATAAAGTCTTTTGATGTTACAAAGGATAGAGGATCATAAGATTGTAAGGGTAGATCATGAGGTTTTTGATTTCATGAAAAAATGCTAAGTTTATGATCATAAAGGAAAAAATAAAGACTTCTATGATGAAGAAAGGCTATAGCTAGGCATATGATCGGGAGGTAAATGTAGTGGTTAATGGAAAGCTTCCAAATCTATGACAAATTTTAGTTGAATATGATCAAAAGATCATAAGGAAAGAAAAGAGAAAGCTCGATGCTACACATAGTTGTGGTCATATGGTCATAAGGCTCAATGCCAAGTGTAAGTTCACAACTCTAGAAAATATATTACTTCCAATGTTCTGATCTTACAAGAAGTTGTGGCTCGTAAGATCATAAGAAACATAAAAGGCCTCTTTGAAGATACAAAGGTAAGGGTATCATAAGATATTTGGAGAAAACAATGAGGATTATGTGGGCCCATGATGAGGTGATTCGACAAATGAAAATGTGCCACATTACGCCAAGGTGGAATCGAAGGGTAAAATAGAAGTTCTGAAAAATTAAAAATTAAATGATTCCTAGGTTGAGTGAGCCTCACATTTAGATTTAGATTTTTTGAATGAAGTTGACATAATCTATAGTGTAGACTATATAACATTTTAAAATTTTCAACATTAAAAGCCATGTTCATGGCCAAGGGATAGAGTTTTCAAATGCCCACCAAGGGCTTCATTTTTATCCAAAATGAAGAATGTAATATACCATTGGAGAGGGGAGAAGAAATTTTTTCCAAATCCATAGTTAGACCATGTGTAGGTCTTCAATGGTAGAAGTTATAAGCATATTTGTGAAATCAGGGGCATTGTTAGCAGAAAGGGTGTTTGATATGATTAAGCTTCATAATCAGTTAGAGAGTAGACAATGGAGTTTCTTGGCTCCAAATTTTGGGGAAATGTTTTGATAAATGTTATTTTGTCTCTAAAACCAAATGGCATGGGTTTTGGCATGATTCTTTCCATATTTTTCCCCCCCTTCAAATTAGTTATATGATTCTATCATTCTAATGACATTCTTGAGGATATTTTTCAAACAAAATGATGGGATTTAGTTTCAATTATAGGAAGAGAGTAGAGAGAAGTTTTACATCAGCACATGGAGGGTTTTCAAGTGGAAAAATGGTAGCATCATAGCAGATTTGAGATTTCTTCCATTCTATTTAATTTGTTCTCTTCTCTTTCTTTAGGGTTGGTTCTGGTTCTTGGATATTTTTTCCACTACTGTGATACCACAATGTTGGTTCTAGTCTTTTGGAAAGTTTTCCAGAACTATGATTCCACCATTCTTCAGCATTTCTCTCTTGTAATGAACAATAGTTAATGAAAACATAGAGATAGTCCTAGTATATTTAGCTATTTTATGAGTTATTTTCATACATCCTACTGTATTTATTTCAAGAAAATGAATAAAAATGCAACAAGTTTATCTTCAGTCTAATTTCATGTCTCTTATCTATGTTGTTCATAATATTTTGTGGTTTCTGAATAGAGAGCTTAAACCTAGTTGCAACTCCTTAAAGTTGTATGTCTTAATATGTTTTTCTATTAGAACAAAGAACCAAGTAAATGCTTGATATATTTGATAGGGTTGAAGATTTCATAGAAGGATAGGTCGAGTATGAGGGTTCAATCTTGATGCAGATGTCTGATTCACAAAGTGATAGGATAGATATGGAGTCTTGATTTATGAGGTGTATTAATGATTTCCAAGGATGTGTGTTAGTAATTTGTGGGGTTTCCTAATAGATAAGGCACTAATCAACTACAAGATCTATATGTTTGTTGTTCATACCTTAGTTTTTTTTTATAATCAACACATTAATCAAAGTCTTTTCCCTTTTATATTGAAGAGATGAAAGGATTTAGCCTTACTTAACTCATCAAGTTCATAGGTCATGTCATTAGCTATTTCATGTCTATGTTGTTTGCATAAGCATAGAAGAATTGGGGTTTCAATCTGCTTTATCCAAATTCAAATATACACTAGTAGAAATCTAGCAAATAAATGAATACATGACTAAAACTTTTGGTCACAAGACTAAGAATTGTAGTCATGTGACTAAAAATGATCAAATTCTAGAACTAGTTTTTTACAATTCACAAGTATAAATGACTACATAAATAACTAATTTGGTCATCTATAAAATCAAAATTAAATAATTTATTAGATAAACTAAATTTACTAAATAAATGATCAAATAAATGACTAAAATGAATGTTGCTCCTCTATTTTTTTCTTTTAAATTTGATCATAATTCAAAGATTCTATTCAATTCTTGAGTCAAACTCATTAACTAATGTTTTATGAATAGTGGTTCATAAGAAAATGTCTCTCATGAGAATGAATGGAGCACTTAGTAGTCATTTCACGTAGGTGATTCTCACTCATCTTAATACTTCTCCAACTTGAGTATGTTTTATTATCAACATTAAAGATTGTTTGTATTTTTACTTAAACATATTTTATGATTTTAATTTGTAATTTTTATCAATTTGAGAGGTTTATTATTTTTTATTACTTTAATAGTATTTATAAATGGAATTTTAAATTTTAAATATGTAACTTATTATATTTTTATTTTTATTTAGATACAATTTGTAATTTATTTTTAAATTATTAAACACCCAAATGCTAATAAATAATCTTATAATTATTAACACTTAAATATTAATAAATAATGTTATATTTATTTTAATTAACTAATTATTACTTTAATTGCGATTATATGTGCTAGTTATTAATCCATGTGACTTATTATGCAAGAACATTTGTATACTATTTCCATACAATACTTTCTTTTGAGGTGGCATCCAAATAAATGATGCACAATACATTTTTTCCCTTTTCACTTCCTAGTTCTTTGATACACATGTCAAAAAACAATAGTGTCTATTCCTCTAACTCATATGATAGTGTGAAGACTAAGAAGTGGAATTTTATATGGAAGAGGAGTATTATAGTAGGGGAGCATTATCAACCATAAAAATTATCAAGGATGATTGTTTATGATGATAATAGTAATCATTTACCCCATTTTCCTTCAAACTTTTTCGTCCTCTTGAGGTAATAGATCATAAATTACATATTTAAGATAAAAAATTGTTTTGACTTCTAAATTTTTAGTTATAATCAACATAGTAACTCTCATTCTTTTTTAAAGTTTTAGGAAATATATAATTTGAAAGATAAGTTTCAAACTATGAAATTTCTAAATTTTTGGAGAGCAAGCATGTGCGATAGTGATATTTTTTTGCAGTATTCAAGCCTTATCTTTTCCTAAGATTTAATAAAATTGTTACTGTTGATATTGTGAAGGCCAGCAGTCAAGTCTTCTTTTCCCTCCAATAATCGAGTCTCTTGGTTTCCAAAGACTCTTTTGGTGCAACGGAAAATGGGCCCCACAATTGGTATCAGAGCCTGGTTTTGGCTTGGTCATGGGTTCAAATCTCCCCAGTGCCTTCTCGACCCGCGTAAGCACCTGGTATGCACGTCGAGGGGGAGATTGTTGGGTGATGCGACGCGCTCCCCTGCCCACAGGTGGTTAATTATGTGGTGTTCCATGTTCACTAACAGTCATGGCTTTTGGTGCAACGACAAATGGGCCCCACAGTCACACCTCAAAATAAGTATTATAGAATATTACTTTCAACTCTTATTCTCATTTTGTTTAGATCAATGTGGTTGGTATCTAAAAACAAATTTTAGTGTCCCCTCAAAATAGGGCAAATATTTTTACAAACAATATGTCTAATCTAAATTAAATTAAATTTTTATTATTCTTTAGATTAAAATTTGAGTATAATTATATTGATTTATCATTTTAGAAAAGTACTTATTTTATTTATTTTTATGTAATGTTCCTTCACTTTTACAATTATACAAATTATAATTATAATTACTATTACACCTACTAATTATAAAATATTTGCATCATCTTATTTATTCAATATATAAACTAATTTATTAAATCATATAATAGAGTAATTTTACTATGTAAACTAATGAATAAAACATACATTTAAAAAAAAAAATTTAAGATTGTAAATTTTTTTAATTTCTCAAATGAAAAAAATAAAAACTAAAAACTAATATGATTGATTTTTTAGAGATTTCAGAAAACAATTAATTAAATATTATTAAATAATTATATTAAATTGTATATTTAAGACTTTTTGTGATTAATATTTATAAAATAATAAATAACACATAATATACAAGAATATAGAAATAATAATGGATTTAGATTAATGTGTATTATTCATGTAAAAATATTTTGAAATAATTAATAGATTTTTAAATATTTTTATAGTAAAAATATAAATTATTTTCAAATTCAATAATAAAAAATAAGAATTTGTCTCCTCTTCTATTTTCTCATTTATCATTTAGCTTTATATTGTAAAGTTTATTTTATTATAAACCTTAAATAACATTTTATTAGTATTTGCTAAATATTTTTAATTGTTTTTTAATCACTCATACTTTCTTATATTCTATATTGAATATAATTATAAGTAAATATGAGCTTAATATAATTTGTATTATCATGTATCCAAAGTTTCATTTTTTTAAATTATTGCATTAAATTTAATTAAATTTAAAATTTAAAATTTAATTGAAAAATGTGAAACAAAAATTACAAAAATAATAAAGAAATATAAAGAATCAACAACAAAAGAGTGATAAATAAATAAGAAAAATTAATCATTAAAATGAGCTTCCAAAATCTTTTGAATTAATCTTTAATTGAAGTGCAAGGAAACAAGGATGTGAGGGAGTTTCTTTTTTTAAAGCGGCAATGACACAAAAATTTTAAATTTAAAATCATATCTTATGGGCATCATCTTTGGTAACCAATGGTTTTCACCTCACACATTTGTTCTCTACTGTTTGGAATACCATTGGATCAACTGATGTCACCAAAAGGAGCATAAGGAAATGTCCTATTGTAATATACTACTCGATGAGCTACAAAGGAGCGCGACAATGGTAATGGGTTTGAAAATATGAGATCTCAAAGGATGACACCAAAATATTTGATACAATTACTCAACAAAATGCAACCTTACAAATTGTCTCAACTGTAGGAAAAGTAGAAGTGTCGGAAGAGGTATATTCAACAACATTTGCTAGCATCCTACCTATAGCTCTTGATGAAAATTGAATATAATCACTCAAGTTTATGATTGTCTTACAAAACTACATGATGTCACATTATCTATGGAAAAGAACTAGTTCTAAGATGAATGGTGAAAATAAAAACTTGTGACCTTTGCTCGCTTCTTCTTAGATCAACCAAACATGAGGTATGGCATCCAGTTGACAAAATGTCAATTGTAGTAATTGCTTAAGTAGCCTGGTAGAATGTCTATGCAAACATTAACATCACATGTGAATTGTTTGATAAAAGGCCTCAAAGAAATGTCAGCTAGAGTGAAGAACCGATTACAAGTTTTTATTTTGAAAAACTAATTTGTTAGAATGGATTTTGAGAAAGTAAAATTGGTTCGTTTCAGCCCAAAAACTAGGATATTTATTAGCACGTGGGATCTAGAGTAAAAAATGAAGAACTTGATATTGTTCAACAAAGTTGCCTCAAAGAGAAGCCATCAGTAAGCTCGCTTGCACATGAACTATTTGGTTAAATGCATGATTGCAGGATATACATAGATTTGGTTAGTGAAAAAGTTTTTCTTTCATGCAAATGCAGTTGGCAGGTGTAAAGTTGAATTCCACAAATTTTGTTTCCATCTTCCCATTTGTGCAAAATGTGAAAGTATAAACAAAGCACATGAATGACTTGAT
Organism: Cupressus sempervirens; assembly: GCA_028749045.1. Lineage (NCBI taxonomy): Eukaryota > Viridiplantae > Streptophyta > Pinopsida > Cupressales > Cupressaceae > Cupressus > Cupressus sempervirens. Next base: position 652,537,553 of record CM053792.1, on the reverse strand, counting down.
AGAATACTTAGAATGGGATTATTTTCTTGGAATTTGATGATTGTTGGAATGCATCACATTGCTTGCAAATAGCCACTACAAAATTGAATAATAAAGGGTAGTTTGCAATAATATGAGAGCTTTCGAGTAAGTTACCAATATCCATGAACACATATAGAGAAGATCTAAGTTGGATGAATTTGTGCTCACAAATCCCATAAGGGAATTGGTGGCAATATCAAGAAGGCAGGGTAGATTCTAAAAAACACTCCTAATGCCTTCATGCTTAACAATTTGAGGATCCCACAAATGTTAAGGTTGGTTTGGAAAGTTCTGCTTTTAACTATTGGACTAAAATTCTAGAAATTTCTTTATTTGCAGTTTATAAATATTTATTTTATCATACATTTTATTAGAAAATAAGTAAAATGTTTTTGATGAATGTTTATGCTTTAGTTTTAATATATTTAAGATTAATTTGATATGGGGTTCACAGACCACAAAAACCCATCATTGATATGGGTGTCTAGATGTATATATACAACATATATGTGACTTGTTTACAGTGCCTTATCTGGTACTTTGGACTAGTGATGAATTCTTGCAATTCTAGATGATATATACATTGTGTAAATTAGTTTTTTGCTTTGTAGTGAATCATTAATTTGGAGCCCAATTTCATTAAATGACTACTTGATGGAGTTATTTCAAGCAACCCAAATATAGTGCATTAAGTTGAGATGTTGTTAAGTTTCTTACATTGGAGGGAGTTTTTATTATAAGCCTTGCAGGTCAAAATGAATGATACATAAGGTAAAATTTTGTCAAGTCTATTTGGTGGAGATAAACATCAACAAAACCCAAAGATTGGAGGTTGTGTATGGGTTTTCTTAAATATGTTTGATTGGAAAGAGATTTACAAGAAAGAAGTTGTTTGATTGGAAAGATATTCATAGGAAAGAAGTTGTTCTCTAATAGGATTCTACTAGTAGAATGATAAAAATAGGTGTCAAAGAAGTATACAAATAAGAAATTACCCATGCAAAAGATTCTTCTAATTGCATATGAAAACATAAGTTTTTGAGACATAAAGTAATTATAGTTTGGCTTAAATTTATCTTACAATATGTCCCTCTACTTAAGAAATTTTCTTCAATGGGAAAGATGATATTGCTATTTGTTCCTTTTTTTACTCATATACATTTTTAGGTTTCATTCAGAATTTACTTGTCTTTTAATCCTACCACTGAATCAAACTGGGGAAATATGCTTGGCTTTATGATATCAACTTTTCTCATGTTTTTGTGTAGAGAAACTTTGCTGAGAGAATGGCTGGATATTCCATTCTTTGTTACATGTTACCGGTATTTTAAATTTATAATAGCTACCTTCACAAGTTTTCTAGCCTATAGATTTATTGTTATTGTATACAATAGCAGATGAGTTGTTGATTCTTGGCCAATTCATTACAAAGGGGTGGTGATGTGGTTTCAACACCTAAGGTGGTTGTTTAAAACAACCAAAGTGATCTTTAAATCTTCCACAACCTTCATAAAATGACAATAAATAGATACTATGCTCAGTGAACCTGAGAGTGCCAGTATTTTACTATTCTAACTGAGAATAATCCATACAACTAGGGGTGATGGATATACATATTTTATTCATATTGAGTCACACCTTCAATAACATTCATGAGGAATTTGAAACATTGCCAAAACCCATGAGATAGTAAGGAAAAACATAAGATTGTGACCAAGTATCTGAGAATGCAGATTTTACTGTCCAAATGCCATGTGCTAATATATTGGTAACAACTCAAAGGTATTAAGATTATCTATAATATCTCTAAGATGTATTCATTAAAACAATTTAACAATCTCCATAACTCAATACAAGGAGAGGATTGTGAACTAAATACCATTTTTTATCTACAGTATTTCACAAATTAAATGATTTTTTATACAATCATAAAACCCTTCAAATCTCTCCTCCATATATTCCATTTCTACTCTATCTTTCTCGATATGACATTACATTTCTTTATAGCATAACATGACTCTTTACCTTCCTAAGAAGTTCAAATAATATGAATGAATATCCACCTTCTACACTTTGTCAATTTTACACAAATTGTTGATTGCACTTTTTAGCAATTTTACACTTTTTCCATATTTTGCATTTTAATGTTTTTGAACTTAATGTTTTTGAACTGGATCTGTGAGATCCAAATTTGATCTAAATATTTTTGCTAGCATTGTATGTTTTAGGTGTATCCGAGTAATGCATATGAATTGGATTTGCGAGATCCAAATTTGATCTAAATTTTTCAAAGATTATACCTTCCGCTCATTAGTGAGGAACCTTGTTTTACCCTTGCCTTTGTCCAATTTATTTTTTGGGTTTGTATTTTTCTTGTTCTCTTCTTCATTTTACTTGTTCATGAACTCTAGAAGGCCTTGCATGAAGCATTTATTTTCCTCATTAAATTTCCAAGTTGGCCCATTTAAAACCTCAAAAGAGTTAACTTAAACAACTCCATTTTCAAGTACCTTCAAGAACTTGTGCAGCAAGATTTCTATTCTGAGGGAGAAGTCAACCAAAGTTAAAATATCAAACAAATATGACTAAGATGTAGTTTATTATGAGTAAATATGAATTTTTATTTCATTTTACATTATGATATTTATTTCATTTTTTATTTAAATGACTATTAAAATTGATCTTGTATTTTGGGTGGAAAACAATAGTAGAGAACCAAGTGTAGAAGATATTGTCAATTATATGGCGACAATAAATCCTACCAAAAATAAGAGTAGTATGAAGTGGAAATCTAGTTTGTCAACATTGATTTCACAACCATTTGTGAAACACACAGTAAGAGCCTCTCCAAATCATGCTAACTCAAATGCAGGATACCAACATATGATGAGTTATTTGCATAGTCGTGGTGAGAAAGTTTCACAATTGACTTCTTGAGTTTAGCCTATGCTTTTTGCATGGAATGACCACAATTCTACAAATTCATATCAGGTAAGAGGCTCTATTGGTGAGTTAAGTCTAATTCATACTAATGTATTTTTGCATTGTTGAAGACATCATTTTGATCATAGTCTTTTTTTTAAAAAGACACATATAGATGTATGTATATATAGATGCGTGTGTGTGTGTGTGTGTGTGTGTGTGTGTGTGTGTGTGTGTGTATGTATATGTATATGTATATACATATACATATATATGTATGTATATGTATATGTATATACATATACATATATATGTATGTATATATATATATATATATATATGTGTGTGTGTGTGTGTGTGTATGTATGTATGTATATGTATATATATATGTATATATATATATATATATATGTATGTATATGTATATATATATATATGTATGTATGTATATGTATATACATATACATATGTTTATTATATATATAATATATATATTATTATATATATTATATATATTATTTACATATGTATATGTATATACATATATATACATATACATACATATATATGTATATGTATATACATATACATATATACATACATATATATGTATATGTATATACATATACATATATATATACATATACATATATATATACATATACATATACATATACATATATATATATACATATACATATATATATATATATATGTATATGTATATATATATATGTATGTATATATATATATATATATATATATATATATGTACATATAAATATATACATACATACATATACATATATATACATACATATATATATACATACACACATATATATACATATATACATACACATATATATATACATACATACATACATATATATATATACATACATACATACATACATATAACAATATCCATATGCATTGTTCTCATACATTACATTGTTGATACTGCACTTTCACATCATTGGTTTATGCTATTTCCTCTCTACCAAGATTTTATCAATTTTAACTACATGTAGAACAATTTTATTAAAGAAACACAAAAACAAAAATACCTTCATGCCAATAAAGTTGCTAATATTAATAGTGATCATGATGAACTAGTAAATATGAATAATCTGCAGCCCAATCATAGTTATGCTGAATTTGAGGTAATATGATAACTATTGTGGATTTTGTTTTAATAGATTTTGTATTCTCTACTTGAACTATATTAACTCCTCATGATGATTAACCACATGCAGAGAAATCATGTGAAAACAAATCGAAAAGGAAACAACAATGTTGATATTTATTATGTTGACTTCGATGAGGATGCACATGATATTTATGGAACTAGCAATACTAAACTTGAGGTGAGTGCTCTAAAATTTTACATTTTCTTGATTACGATATGATTGTTAGTTGTTACCCAATAGTGGCATGTTGTGATGGTTAAGTTGTTGAGTTGTTATCCTTGCCATCAAGGTTTAAATATAATGGGGATGAGGTCCCCCGTTTGTGGCCTCATTGGTTCATAGCTCTAGGTCAAAGCATTTACCCCTCTTTAAAAAATGATTGTTAGTTGTCAGATAACCCAAAATAGTCATGAAATTGTCTCAAAATGATTCTTTTATTCATTGTACACAATTGAAATTATTACTTTGTGACTATGTATTTATTTATATTTGATTAGCTTTATCTTTGATTTACATTCCACATAAATTCAAGTGATCATATACATATTTTCTTCATTTCAAGCTATTATCTTTCATTGGTAACTTACTTTGAGTCATATAGAAGATATAACCAATATTGTCTTGTTATTTGTATAACCAAAAAATTAAACTTTGGAAGATTCTAAGTTGAGAAATGTACAAATAAAATTATAATATTATTAATTTATTTAGTATTTTTTGAGTGTTCTTATATTTTAGAAGAATATTTTACCTTTAGCAAAGAAAAATGAATCTTTAATTACAACGACATTATTATTGCATTATATTTTTGGCTATTCATTACCTATGTAATCTGATGTATTTTTTAATTCATTTTGCATAAATGTATTGATAAACTGAAAGAATGGGATAAATTTAAGGTTTTGGATCCATATGATGGTGATGTTGTAGCTATTTGGCAGATTCATTCTTTGTCCATTATACATGGATCAAACGTAAATGGAACTGGAGATGCTAGTGTAAATATTATAAAGGTCACAAGTAATGTTCTACTTATCTATGAAGATGAAATAGATGCAGCCATTCATCTCAAAGAGAAAGAGGGAACCTTCACATGATGGTCACTAAAGTATTTGCAAAAAATGACATAGTTGATCAATGCTTTGTAACGTTCTATTTGTTAGAAATTTTGGATCATTGAAAGTGTTGTTTAAATATTGACTATGAAGGTGTATTTGACAGAGTTGGAAACTCTTAGATGATTTTTACATTTTTATTATATTATGTACTCTTTTAGACAAATTTGACATGTTATTGCATATTACCTTTCTTTATCATGATATTGAATCAATCTTTTGATCTTATTATGTTGTGGCTTGTTCATGTGTAAATTTTCATTTGCTTTTATGTTTTAGTTCAAGTCTATATCATGTTTTTTGTATTTTAAAATTTACACTATTGAATAAATTATTCATTTCATAACCATATTTGCTACTAATGAAAATAAATGACCAATAAATGATGTTAACAACAATGAACTACCAAATGAACAACCAAATAATATACTACCCAAAAAACTACCCAATCAACTACCAAATATACTACCCAATCAACTACCAATTATATTACCCAAAAACCTACCAAATATACTAGCAAATATACTACCCAAAAATCTACCCAAAAAATTACCTAATAAACTACCAAGTAACAACAATAGATGACTAATTCAATGACCTAATCAATGATTAAAATAGTTTAGTCATAAATTTGGCTGAGAGATAAATGTCTGGCAATAAACTACCATTGGTCACATTATCAAAAGTAGTCACATATCTACAATTTTTACTAGTTTATTTAGTAATATATTGTTGTTATTGTACTAGTGATATGTTTTGAGAACTGGTACCATATGAAAGAATCATGAGTACACCTATCTACACTTAATAGAGCCTAAAGTAGAAGGAGTATAGCCTTATAGTTGGCCCTGGTGTCTAAGTAGGTATGTTGAACATGGGAATTAGCTACCCAGGTGTGTACAGGATCATGGTGTGCCAAAAAGTGGTGATTTAAAAAATATGTAGTTCTAAATGCCTTAAAGCATTTCAAAATCTATTAAAACTCTTTTCCCACCCATCTTGATACTAAATGAAAATAATTAATACCTTTATAAGGCCTACTATATCTTTTGATGCCTACCCTATATGATCAACTTTAAAAATGTTCTGAAAATGTGTTTTCAGCCTATTCTTGTGTGTTTTCTACTTCAAACATGTAGTCGATGACTTTATTTTTACCAAAATTTGATGAAATGATTTTTTTTTTCTAGAATGTTCTTAGCTTTCCATAAATGTAATGTTTGTCATCTAACAAGTTCAGTAAGTAATTATTACTTATCTTCTAATGGAGTTACATATAAAGTGTTGATTGACACACTGCTTGAAAAATAACTATAACTTTCAAATGTTACAACATTTTTAAATCCAAAAGATGAATCAAATTCTATGTTTCTTCTGCTATAAGGAAAAGAAAAAGAAAAATTAAATTTTGCAAAGTTTTGAATTAGTTAAGGTGGTCAAACACAAGATTTTTTTATTCCAAAAATACTAAAGTAGAATATTAATAATTAATTATTTATTTAGAATTAAAATACTCAAAAATACGTGTCACATCCAAGCATTATTCTACTTCTTTTATATATAATATTATTTAAAAATATTATCATTTGATTTTGATTAAGGTGGTCAAACATACATCTACTTCTTATTTATGTCTTAAATTTTTTGTACTATTGCATTAAAATTCAAAATTTTGACCAATCAATATATATATAAGGTATAGTTGTTTAAAAACTAAATTCAATTTCCTAGTTATTGTTTTCTCTTAAGTTTTTGATATAAAGTTTATAACAAGTAGAAAAAATTGCACATCAAGATGACATAATCCTATTTTGCCAATTTTGCATTGCCAGATAAGAACATAGTTTGGTTGTTTCTGATCTTGAATATACCTAGCCCTAGATGTATTATGTTCTCATCATTGGGTTATTCAAAATTTGTTAATTTAGAAGCCAACACCTTGAACATATCTGATGAGACCAAAATTTTCCTTTATTTTATGATAGTTTTAAGATACTTTGTTGATATTCTGTTTTATCTTTGTCACAACATTTATGGAGCTATGGGTAGAAACTATGCCATCTTTTTCTAATATTATATACAGTACGTAGTATTTCATATAGTTATCAAAATGTGTGTTCTTATATTTGAATTTAATTTGATAAATGTTTATTTGCAAACATGTCTTTGTATTGAAACTAACCTATTAATGAAGATTGAAAGATGATTGGAGGAATTCAAAAGTTAAAGCACCAATAGCATTCAAGGAGAAGAGAACACTAAGGAGTAGCCACGATGGATGAAAGTTATAATAGTTCCAAAATACATGACAGTGAGTAAGGAGGAGCTATGAAGACTTATTACCTTCTCTGCATTTATTCTTTGGTGAGAGGATGTTCAGACTTTATTATTCTTGCCTTAAGCTATTATTCCCTCTTCCCACCTTCAGTTGTTATTCTCCTATTTTCTCTCTTGTGTATTTAAAGCTAGGTCATTTACTTTTTTGTTATGGAATAAGTGTTGATTTCCTATATATATAGGAATCAACCCAAGTGCATTAATTTTTCAACCAATTAGAAAAAATAGTTTAAGAGAACACATTGGTAACTTTTACAATTGTTTTTTAATAGTTTTGTGTTATGTAATGAATTTCTAAAATCTAATGGAATAGTTTTTGGATTCTATCTTGAGTTAATAGTTTAGTGAAGCCAACCAAGGGGGCCCACTTGGAAGGTGGATTAGATTAGGATAGAATAGATTTAATTCCAAGCATTCTTAGTTTTGTAATTAGAAGTTGTAAGTTCCTTCCTATAAGATCGCACTTTTTGAATGTTCCTGTAGCATATGTGAGAACAGTTATTGTGGATGAACCAAGTTGGAATATTTGTTATCCTTTCATTGTATTTCCAACATTCATAGATTTAAGTTTTTTAGTTTCCTACAACAATAGTGTAAGTTATTTTCCTTGTATTTTACTTTCCTGAAGCATAAGCTTAGTGACTCATTAAGAGACCTAGTGTGCATACTATGTCGACCATTTCAAGTATATGTCTATGGGTTGACAAGATTAAATGCACCTCATAGTAGGGAAAATAGTCCTTAGTTTGAATATATTATTCCTAAGCATGGCCTAGAGCATGACTATGATACACCTATTGTGAGGCAAATCATTTTTGGTGTCGTTGCCAAGGATGGTGTCAAGCTAGGAGCATTTTTGAGTCATAGTTCTTAGATAAAGTTTTTTTCTTTTTTAGAAATCTCTAGTTTGAAGTTTCTTTCACCAATGTGAAAAGTTTAATTGCATGCATCGAAGAGGAAGACAATGAGATGACTATGGCATATTTCTTCCACGAGAGTCTGCTAATTTGAATGAAGAAATTGAAGAAGAAGAAGTTGAGTTACATTTTGAAGTTGCAAGACCTATTTTTCCCACAACATCATCATCAAGAGCTGAACCAATAGATAAGTGGTCTTCAACCCTTCACCTATTTATTGGCCAGTTTTCTTGATAACACTACTCTGAATCCACCAGTTGTTAATCATCTAGTACCCAATGTTCATTTTTAATTGCAACCTCATAATATGATACCTCCAGTCATGGCACAACCTGCTTTTCCATTTCTTCTTCCAAGTCTTATAACCAATGCTAATCTTAAGAACATACCTCCCACTACTCTTCCAAAGTTCTATGGCCTTACAACTAAAGACCTTGATACTTTCTTGTTTGAATTTAATATCCTTTGTCATATTTTTGACTACAAAACTAATGCCCATAAGCTTAAATTGTTTCCAAAAATATTGAAAGAATCAGATCTATGATGGTTCATGGGTTTGGGAGCCAATGCAGTAGGAAGTTGGGATGAGATGCAAGCTCTGTTTCTAGATAAATATAAAGAATATTGCAAAGCATCTAGTTCAAGAGGAGATGATATCTTTAGGATATCATGGGAGGAGGAAGAAACATTGGAAGGTTATGTTTCACCTTTCTCATATACACTACAGAAGAACCCTCAACACACTTTGTCCGAAGATTCATAAAAGCTAGTTTTTCTGAGAGGTGTGAATGATGACTATGTAGAAGTATTGGACCTGATGGCTAGTGGTGACATATATCAAGCTTCCTAGAATGATCTCAAGAAGATCTATCAGAACTATTGAAGGGCAACCATGAAGAAAGGTTGAGGACCTCGTTCCACAACCACTAAAGGAATCAGTCAAGGCCTTTCAAAGCTTGAGATATCTAACCTATTGTCAGATTTCAAACAAGATGTCATTAATAATGTCGCTACACATCTAGACACAATGACTGCAAAGAAGAAACAAGTTGAAGCTGAGTTACAACTAGCTAAATATTGCCCTCATTGCCAGAAGCAGAAGAAGGATTGCCAATGTAAACTAGTTGCAAGCATGGAGAACTAGCATCTTCTAACTGAGTATGCCAAGATAGATGGAGATGATGAGAAAGTATTCTTTGTTGCTCAGTGCCAACCATGGGCCCAACATCAAGGTATCCCTTAGGACCCCTTGAAGAATTCAAATTCATATGGTAATCAATGGAAAAACCATAATTCCCAAGGTCCTCCACAAAATCAACCCAATTGGAACAATGCTAGGCAAAGAAATCAATAGCAATCTCAATGGCATCAAAATTCCCAACCACCTTGGCCTAACCAATAGAGTAACCAATGGTAGAACCAACAGAACTACTGGAAAAACCAATAGAACCAAGTGCAACCACCCTAAGGGAATTGGCAGTCTATAAATCAATGGAGGGGACCTCAACAATGGCCTAACCAAAATATTGGTGCTCCACATTTACCACCTCCAGTTTAGCAACCTACTCTAATGCCCCCACCTGCAAATCTTAGACCTCAAAAGAAAACATAGTTACCTGCACGACCTCAGCCAAACCCAAATAGCCAACAACCACAATAGCTCATGTATAGTGTTGATGCTCGAAAGTATCCTGCTTACAGTCTAAATGTTGCTGATATACATCTGAGATATCGTACAATTTTACTAGCACCTAAACTACTTCTTATAACTAAAATACCAAACTCTCCTATAGCACCAGAACCCTTAGTTTCTGAAATTGTTGACTCAACCAATGTTACAATGTCAACACTAGCTCAACCAACAATAGAGCCTCCTTTTTTAGAAAAGTTGATACAAAGAAACATGAACAAATAGAGGAACAACCTTTTAATTTTGTTGATCAGTTGAAAAATATGCATGTCCAAATACCTTTGTTTCAAGCCATTAAAGATTTTCCAATTTATGGAAAATCTATTAGGGAAATCTGCTTGAAGAAACCAAGAAGGAAGAAAAAGGACCCCACTACAATCCATGTTGTGGGGCAATTGGCTGACATCATGCTAAGGAAATTGATTACACCAAAATATTTTGATCCAAGAAGTCCAATAGTGAATGTCAGTATAAATGGTTGGTTTGTTAAAAATGCTCTAATAGATCTTGGAGCTGCTATAAATGTTATGACCAAGGATACCATGAAGAAGTTGAAAATAGAAGGACTAAGGGCTACACCAACAATTCTACAACTTGCAGATAGTTCTACTGTTACCCCTGATGGGATGATAGAAAACATAGTTGTAACCTTAGATTCTTTGGAATACCTTGCATACTTCATGATTTTATCCCCCAAAGTTAATCTATCTAGTTATCTTATCATCTTAGGTAGACCATTGTTAGCCACAACCAATGCAAAAATAAGTTGCAAATCAGGGAATATGACCATATCAAATGGCCAAACAACAAAAAAAATTGATTTATATCCTCCAGCCCAACAATTACTAGATCTAAGTACATCTATTTGGCTAGATTTAGGGGATGAAGAAGATGAGTTAAACTCTATAGTAAAACTCATGATGTTGCATAGATAGTCTTTTCTAAAATTGCAAGAGGAAGATTTAGTACTTTAGAGTATCCTCACTAATAGTTGTGTGGTAGAAAAAGATATATCTAAAAGTTTTGTGTTGGAATTAGTAACATATGAGGAATGTGATAAGAATTGTACTTTTCTTAGAGAACCAAAAATTATTTATCCACTTTTACCTTGTGAATTAGAAGCAAGTCCAATCTTTGAAGCTGCTATGATAGAGTCCACCACCACTACTAAACTAATTAGAGGTCATAATCTCCATATTAATCCTAAGTTAACACCCACACAAATGGAATAGTTAAAAGAATTGCTTCAAAGGCATAAAAAGGCCTTTGCATGGGATTATAGTGATATGAAAGGGTTGAGTCCTACATTGTGCACTCATAGGATATACATCAATGAAGGTTGTCTACCACTCAGTCAACCCCAGAGAAGGATAAATTCAAGCCTAGTTTTATTTATCCTATATCTAATAATAGATGGGTGTCACCCCTATTCATAGTGCCTAAAAAGGGAGGACAATGGAGAATTTGTGTAGATTATAGAGAGTTGAAAAAAGCTACCAAAAAGAATCACTTTCCTTTACCATTCATATTTCAAGTTTTGGACACACTAGTTGGAAAGAAGTATTTCTCTTTTCTTGATGGGTATAGTGGCTATAACCAAATCAATATTGCTCTTGAAGATCAAGAAAAAACCACATTCACATGTCCATGGGGTACTTTTTCATACTTTATTTTACCATTTGGTCTATGTAATGCTCCTGCAATGTTCCAAAGAGTTGTTATTAGCATCTTTGATGATATATCACATGATTGTATGGAAATATACATGGATGACTTCACAAAATTTGGAGTCACTTTTGAGGAAGCAATGGTGAATCTTGAAAAGGTTTTGGTCAGATGTCAAGAACATAATTTGGCACTTAATAGTGAAAATTGTTTCATGCTTATGTAGCAAGGTGTAGTACTTGGTCATTTCATATCTACTATAGGAATACAAGTGGATCTAGCTAAGATAGAGGTAATTCAAACATTGCCTATACCTATAAAGTCAAAAGATGTATGATCTTTTCTAGGTCATGCTGGATATTATAGACATTTCATAAAAGATTTCAGCAAAATAGCTAGTCCCTTGTATAAGTTACTCACAAAAAAAGCTGAATTTAGTTGGACATCTGAATGTGATGAAGCTTTCTTATAGCTTAAGAAACTCCTAACTATAGCCCTAGTTTTACAAGGTCCTGATTGGAATTTACCTTTTCATATATATACAGATGCCTCTAATTATGCCATAGGTGCAATCCTAGCATATTAATCCCAAAATCTTGAAAATGCAATTTATTATATTAGTAAGAGCCTTCATGGCCCAGAGCTAAACTTCACTATGACTGAAAAAGAATCCCTAGTAGTAGTTTATGCCCTCAACAAATTTTGGCATTACATAACTGGCTATTCCATATTTGTTCATACTAATCATGCAACAATTAAATATCTCATGAAAAAACCTGCTATAATAGGTAGGTTAGCAAGATGGTTACTATTGTTGCAAGAATTTGATATAACTATTATTGATAAGCCTAGAAAAGACAATGTTGTAGCTGATTATTTATCAAGAATCGATTATGATGATACTGACACTACTTTGGTAGATGATGCATTTTTAGATGAGCATTTGTTTCATATTTCTGTTCAAACTCCATGGTATGTAGACATTGCTAACTACATTGTAGTCAACAAAATACCAACACATTCTTCTTACAAGGATAGATAATCTCTTATTTTACACTGTATTTGATCAAGTTATGAGAAGATGTGTGAGAGAAGATGAGACATATGACATTCTACATGCATTTCATAATGAACCTTGCGAAGGAAATTTTGCAACAAAAAGAACAACTTTCAAAATCTTGACAATTGGTTATTATTGGCCTACACTTCACAATGATGAAATCAACTATACAAGGAAATGTGACAAGTGTCAAAGGATGGGTGGGCCAACAAAAATAGATGAAATGCCTCTTAATCCTCATATGGCATTAGCACCATTTGACAAATGGGGCATGGACTTCATTGGACCAATTGATCCTCCATCTAATGGAAAATCCTATATTCTTGTGTGCATTGATTACTTAACAAAATGGGTTGAAGTTAAGGCTATGAAGCATGCTCGTGATAAAAAAGTTGCTGAATTTCTATATGAAGAGATCTTTACTTGCTATGGTGTACCCAAGGAGCTAGTCACTGACCAAGGTACACAATTCACCTCTAAACTGATCTCGAAGTTGATAAAATAGTATAATATTAGGCACTAGAAATTAGTCCTTATCACCCTCGAGCTAATGGATAAGTAGAGGTCACAAACTATGAGCTGGAGAACATCTTAACAAAAAAAATCCATTTGCACTATAGGGATTGGACAAGCAGATTACAAGAAGATGTTTGGGTTTATAGAACAACCTAAAAGACTACTATAGGATTCACACCATTTGAGCTCTTATATGGTAAGGTAGTAATGCTTCCAATTGAATTTGAACATAAAACTCTAAGGACAACATTGGCATTGGATATTGAACTTCATGTAGCACAAAGGGAACATCTCCTGCATCTTAACTCTTTGGATGAGATGTGGAAAGTTGCTTTGGAACATACTGAACTGATACAGAAAAAAAGGAAACAATGGCATGATTCTCATATTATTAGTAAACAATTTAAAGCTGGTGACTAGGCACTATTATATGATTCTAGATTTAAAGATATGCCAAGAAAGCTATAGACAAGATGGTTGGGACCATATGAAATTAGTCACATCTTTGATAATGGAGCTATTCAACTCACTACTATTGATCTGGAACCCTTCAAACTATTAGTCAATGGTCATAGATTGAAATTATACAAGTGGCCCCAAACAAAAGTAGACTTCTTGTAGCAGTTTCAACTTCTAGATTCAAACACAAATCAAGTAACTCTTCCTGCAGTCGAAGGTGTCAACCTTGTGACTGCCACTCTTCAACATTAGTCTTTTTGTTCATGCTCATAATAAAGAATTTATGGTCACATAAAGTTCACTTTTCTATTCACTTTTTCTTTCCATCTCATCTCTCTACCTTCCACCCATCCACCTCATCTCATTTCTTTATCTTCCATCCATCCACTTTCCATGTCATCAATTTTTCATGTTTTCAATAAACCCCATGAGATGCTGATGGACACTGTCGATGATGATATCACTTCTACCACCTTTTTTGGTATGTGTGATAATCAAATAAATAGGTATAACATTTTCAAATTATCATTCACTTATAGTCTACAAATTTTGTTAATTATATTTAGTACTACATAGTTTATATGATGGTAGTGTTATGCCAGTCCCTTACCTGCACTAGGTCTAACAAGTGAGGACACTTGTCCAACTTTAGCAGGGGGTAGGGAAGGTCACTAATATCCAATGGTATTTTTATTTATCTATAAATATTTTTCCAAATCTTTGCATTCCCTTCATTAATGAAAATTAATTGCCATAAGTACACAAGTGAGGTGTCGTACTCCCTATTTTTTTTAATGGTTTTCTGTGTCAAGTTGTGATGTGACTGATGTTTAAATTTATGTTATGTAAACCCTATTTTTGGATGATTCTCACACATATTTATGATTTTCCTTCATTAAAAGTCATATTATTGCATATAACAATTTATTATGACATTAATTGCCTAGTTTAAACAAAGAAGTGTGAGTTAAGTCTATGAAATAATGAAGTAGTTTGAAGCTTGAATTCAAAAGGGGGAAAATAGAGTAAACAAAGGAAGTGCTAAGAGAATGGGTGGATAGTTGCAGAGGAGAGAACCAGTGGAATACATTGTGTTACTCTCAGATGTAGAAGTTGTGAGAAGGTTTAATGGATGTGGATGCCTAGGGTATTTTCTAAGTTTGACTGCATTTGATGAGGAGACAACCACATAATTTACAAGGACATTCAATGAGGGTGAAGCTTATGTTTTGGATTTAAAGGTAATTGCAATAGAGGAATGCATTGCTGAAGTGATTGGGTTGCCTGTAGTTGGAGAACATTACCCCAGCACACATGATGTGAGGTTAGCAAGAGCTCAATTTACTAGACTGTCTTATCCTCAAATGGACATTACAAAGCAAGGTTTGAAGAGAATGTCAATTCCGCCACCATACAATGAATTAGCCATGCACATAATTAGGTATTTTACATGTGAAGGTAGATTCTCATACTTGCATGCACACCATTTCAAATTAGTTAGTTGTGTAAGGCATAATCTTGCAATAAATATTCCAAATTTCCTGTATAATATGCTTTGTATTAGTGCCAAAGAGACTTAGAAAGGAAAAGATAATTCTATTACTCATCATATTTGTGCAAGCCAAAACCCTGCAACCCCAAGCTGCCGCTAGTGAACAACATGGTGAGGAAAATGTAGCTCCTATTAGTGAACCTGCTGAACAAAATACGCAAGAGGCAGAAGTTGAAAAGACCCAAGAAAATGTGCAAGAAACTATCCCTATCCAAGAAAATGTTCCTTCACCTATGCAAGAGGCTTTGAAACTTGCTACTAGTAGAGCTAAGAGGAAAAAAAAACCATAGGAATAAATCTCTATTCAGGAAAAGGAAGAGCCAAACCCTAGAATTGTAAGACAAAAGAGAACAAAGAAAAGTCCTACAGCACCTACTCCTACAATAGAGATGTCCAAATGGAAAAGTAGGCAAAAGGTTGTGATACAAGAGGAAACCCCTGTAAGGAAAAGCCCTAGGATGAGAGGGCAAGTTTCTAAAGATTCTATGTTGTCTAAAGCATCCACCAAGGAATCTCCTGTGCAAATTGTTTCTAATCACTTTCCTCCCCATCCTGAGATTGCAATTATTCCTAAAAATTCTACTAAGGACTGTAAGGGTGAAATCAAAGAAAATTTAGATGATACCCTAACAGACCTACTAGGTAATTCTAGGTACAGGGATGAACTAGTTCCTAAATATGTTGATCCAAACATTGCCCTTATTCCTCATAGATCAACATGGAATATTAGTTTTGTAGAACATTTATGGTAGGAACAGAGAAAAAGGAAAAGCGATCATGAAGAAGACAATAGTTCTATCACATTGCAAAAACTCCTTTTTCAGTTGTATGGACAACATTTGTTTGCTAAAGCCTTGTGGAAAGAAGAGAAGAAAAAGATGAATAAGATTATAGTATCTCAAGGTGATGAGATTGTAGATTTAAAGGAACATTTAGCAAGTCAACAACAATGAATGGACCATGCCCTCAAGCTAGCTGATGAAACCCTTGCTTGTAGACCACCACCAAGAGTTTATGCTCTCTATTTGAAAGGAAAATTTCTTTTATTTCAATAATGTTAACTCTTAAGAATATTAATGTAGAGTTCAAATCAGCACAAGAATTTTATGGACTATATCAGACCCTGCCACCTTGGTAGCAGAATTTACTTTGTGAATTATATGTTCATAATTTTTTTTATCCCTTCAGAGACTCAATGGAATCCCTTGCTTTACATAGGGGATATACACTTAAGAGCTCTCATATCCTAGATGTCTAATGAAGCAAATTATGATAGGCGGTTGAATAACCACAGGGATGAGGAAAGGATAGAACCTTTGCCTTTAAGAGCAAAGAGTAGCAAGCCGGATGAAGTGCTTAGGGATTGGTTTAAATTAACCTATGTAAAGAAGAATCCAAAATTAAGGGATGGGATCTTTGCTACCAGAGCTAAAGTTTATGCTGATTATAAAAATGTGCCCTATTTTTCTTTTTAGAGAGCTATGACTGATGCAAGGAGTAGATGGTCCAGACTACCTAAATCTCTTAAAAAGTTAGAACCACATAGTCCCGTTAACTTGGAAGCAACACTTCGCAAGGTTCCAAAATATTTAGAGTTAGGTAAGCAAGCTAGACTAGAGTTGTGGTCTCCCCTAACCATGCAACCTCCAATGCTCCTATGGTCTTTGTATAACATCAATGTTGACAAACTCGACAAGCTTCATGAAGATCATAGAAAGGAAGTGTGGGAGAGAACTAGAGGATTTTACTACACTTTCAAGAGCAATAGAAAAGGAAGGATAAATATTGGAGAGTTTAGGTCATTAACAAGGAAGTGAAATGCTTGAGGACAAGCATTAGTTTAGTAGGGGGCAGATGATTAGACCAAAATTTTTCTTTATTTTATGATAGTTTTAAGATACTTTGTTGATACTCTGTTTAATCTTTGTCAAAACATTTGTGGACCTATGTTTACTAAACCTATGATAAACCTATGGGTAGAAACTATGCCATCTTTTGCTAATATTATATATAGTATGCAATATTTCTTAGAGTTATCAAAATGTGTGTTCTTATATTTGAATTTAATTTGATAAATGTTTATTTGCAAGCATGTCTTTGTATTGAAACTAACCTATTAATGAAGACTGAAAGATGATTGGAGGAATTCAAAAGTTAAAGCACCAACAACATTCAAGGAGAAGAGAACACTAAGGAGCAGCCATGACAAATGAAAGTTGCAATGGTTCCAAAAGACATGATAGTGAGTAAGGAGGAGCTATGAAGACTTATTACCTTCTTTGCATTTATTCTTTGGCGAGTGGATGTTCAAACTTTATTATTCCTACCTTAAGCAATTATTCCCTCTTTCCACCTTCAGTTGTTATCCTCCTATTTTCTCTCTTGCAGATTTAAAGCTAGGTCATTTACTTTTCTGTTATGGAATAAGTGTTGATTTTCTATATATAGGAATCGATCCAAGTGTGTTAAGTTTTTAACCAGTTAGAAGAAATAGTTTAAGAGAATAGACTATTAACTTTTACAATTGTGTTTTTACAGTTCTGTGTTATGTAATGAATTTTTGAAATCTAATGAAATAGTTTTTGGCTTCTATCTTGTGTTAGTAGTTTAGTGAAACCAACCAAGGGGGCCCACTTGGAAGGTGGATTAGATTAGGATAGAATAGATTTACTTCCAAGCATTATTAGTTTCATAATTAGAAGTTGTAAGTTCCTTCCTCTGGCATCACACTTTGTGAATGTTCTTGCAGCATATGTGAGAACAGTTATTGTGGATGAACCAAGTTGGAATATTTGTTATCCTTTCATTGTATTTCTAGCATTCATAGAGTTAAGTGTATTAGTTTCCTGCAGCTATAGTGTAAGTTCTTTTCCTTGCATTTTATTTTCCTATAGCATAAGCTTAGTGACTCATTAAGAGACCTAGTGCACATACCATGCCAACCATTTCAAGTATATGTCCCTGGGTTGAGAAGATTAAATGCACCTCATAGTAGGAAAAATAGTCCTTAGTTTGAATATATTATTCCTAAGCATGGCCTAGAGCATGACTATGATACACCTATTGTGAGGCGGATCAATATCCATGGTTTAAAAAGAAGGATGTAACATGTGAATTTTTCAAAGGATGGATCAAGAACTTCATTACTTTATATGGGATTAAGATAGATTTAAATGTGGAGTTTATCTCTAAAATATATGACATTTCATATTTTATAAAGAAGATGGAATGATACCCATTAGATTGTTTAAGTCAAGGAACTCTAGACCTATAAGGAAACCTAACTTAGGAAGAATGTTTCCATGCAATCAGTTAGAAGAGAGTCCCAATTCATGTAAACTACAACAAATAGACAGAGTGGGGTATGGGGCCTGATAAGTTATTTACAAAAAATTAAAGAATGTATAGGTTAGTTAGCATTCCTAATTCAAGTAGAATGGTACCTATCAGAGAATTTTCCAAAAATGATAATCCTCTCACTTTGGAGATTTTTTTTAAAGAGCGTGGAATAGTGTCAGTTGAATCATTCCCTCACAATGCTAAATGAGTCATTTTGCAAAGATTTCCAAAACTCTTTGGAATGATGTCTGATAGTTTATTTTCTAGGAAAAGTACATTAGTTGTAGGTGAGTTAGCATGCCTAATTAATAAGGAATGGTACTAGAGAGGTTACTACCTTGCATTTCCCTAAACAAATAAGGCAGATAGATTTCCCAAAAATTGGGAATGTGACACGATTGTCTCCCAAATACAATTCAAGTAAGGAAGATATATTTGCTAAATAATAGGGAATGATACCAATAAGGATTTTTTGATCTTAAGGAAAGTTAATTTATAATGAAACTATCCAAGTATATATGATTCTTATTTCTATGTTTTCACCACGATACTTATCTAAGACACTTGAATTTGAAGGTTTTCATTATTAGATTCTTATTTATATTTACCCTTTTGATTTTTTGAATTTTTTGCTACCATAAAGGCATCTTATGTCTAGGTTTTTACCTTGATGATGACTATTTTTAATATTTTTCTTTTTATAATGATTTTTTTTCAAATGGGTGAGGCACATTATATTACTTAGGCATAAAACTTCTTGAGATGATAGATGTTTGTGGGATCATTGAGAGGTTACCCTTTTGTTGTTAATAATTGATATTCCCATGATATCAACATAAGGACTTGAGCAAGTATGCACAATTTTTCTTTTCTTTTTTCTAACATCTTGTACCTTTAGTTTTTCCATTAGGACCATGTCCCCCACCTAGAAGTTGCATGGATGGACCTTATTATTTTTTCTCCTATTGATCATGTTATAGTATACCACTTAATGATAATATAGTTATTTCCTTTTCTCATCTAGTAGGTCAAGTTGGGTGAGTCTTTCTACATGGTGATAATCCTTAGTGACATATGCAATGATGATAGTTCAACCTCAAAGAGTAATAAAAATTCAACACTTTATACTATAGAGTATGGGGTGGTACTTGTAGGAGTGCAATAAAAAGAATGTAGCCTAATGGGAGAGATTATTTTTAACATTTAGGTCACAAATATAGTCATTTACATCTTTTTTGAGGATTTTGAGGATGCTTTTATAGTTTTCTTATCCTAGTCATTACCTTGAGTAAATTAGGGACCAGAGTAGTGGTGATGGATGTAGAGGACATCTAATAAATATTTCATGTGTTAGTTTTCAAAGTGAAACCCATGATTTGTGAATATATTAGAGGGGATGTTGATATGATATATGATGTGGTAAATGAGGTGGTGCAACAAGGGTTGAAATGACTAGGGCCAACGCACACCCAACTATTCAAACCACCTTGTAGAGTAAACACAATAGAAGTAAACAATAGAGAACAAAAAGAAGGGGAGAGACAGAGAAACAGAGAGAGAGAGAGAGAGAGAGAGAGAACAAAATAATTTATTAATTCTTCAAGTAATCAAAATACATGCCCAACTATAAGACCTTCTGGGTTATAGCTAGATTCAAAATACATTCAAGATCCATGATCCAACTTCAAATTTGCATTTTCAGACACATATGCATTCCCCTTTGGAAACCATCTAAGTTCTTCCTTTATAACCTAATCCTAATCACTCTATTTATACTTTCCAAAATGGCTTATAGAAGATTCTAGAACATTACATCAAAGAAAGGCCAACCCCAAAATGGTCAAAACTTGTTCCTAAACAAGATCCTACCATTAAATTCATGATCAAAATTAAATACACAAGTGAGCTCTCACTAAGAACCAAAACACAGACAACTTGGCTAAAGAAGGAACACTCACTAAATATTGGATAACTCAACATACACTAGATAGATTGACACACGCTGGATAACTCAGTAGCAATTGGAACTTGACAACAAATAGAAACTAGAAATCGACAACAACTAAAACTTGACAACAACTAGAACTCAACAATAACTAGAAATTGGAACTCGACAACAATTGGAACTCGGTAGTAATTGAAACTGGAACTTGACAACTATTGGAACTTAGTAGTAATTGGTAGAATGAGCAAAATGTGCAAGATTAAAAGGCAACCCAAGATGCTCCTATATTAGACAACCAAGGTTGAAAGAAATGATTATCTTCAATTATGCAAGTGTCACAACCTAAGCTAAATCCAACTCAAATTGAGAAATCCATGTAGCATTTTCAACTGGTCTATTCTTCCACTTCACCAAATACTCATAGTAATATTTTCCACTTGTTCTTTTACCAACTCTTTGATCCAATACATGTTCAACTTCTTCAATCTTCTTCTTAGGATAATCATCTGATACAATAACTTTATCATTTGACTCATGCTACTTATATAAATCAGCAACATTGAATATAGGGGATGTATCCATGTCATTAGGTAACTTAACTTCATAAGAATTACCACTGCCAAACTTCCTCAAGATTTACAATTTCTAAACTTCTTCATCTTTAGCTTATTGTATGTTCTAATAGGAAATCTTTCTTTCTTCAAAATAACCATCACCTCATCATCAACTTCAAAAACATGATGTCTTCTAGACTTATCAACATGATCCTTGTACTTCTAATTACTTTGTTCCATCCTAATTTTTACTTCCTTATTCAAAGACCCCTTAAAATCAGCAAATTCTTTCCTTGCAACACTTTTTTTTTCTTCACCAGCAACATCCCTCAAATTTGATACTCCTTTAAGTTTCATTCCTATAATAATCTCAAAAGGTTTTTTCCCTGTACACCTATTCACAAAATTGTTAAATGCAAACTCAGCTTGTGCCAATACCACCTCTCAATTACTTGGCTTATCTCCAACTAAACATCTCAAAAAATTACACAAGTTTCTATTTAAAACCTTTTTCTATCTATCTATCTATGGATGGAACGTAAAACTTAACTTCAACTTGGTACCCATGTTCTTCCACAAAGTCTTCTAGAAATAACCAACAAACTTATTATCTCTATTAGAAATAATACTTCTTGGTAATCCATGCAATCTCACAATCACTTTGAAGAGAATCTTAGCAACATGCTCAACATTTGATGTCTTCTTACATGATATGAAATGGGCTATCTTAGAAAATCTATCCACAACAATAAATATAAAATCATACCCCTTCATTATTTTAGGCAATCCAAGAACAATAATAGGTGTATACAAACCAACATTTTGACTTCCTACTTTTGCAACTTGACAAACTCCATAGCTCTTTACAAGCTTCTAAACATCCTTATACATTTATGGCCAATAATACTTCTCTTTCAGCAAACTCAATATCTTATCAATTCCAAAACGTTTAGCCAATCCACCACTATGCTTTTCTTTAGTCAAATTAATTCTTATATAACTTCTAGGGATACACAACTAAATTCCTTTAAACAACATATCTTCTTGAATGAAATATTCATCATACTTACTAATGTGATCTGTTAGATTTGGTTCTTTGCACTCTCTCCATGCCTCAAAAAAATTAGGGTTAGTACTATACAACTCTTTCATTTCATCAAAACCAAGAACTTCAACATTCATCTCAATTAATAAAGAATGTCTTCTACTTAATGCATCTGAAACTTTGTTAGTAACTCCACTCTTATGCTTGATAACAAATGTGAAACTCTTTAATTACTCAATCCACTTCATATGTCTTTGATTCAATTTATGTTGACTTTTCAAGTACAATAAATCTTTATGATCAGTATACAACACAAACTCTTTAGGAATCAAATAATGTCTCAACTTCTTTAAGGCCTGAAAAATAGCATAAAACTCTTGATCATACACATAATACTTCCTTTTAGCATCATTCAAGTTCTCACTAAAGAAAGCAATAGGTTTACCTTCTTGACTTAATACAACTCCTATTGCACTACCACTAGCATCATACTCAATTTGAAATACCTTATTGAAATTAGGCAAAGCCAATATAGGTAACTCAACAACCTTTTGTTCCAAAGTTTCAAAACTATTATCAGCTCCATGTGCCCACTTGAATTCCTTTTTATCTCTTCTCATTGTCTTGGTCATAACATTACAAATAGAACTAAAATTCCTTATAAACTTCTTGTAGAAACTAGCCAAACCCTGAAATGATCTTACCTTACCCACATTCTTAGGTGTAGGCCATTCCAAAATTTCTTTAACCTTCTTAGGATTCATATTAAAACCATTAGTTGAAATCAAAAATCCCAAATACACAATATCTTCTTGCATAAAAGAGCATGTTTCTAGATTAATCATCAACTTCTCCTCTTTCAATCTCTGCAATACTTGTCTAACGTGCTCAAGGTGTTCTTCCTTAGTCTTACTAAATATCAAAATGCCATCCAAATAAATAATCACAAACTTACCCAAGAATGTTTTCAAAACTTCATTCATTAACCTCATGTAAGTACTAGGTGCATTAGTCAAACCAAACATTCATACAAATAGTCTTTTGTCTTTAGAGTAGTCTTCCATTTATCATCTTCTCTAATTCAATTATGATGATAGTCACTCTTCAAATCAATCTTGGTCAAATGATTTGCTCCACTTAAACAATCCATTATGTCATCCATCCTCAGCATAGAAAACCTACATTTCACCATGATCTTGTTAATAGCTCTAGAATTAGTACACATTATCCATTCTTCATTATTTTTAGGTGCCAATACAATAGGTACAACACATGGAGTCAAACTTTCTTTGATCAAATCTTTCTACAAAAACTCATATAGCTTTTTGTTAAGTTCTTCATTCTCTGTAGGTGTCAACCTATATTGTTCTTTATTTGACAAACTAGCTCTAGGAATCAAATTCAAACACTGACTTATACTCCTTACTAGTGGTAAACCATTAGGTATATGCTCTATAACAATCTCTTTATATGCATTCAATAAGTTTTAAATTTCTATTGGTACTCAGCCTCTACTAGTTTCTACTATCACACGGTTATTACCATCTTTTGCTACTTGGTTATTACTACCAAAATTTAGTCATCTAAGAATTATAAAAAAATTAACTTGGTTCCTTTTAATTTCTTTTTCAAATTGTTTCCCATTCACCATGCAAATTTTCATAGTAGTACAGTTAACCTCATCTGAAATTTCAATCAAAGGCAACAATATTTTCTTTTTCCCATTCACCCAAAGAGTATATTGATTCAATCTTCCATAATGTATAACATTCAATAATATTTCTAAGGTCTACCTAACAAAATATGACAACAATCCATAGGCATAATTTCCCACAAAACTTCATCAAAATAATGTCCAATCTTGAACTTCACAAAACATTGCTCATTTACCAATATCTTATGCGAGCATCTTTGATCGATTAAACATGATAGGGTTTATGATGCTTTAGCCTTTGCAACTACAACTTTTTAACCAACTCTTCTGATGCCAAATTTGTAGAACTTCCACTATCAATGATTACCTTGCAACATTTTCTAGCCATGTTACATCTAGTTTTGAAAAGACCTCTCCTTAAGATAGGTTCCTCATCACTTCCCTTATTACATAAATTTCTTCTCACTATAATATTTTGTCCAGCCTTAGGTCCTCTTCGTGAACCCTCAGTGTCTCCTTGAATTACAACCTTTCTACTACCTTGTCCAATTTCAGAGGATCTACACTCAAAGAATCTATGCCCTTCTTTACCACATCTAAAATAATTACCATGAAATCCACCTCTAAAATAACAATTACCTCTTCCTCAGTAAGAACTAACTAGTACCTCCTTGATAAGACTCACCACCTTTCTAGCCAATCTTTCCTTTATCATTGCTCTTCCATTTAGATTTTTCATTATCTTACATAGAATTATTAGATCTACCACCTTCTCCATAAGATCTACCTCACCTACCTCTTTGTCTTTGTTCATGCTTCTTTGTCAAGATCTCCTCAGCTTTCACAACATATTGATATTCTTCTTCCACACTTTTCAATTTCAAAAAACTTATCTCATCTTGAATTCTAGATTGCAATCCATTTATGTACCTTGCAATTTTCTTAACATTATCCACATGTCTAGATCTGATGTCCAATCTATAGAATTTCGTAGTATACTCCTTCATAGTCATGTCTCTTTGTCTTAATTTTTCAATATTTCTCAATAAGATAACTTAAAAATCAGCAAGAAGGAATTTATTCTTCACCCTTTTTACCATCTTCACCCAAGTTCTTATCTTTTATTTTCCTCTCCTTTGTCTAGCAGTTTGCAAATTCTCCCACCACAGTGAGGCATGTCCTTTCAACCTAGTAACTACAATCTTCACCTTCCTATTATTAGGAGTGTTTTCATACTCAGAGAACTTCTCCATTTTAGATATCCAATCCAACACAACATTGGTATCCAATTTTCCATCATAACGAACAACTTCTACAATAGGCTTTGAATTTTCCCTATATATAGTCTCAACAATATTGCCTCATCTTGATCTTCTTTAGGTTT
Source organism: Cupressus sempervirens (assembly GCA_028749045.1). Lineage (NCBI taxonomy): Eukaryota > Viridiplantae > Streptophyta > Pinopsida > Cupressales > Cupressaceae > Cupressus > Cupressus sempervirens. The sequence goes on along the minus strand of CM053792.1, from coordinate 652,512,185 downwards.
TGGATTAGGGTTTATTGTTGTTTCTTCTCTTCATTCACATTATCAAGATTCACTCCTCTGCTCTGGGCTATCTCTACAACATCTGATTTGGCTGTAATTTGTCCCATTGTATCCAAAACTACCTTATCAACATTTTTTCTACCTCAAACCATCTTTAAAAATTAGGTTCCTACAAGATTGCAACCCTCTACAAGTTACAGGTTGAATATATAGATCTACATCCCTACAACCCAAATCAACTTAGTGTTCTACACAATCCAATCTCTGTAAGGATGAAACTTGAGCTCTAATGCCACCTGGTGCAAGAAGGGATGAAACAACTAGGGCCAAAGCACACCCAACTATCCAAACCACCCTGTAGAGTAAATACAACGGAAGAAAACAACAAAGAACAACACCAAGGAGAGAGAGAATAAAATACTTTATTAATTCTTCAAGTAATCAACATACATGCCCAACTATAATGTTTTTTGCATTATGACTAGATACAAAATATATTCAAGAACCATGATCTAGTTTCAAATTCACATTTCCAAACACATATGTATTCTCCTTTTGAAACCCTCTAAGTTCTCCCTTTTTAATCTAATCCTAAGAACACTATTTATACTTTCTAAAATGGCTTACACAAGATTCTAGAACATTACATCAAAGAAAGGCCAATGCTAAAATGGTCAACACTCATCCCTAAACATGATCCTATCATTAAATTCATGATTATAATTAAAAATGCAAGTTAGCTCCCACTAAGAACCAAAACATAGACAACTTGGCTAAAGAAGGAAAAATCAGCGAATATTGGATAACTTGTCACACACTTGATGGCTTGGGACACAGTGGATAACTTGATAGTAACTAGAGCTTGGTAGCAACTAGAAATTGAAACTCAATACCAATTAGAACTCGATAGCAACTAGAACTCAATAGTAACTGGAAACTAAAACTTGGCAACAACTTGAACTTGATAGTAACTAGAAACTGGAACTCAACAACAATTGGAACTTGGTAGTAACTGGTAGAATGAAAAAAAAAAGTGTATGATTACAAGGCAACTTAGGATGCTCCTACATCATGAGGAGCTTCCAAATTTTTACTTTGTTAGAGAGGGAGAGTGGAATTTAGTTGACCAATTTAGTCAAGTACTCTATTATAGTGATTTTCTATTTGTGTCCATCAAAGGAAAATGGGTGATCCTACCAATGAGGTTAAAACCCCAACATGAGAAAGGTCGTGATGGTGGTTTATAGATTTTTTCTAGGAGCCCAAATAAGATTGACATGTTGTTTACATGACAATCATTTTTTGGCAAAATCAAAAGTAGGTCATATTCCATTATTGGCTAGTTGTACTAGCACTTAGTAGCTTCTTTACTAGGACCATGCCACTTCTATGGGAACCCTAGATTTAAACATGAACCTCTTGTAAAGAAAAAGTTTCCTCACTAAAATCTACACAACTAGAGAGGATACCTTAATAGCCACAATGATATAGGGTTTTATCTTCAAGTGTGGACATGGAAGCTCTATAAATGAGGTTTGAGGGTTGGGTTTTTATGAAATAGGGGAATATAATACCATTTTAAAGATAAGAATTTATTTCATAGTGCTATGAAAATTGAGGAAGAACCAATAAATACAATATTTTGGACTCATTATTCTCATAAGTAGCCATATGTAGTTACTCAACTAGTAATTCATATTACATTACATTGTTGTGGATTTTAAAGAGTGATCTAATGGTAGCCATAGCACATCTATCCTCATTCTACAAATGAGGCACTAGTGTAATATGTAAGTTTAGGAAATGCTCTTTCATTTTGTCCAATAGCTCTTTGTATGGAAGAAGATTATCATCCTTCATATGGAATTGATTCAGGACCTATTTAATGATAAGATAGGAGTCATCAAATACTTATAAATAATTGATATTCCATTCAATAGTTTTGATAATTCTTGAGATGAAAGAAACATAATCCACTATGTTATTGGTACACTTAAAATCTAGCTTGAATGATTTAGAGATGTATTTACCTATAGAGGTGACAAATAGAATCCATTCTTCCTAGTAATGGAACATGTATAATTAATCAAAATGAAACCTCTAAGAATTTTTTTCTTCAAACATAAATATATGTCAACCAGGACACTCCATGATCAAATGATATAAATATACAAATCTTAATTCTACTAACATATCTACAGTGACTTCTCGCATGATGACATTTTAGTCAATATACTAAAATATCAAACTCACTTGGAATCATAATCCATATTTCTATGTGGGCTATAATAGTTGCGTGAGAAAGGAATGTATTTGAGTGGTTCAACTTTTGATATGAGCATCAATATGTGTCTAATCATGTAGTGAAAGATTTTTCAATGGCTAAAACCACGATTAGGCATGATTTTCCATTGGTATGTAATTGATCTCATAGATAAAAAGAGTATGAGTGATGCAATGTATGCCTCTTTCCTTTATAATTTTATTTAGTTGAGAGAGTACCTATAGTTCTATGGAATTTTTTGATATCTAAAAAATCTGGGGATGCCCTTATGTAGTGGCACCAAAATAGGATGAATGATCAGGTTCTCCATGATATGCTAAAATTTGTATTGACATAAGGGATCTTTTTGAAGTATGTGTCCATGCATGGTAGATGCATAATTTTTAACACTTAGTTTCAAAATGTGAAATAGATCTTTTGATAAACTAAATCTTTCCTTAGAGATGACACAATTTTCTAACAGTCCTTGAAGGAGACATTTCCATAATAGATTTGACATTTTTTTGATTGATCTCTAGATCTCTATGAAATTATTTTTAGAAAGAAAGTCCATCAAGATAACTATGGGGGGTGGGGGGGTAGAGGGGCTAAATTATTTATGTATTTAAAACAACTCTCAATATAATTATTAATTCTTAAACATGTAAAAAGTAGATGCAAAAATCATTGGAAGATAACCATGAACAATAACACTAGATATGTTAACTATAGAACCCTTGATCATAGGGAAACCACTGATGGGAATGATGCCCACAAGATGATGTACTAATATAAAAGTTCCTTGTGAAAGGATAGACCCTATTAGGAGTCAATGAAACATAATTAGTACATATGAGTCCCTATCAAGAGACTTTGAATCCCTATTAGGACTTGAAAGGAGGTAAACTTCAAACCCATTATCCAAATAGCCTAAAAAATAGTCTTCACTAGAAAATATTTTGAATATGTATATCCAAGGTATCTAAACTAACTAAAAAACATATCCTCTACCAATAAAAATCCTTTGAAGCTCATAATACATCGTAATATCAATATTTTCTCTAATAAAAAAATATTTACAGTCAAGTTTGCTTAATCAAACATCACAATGCATATGTTCCTATATGATCTAATTGGTGATTACAACCAAGGAAACAATATTTCCTTTATTCAAAGTTCTAAACAAGTATTGAGTTAGCCTAAGCAATTTATCAATTTACAATAATAATATAGGATATCAATAAGATATTATAAAACATCTTACATTATAATTTTACACTTTATCCAAGATTATAATCAAACTGTCATCTCAAAGTCTTCATAACTTTTCAATCAATGATCTTTAGATTATATACTCTTAAACAAGGAATTTTTGACATGTCCTGAATTGCTATCTTATTCTTCTTAAGACAATTCCATCCCTGTGAGGAGATATAATCAAAATAATAGTACCCACTTTCCAAAAATGTTATTTGAAAGATACCTTTGATAAAATCCCTAGTACTTTATTTAGTCTTCATAGTTCCATACATGCACTCTTAACTCTAGTATCTAGACATACTATAGAACATAATATCAAGTGTACATAAGGTGATATTCAATCCTCAAACTATGCCAAACACTTATACTTCTAAATTTTATTAGGTTTCCACAATCTAGTTTGAAATACATTATTTGTTTCTACTTTCAATTGTGTATATAATTTTTAGCATCAGCATTTTAGATCACACTTTGTGATCCATCATTAGAATGAGAGAACACAAGAATAGAATGGTAAAATGTGTAGACTAAGCCTCACTAATGAGGAATAGAAGAGGGAGAATGTAAGAACACAAACTAAGGAGGAAGAAAATGTCATAAAATAGAGGGGGAATAAATGAATGAATGAATGGGGGAACACAAAGAAAAGACAACAAGAAACTAAGTTGAAAAATTGACAATACCAAATAACCAAGAAAATAGGATACAATAACTTTAAAAAATAAACCAAAGTAATAAAGAGAAGAATAACAAAACCAAGTCACCAAATGAACAAAAAAGGACCATGAGTATCAAAGTAAATTAATTACAAAATCATAAATAGAAAATAAAAGAAACCAAAAAAAAAAAATCATGCAAAGACACATGACTATGGATGAATGGATGCTATATTTAAAACTCATATATATTTTTAAATGGGTTTTAAATGAAGTATAAAACATACATGTGTGTGTGTGTGTGTGTGTGTGTGTGTGTGTGTGTGTGTGTGTGTGTGTGCGTGCGTGTACTTTATTCATATACATACATGCGTGCGTATGTACAAACATACATACATGCATGCATGTATGTATGTTTGTACGTACGTACGTATGTATGTATATGAATAAACTATATAACTAATATGCATATCTATTTGGCTTAAAAATTTATATGCATAGATTTATATATTTTACATTATTATTATTATTATTATATATAATATTTTAATATACTTATTTTATATCTTTATATATATATATTAAGTATATTAAAATCATTAGATATATGTGTGTGTGTGTGTGTGTGTGTGTACACACACATATATATAAATTATAAATAAAGAATATATTATTTAAGAGGTTATATTGTTTATTTAAAACTTTTGTATATATGAATATACATATACCTATACATGTGTGAGAGTATGTCTATAAATGTGTATGTGTGCATATGTGTATATATATGTGTATGAATATATACCAACATATATACATTTATATATGTATATATATACATATAATATATATACATACATACATGTATAATATATAATGTGTGTAACTATATGTAAACTAAAATATATGGGTATCTACATGCATATACATGTAAATATTAAATATCAAAAAGAAAAAAACCAAGAAAGAAACAAGAAGATAAGTAGACACAAAAGTTTAAAAAATGCAAACACAACAAAGAAAAGCAATCACCAAAACAAAAAAATATAGAATGATGAAAGAGAGAGAAAGATAAGAAAGGGACACAAGAGAAAGTGATGAAACAAATGCACCAACAAGAAGCTAAGAGAATAGAAAAACCAAAGGGGAAAAGAGATATATCGAGAAAAAAAATGATGGGTTGAAGATAACCTCGAATAGAGGCTAACAAAATAGGAAAGGGGGTCCCAAAAGATATAGTAAAGAGAGAAAGGGGCCAAGGGGAACCTAAAGAAAAAAAAATCAACACAACAAGCTCAAGAAGAAGTAGACAAGAAGGAAGGTGCAAAGAAGCATGCTAGATAAAGCAAGACAACCAAGGTAATATTAGATAAATTAATCAAAAGGATATACCATTTCAATGTCCCTAAACTAAAAGAAATGTGTTTTCAAGGTAGCCTCTGGAAAAATTATATAGTTCATAATTGTTATCATGAATGTTAGTAATAAACCTATGGGGGAGCATATTAGCATTGCTGAAGACATGATTTAGAGGTTATGTGTTGTATTTATGGCTTTTTTTTGTCATTGATGTCAACATACTGGTTACTTTGTGAAGACTGGAAGAGTTATCTTCAAGGCACACTTGTAAAGGATCAAAGATTCTTTTAGGGACATTGAAATGGTATATCCTTTTGATTAGTCAATTTAATATTTCATCCACATAATATTTTAGTGTTTTGTGGATCATGTCATGGAATTTTTTTATCACCTCCCTTTGATATGTAGCCCATATTAGGATTAACCATAGACCAAAATAACAATTATATGCAAGTATAAACAATATCAAATAATAATAAATCGCAAAGAAGAGAACACAATACACAAAGATTTAATGTGGTTAATCCAATTCCTAGGCTACGTCCACTAAACATCAAGTCTAATATTAATATTATCCAATGACTACAACCTAATTTCAATCTATAATCCCTTACAGCTCAATACTACCACAAGAATGAATCATCACATCATACATTATGAAATCCCTAACCTTAAGCCATTTTATATAAGTAGTTTTTCCACTTTAGGGTTAAAATTAGTCACAATATGTTAGCCCAAAAATACTGATAAAATAGCCTGAACCTTGCCAAGGAATTATGGAGCATGTATAGTACTTCCTTGATCAGTAAAAAAAATATCCCACATGGGGACTAATCATGCACCACAATAGATAATAATATCTCACTTAAAGATCAATCTTATAGAAATTTCACTACTCCATGAGGATCCCACTAGATCAAGCCACCCTGGACTTAGCCATATATTTATTTTGTTTAGTTGAGAAGATCAACCAAAGATGATGAGGATTTTACCTATCTTTGTAAGTATATATGTTGGATTTTCATATGTATGTATCTTGTCTAGCTTTAACTATCCATCATCCAAAATTGACCAAATGAAATGGTATCACAACTCTATCTATTTTTTCTTTGAATGTAGAGTAGAATTCTTTGCAAGATGAATGACACTTTGGTTATCTATAAAAAAATAATTATCCCTCTACAGGTGTCCCAATTCATCGAAGATGAACTAAATCCATATCATCTCCTTGGTTTCCTCTATAGAAGAAACATAGTCTACCTCTGTAGTGTATAAAGAATTCACCTTCTGTAATTGAGAAATGTAGCTCACTTTTTCCCCACCAATAGTAAATACATAACCTCTACTACTTCACCTCATTTAAATATCGCCTACTAAATCTAAGTTAGCATAGCCTTATAAGTTAGTAGTAGAGCCCCCAAAATGTAAAAACTTAGTGGATATTCTTCTCAAATATTTGAGAATCCATTTGATTGCATTCCAATGCTCAATTCTAGGATGACTCGTATACTCGCTAATGACTCCCATTACATGTGCAATATCTGGCCTTGTGCATACCATTGTATACATCAAGCTTCTTACAACTGAAGCATAAGGTAACTTGGACATCTTATCCTCCTTTTCTTGTGTCTTTGGACAAATCTCCTTAGTCAATTTCAAATGACCAGGTAAAGGTGTGTTGAAATCTTTATCATCTCCATAGAGAAATGTTGCAACAACTTCTCAATATAATTAGCCTGTGACAATGTCAATTTTGTATTTTTCCTATCTCTAAAAATTTTCAAGATAAGGATTTGGTTTTGTGCCACCACATCCTTCATAGAAAATGAATGTGCTAACTGTTGTTTTAACCCCTTAATGTGATCCATGTTAAGCTCAGAAATACACATATCATTGACATATAAACATAAAACAATGTAGCTATTATCATCCAACCTCTCAAAATAAACATAATGGTTAGAATGACACTGATTGTAACTATTTTCATGGATAAAACTATCAAATTTAAGATACCATTGCTAAGGTGCTTGCTTCAAGCCACATAAAATTTTCTCCAATTTGCACACTAAGTTCTCCTTACTTTTGACCTCAAATCCATATATATGTGGCTATTTCATATATATCTCTTCATCAAAATCACCATAAATAAAGACTATTTTAACATCAAACTACTCCAAATATAAATCTTTAGTAGTCACAATACTTAAAACAATACTAATAGAAGTCTTTTAAGATTGAGAGAAAATATATCGTCAAAATCGATGCCCTTTTCTATGCAAATCCTTTTACAACTAACTTAGCTTTAAATATTTTATTGCCTCCATCCTTTTCTTTCAACCTATTAACCCATTTATTCTATAAAGCCCTTCCACCTAAACGAAACTTTCCTAAATCCCAATTTTGATTTTTCAACAACGGGTCTATTTATTTTGTTATCATAGACTTTTAGTGAATCTTAGTATCCACCTACACAACTTCATCATAACATTTAGGTTCACCAGCATCAACTAGCGAAAAAGAGTTCAAAGAGGGAGAAAATATTTATAGAGGTCTACTTAGCCATGTTGACCATCTAATATTCACTGGGGTGTGTGGTATTTGTTGTAGAGCATGAGGGATTGCTAGAACATAATCTTTTGGAGTATCATCCAACACCACACAATCATTTTATTTCTTCTCATGCTACTATAATAGATCTTTCTACAACACTTTCTCATTGAATATGACATCCCTACTTCTTAAAATTTTACAATTTTCAAAATCCAAAAGCCTATAGCAAGATTCACCAATTCCATATCCAAAAAATACACATTTCCTTAATTATTTTCCATATTGGTTCTATTTTTAGAATCTATATGTGCAAATGCTTCAGAACTAATGGTTTTGAGAAAAGAATAACTGACATTCTTACCAGTCCATGCTTCCTCTAGAATACCATAGCCCAAAGGAGTAGAGGGACCTCTATTAATCAAATATACATAATTATTGATAGCCTCCACCAACATGTTTAAGGGAAGCCCAACATGCAACCTCATGCTTCTTATATACTCCATTATTATCCCATTCATGCACTCAACCACTCCATTTCCTGTAAAGTCCTTGTAACAATTTTTTTTCTATGAATACCATTAGTGGAGAAATAATCTTCAAATTCATGACTACAATAATCACCACCATTATTAGATCGAAGATATTATGATCTCTTACCAGTCTCATTTTCAAATTTCTATTTCTTAAAAGTTTGAAATATATCATATTTCTATCTAAGGAAATAAATCCATACTTTTCTAGTTGCATCATACCTAAATGTAACATAATAATGAGAGCCACCAAGGGAAGATTCCTAAGCTTGTCCCCATACATCTATATAAACAAGCTCTAATTTCTCATTTTTCTTTTCCTTCCCACTCTTCAAAAAACTCACTCTCTTTTGTTTTCCATTCACACAAATTTCACAAAAAAATCCATATTAACACATTTTAGACCTTGTAAAACTTTCTTTGAATGAATTAATTTCACATCTTTCTCACTCATGTTCCCAAGTATGTTATGCCATAGCACTATATTAGGAACTACAACAACTATTTGTTCTCCCTTCTCAACTACAACAACTGTTCATGAACATCCATTTTTCTCTAAAATAATTAAAGTAGAAGGAACAATATGACTTGTACAATGATATAAGGTGCCTACTTTCATGCCATTTTCTACTACAAGGGAACCTTATAAACCCTTCCAATTTTTATCATTAAAAATAACTTTGCAACCCTCATTACCGAGTCATCTTGCTTAAATTAAATTCGTACTTAGCATTGGAGCATTTGTTACCTCATATAGTAGCCAATGATTCCCATTCTGCAACTTAATCTTAACTTTTCCCTTTCCCATAATCTAACAGGTTTCATTATCCTCCAAATAAACAAGCTCAAAATCCTCTTGTACATAATTTATAATAGAACCTCTATGGGGTGTAGCATGGAATGAAGCCCCATAATTTAAAACCCAATAATCATCAACACTTTCTATAGAAAGAAGCAAAGCATCCTTTTTGGATTTGTTACTTACCGTATTTGCCTCCTTTTTCCCTTTTGGTTTATCTCCATTTTTGTTCTTTCAAGTCCAAAAATATTTGTTCTTATGCCTTGGTTTCCCACAATACCAACAATCTCTTGGTCCTATGCATTGAGACCTCTTCGCCTTTGATTTTCCTCTTGATTTCTCATGATTTCCATAATTACTTCCTCTATAAGAAAAGAACACAAAATTAAAAGAACTCTAATTTCTTCATCAAAATTGACATTACAAAAGTTAATTGACTAGTAAATGTATTAAACTCATTTAAATAATGTACAATAGATCTACCTTTTTCCATCTTCATATTAAATAAATGCTTCATGAGAAATACCTTATTTGAAGTAAAGAGATTTGTTAGAGTAAATAATTAATTTACTAATTATTTATTCTATTTACTTAAGCTTACTTAGGTGAATTCATTTATTTTATTAGTTGTAGCCTAGGAGTTTTTTCTCTCCTAAGTCATACTTATCCTCTCACATTGTTCGGGGACTTTCCACCTCATGTGGATGTATGCTTAGTTGTCACACTTATCTCCTAGCATCTTCTAGCTCGTTCTAGAAGATTTCCTGAGGCCTTTATAAGTGGTCTCTCCCTCATTGTATTTCATAACACATCATCACTTCTTGCATATTGTAAATACATATTTTCTTGTGTTTGCATATTTTTTCTCTCATGTCCGTTTAGCGTTTTTTTCCCTTGCTCCAAGCTCTTCTCTCCTTGGCTTCTTTTTGATAGGTTTTTGCATGCAGGTGATCTTGAGCATCTTCAAAGTTGGATTTCATCAACTCCAACATAGTATTAGAGCCTCCTTGTTGCTGCTTCGTTGAAGAATTTTTGAAGCCATGATTTGGAATCACAAATCCTAGTTTGTTTGTGCATTTTTTTCAAATCAGGGGAACAACAATTTTTTAGAGAAATTTTAGCCCAAACAAATGTTATCATTAGATCCAGAAGACCATTTTCAGTTAGGATTCATATAAAACTTTTCTTTTTTGGAGACAAGGCTCCGAGAGGAATTTTTTTTTTAGCCTTACAGGTTATCGTACGAACTGTATGGACACATGGTCAAAATTTTTTTATAAAAAATACTTTAAATGCCGCACCACCAATGAGCCACCAAGTAACCACCCATGCTCCACTCACCAACCACAACAGCTACCCCGACTTCACACACAATAGGAAGTGCCCCCTCTGCACTCCACTCCACTGGTGGTTCCTCCGCTCCACCTCAAGTTTTGCCACCTCTACAGATTTTGCCCAGTTAGCCACCTTCGTGAATGACATAGTCAACTGGTCCGACAGTTTGCTGCACAGTTGGTAGCCTACAGGGGTGACACATGGCCTGGGTGCCACGTGGCACCTTGCCACATGGACCCGCCATATCACCCCTACCACATCAGTGCTTTCCATGTGGCATCCACATGGCTACCACATGGCATCATTTTTTGCATTGACAGGCTGTAGGCCATCAAATTTAATTCCATGAAATGGTGATGTTAGCATGACATCAGCACTACATTGACATCCTTTTTCAACCTCTCTTGGGTCCTTTTTGACCTACTTGCATTTTTTGGCCATAACTTGAGCATACAACAGTATTTTTTCGATCTGAAAGAAGCACCAGAAAGCTGGTTCCGAGACGGAGACATTGGTACAGGTATTTTTGGGTTTTGATACATTTTTGTTACCCATTTTTTTAGTTGAAGTTCAAAGTTATGTTTTTGACTCCGGCATGCATATATTTTGCGTCCCATGTCAATTTTTTGAAAATTTTATATTTTTGGAAGATTGGTTTTGTCACCTTTTCAAGAATGTAGTCCTTTTTTTTAGATTTTGGCCCATTCTCTTTCTATCATATTTTTGGCATTTTTTCTATATGATGGATATCTTGAGTGTTTTAGGTTCGAGGATCATTTTTCTATCATGGTTTCCTTTGTTTTGGGTTGTACTATGTTTTGTTGCAACTTGTTTCTTGTTCTGATCATTGTAGACATCATTTGTAAGCACTTTTATGTATCACACTAAGATAAAGTGTCCCTCTTGCATTCCAGGGGTCATGAACGTTATTTTTGAGTAAGTTGTACATGCACTATTTTTATAAAGCATCATGGGGGATAGTTTTTTGCTATTTTAGGTATTTTTCCTTTGTCAAGTAAGTGTCCCTTCCATGAAATTAGCCCCATGTAGAGTCAATTTGATCGTATCTTTATAGGTGTTTGTACCGGGTATGTGCAAGATCACGGTGTACCAAACTATGGCCTTAAGTGGCAGTGAAAAATCAGCAAATCAGGTTTATGTCAACTTGACACATAATTTTGAAGTGGTTATGGACTTTATATCAAAAAGTTGTAAGAAAATAATTTGTAGAAAATTGAATGTAGTTTCTAAACTACTAGGCCTTATCAGGAGAAAAAAATAATTGATTGGTCAAAAGTTTGAATTTTAATGCAGTACTAAGAAAATTTCAAGGCGAAAATAAAAAGTAGGTGTATGTCTGACCACCTTAATCAAAATAAAATCATAATATTTTTTTAATATAATTATAGATATGAAAACTAGACTCATGCCCGGATGTGACACATATTTTTTGATATTTTTATTCTAAATAAATAATTAAATATGAATTTTCTACCAAAAATTTTTCGGATTAAAAAAAGTCCTGTGTCTGACCACCCTAACTAATAGAAAATTTGATCAAATTTTTCTTTTTTTATTTTTTTCTTATACTAGGCGAAGTATAGAATGTGACGCAACTTTTAGATTTAAAAAATGTTATACCGTTTGAAAGTTATAGCTATTTTTCATTCAGTATGTCAATCAACACTTTACAATAATCTTCATTGATAATTAACTAATAAATACTTATCGAATACAGAATTTGACAGAAATTATATTGATGGAATCTAGAGAGCGATATTAAAAAACCCATTTCGTTTCATTCAATTTCGATCAAAATAACATTGTCAGACGGCTACCCGAAGTCTGAGTATCACTAAAACTCTCTATAAACACGTCTTTGGGGTTGACCGAGAAGGCTTGGTAAATACCAAGCCTGATCGGATATTCGATTCAAAATCGGATATCCGATTTGACATTGGATATCCGATATGGCTCGGTAGTCAAATTCCAAAAATCTTCAAATTTCGGAGAGAAATTCGATTTAAATGTTCTAATTTTTTATTTTTAAATTATTTCACTTATATTAATATGTAAAGGCATATTTTAGTATATTATATATATATAATAACATAATGTAAACATACAAGATATAATCTAGTAATATATAATAATATCTTATGTTAATCTTATTACAATCTATAACTATAATATATATTATTATTATTTTTACTAAATATAATAACGTAATTTATATATATATAAAATACGTATTATATATTATTATATTAATATGTATAATAATATAATATTTATATAACAACGTAATATTTTTCTTAAATATAATATATATTATAAATATTATTATATTAATATGTATGTTATTAATATATTTATATAATAACGTAATATTTTCATTAAATATAATAATGTAATATGTATATGTATATATATATATATATATATATATATTATATTGATATGTATATTATTAATATATAAGAGTCAAAGGGGGTCATAGGGTGACCTATAACCCTCTTTGACCCATTAAACAACGATATATGTCTCTAGGGGTCCTAGGACCCCTAGGGACATATGTCATCCTTTAATGGGTCAAAGGGGGTCCCTTTGACCCATTAAATGATGACATATGTCCCTAGGACCCCCAGGGACATAGCCGAATCGTTCATATTGGTCAAAGGGGGTCATAGGGTGACCTATGACCCCCTTTGACCCATTAAACGATGACATATGTCCCTAGGGGTCCTAGGACCCCTACGAACATATTCGAATGGGTATTATGGGTCAAAGGGGGTCATAGGGTGACCTATGACCCCCTTTGACCAATTAAATGACGACATATGTCCCTAGGGGTCCTAGGAACCCCAGGGACACAGTCGAATCATTCATATGCGTCAAAGGGGGTCATAGGGTGACCTATGACCCCCTTTGACCCATTAAACGATGACATATGTCCCTACGGGTCCTAGGACATCTAGGGACATATTCGAATGGGTAATATGGGTCAAAGGGGGTCATAGGGTGACCTATGACCCTCTTTGACCCATTAAACGACGACATATGTCCTTAGGGGTCCTAGGACCCCTAGGGACATATTCCAATCGTTCATATGGGTCAAAGGGGGTCATAGGGTGACCTATGACCCTCTTTGACCCATTAAACGACGATATATGTCTCTAGGGGTCCTAGGACCCCTACGGACATATTCGAATGGGTAATATGGGTCAAAGGGGGTCATAGGGTGACCTATGACCCTCTCTGCTTCATTAAACGACGACATATTTCTCTAAGGGTCCTTAGACCCCTAAGGACATATTCGAATTGTTCATATGGGTCAAAGGGGGTCATAGGGTGACCTATGACCCCCTTTGACCCATTAAACGATGACATATGTCCCTAGGGGTCTTAGGACCCCTAGGGACATATTCGAATGGGTAATATGGGTCAAATGGGGTCATAGGGTAACCTATGACCCTCTTTGACCCATTAAACGATGACATATGTCACTAAGGGTCCTCAGACCCCTAGGGATATATTCGAATCGTTCATATGGGTCAAAGAGGGTCATAGGGTAACCTATGACACTCTTTGACCCATTAAACGACGACATATGTCCCTAGGGGTCCTCGGACCCCTAGGGACATATTCGACTCGTTCATATGGGTCAAAGGGGGTCATAGGGTGACCTATGACCCTCTTTGACCTATTAAACGATGACATATGTCCCTATGGGCCCTAGGACCCCTAGGGACATATTTGAATCGTACATATGGGTCAAAGGGGGTCATAGGGTGACCTATGACTCTCTTGACCCATTAAATGACGATATATGTCTCTAGGGATCCTAGGACCCCTAGGGACATATTCGAATGGGTAATATGGGTCAAAGGGGGTCATAAGGTGACCTATGACCCTCTTTGACCCATTAAACGATGACATATGTCCCTAGGGATCCTTGGACCCCAAGAGATATATTCGAATGGGTAATATGGGTCAAAGGGGGTCATAGGGTGACCTATGACCCTCTTTGACCCATTAAACAACGACATATGTCCCTAGGGGTCCTAGGACCCTAGGGACATATTCGAATTGTTCATATGGGGGTCATAGGGTGACTTATGACCCCCTTTGACCCATTAAACGACGACATATGTCCCTAGGGGTCCTACGACCCCTAGTGACATATTCGAATGGGTAATACGGGTCAAATGGAGTCATAGGGTAACCTATGACCCTCTTTGACCCATTAAACGATGACATATGTCTTTAGAGGTCCTAGGACCCCTAGGGACATATTCGAATCGTTCATATGAATCAAAGGGGGTCATAGGGTGACCTATGACCCTCTTGACCCATTAAACGATGATATATGTCTCTAGCGGTCTTAGGACCCCTGGGGACATATTCGAATGGGTAATATGGGTCAAAGGGGGTCATAGGGTGACCTATGACCCTCTTTGACCCATTAAACGATGACATATGTCCTTAGGAGTCCCCTCTTTGACCCATTAAATGACGACATATGTCCCTAGGATCTTCGGACCTCAAGGGACATATTCGAATGGGTAATATGGGTCACAGTGGGTCATAGGGTGACCTATGACCCTCTTTGACCCATTAAACGACGACATATGTCCCTAGGGGTACTAGGACCCTAAGGACATATTCGAATCATTCATATGAGTCAAAGGGGGTCATAGGGTGACCTATGACCCCCTTTGACTCATTAAACGATGACATATGTCCCTAGGGGTCCTAGGACCCCTAGGGACATATTTGAATATTTCATATGAGTCAAAGGGGGTCGTAGGGTGACCTATGACCCCCTTTGACCCATTAAATGATGACATATGTCCCTAGGGGTCCTAGGACCCCTAGGGACATATTCGAATGGGCAATATGGGTAAAATGGGGTCATAGGGTAACCTATGACCCTCTTTGACCCATTAAATGATGACATATGTCTCTAGGGGTCCTAGGACCCCTAGGAAAATATTCGAATTGTTCATATGGGTCAAAGGGTGTCATAGGGTGACCTATGACCCTCTTGACCCATTAAACGACGATATATGCCTCTAGGGGTCCTAGGACCCCTAGGGACATATTCGAATGGGTAATATGGGTCAAAGGGGGTCATAGGGTGACCTATGACCCTCTTTGACCCATTAAACGAAGACATATGTCTCAAAGGGTCCTAGGACCCTAGGGACATATTCGAATGGTTCATATGGGTCAAAGGGGGTCATAGGGTGATCTATGACCCCCTTTGACTCATTAAACGACGACATATGTCCCTAGGGATCCTAGGACCCCTAGGGACATATTTGAATCGTTCATATGAGTAAAAGGGGGTCATAGGGTGACCTATGACCCCCTTTGACCCATTAAACGATGACATATGTCCCTAGGGGTCCTAGGACCCCTAGGGACATATTCGAATGCGTAATATGGGTCAAATGGAGTCATAGGGTAACCTATGACCCTCTTTGACCCATTAAACGACGACATATGTCTCTAAGGGTCCTAAGACCCCTAGGGACATATTCGAATCATTCATATGGGTCAAAAGGGGTCATAGGGTGACCTATGACACTCTTGACCCATTAAACGATGATATATGTCTCTAGCGGTCCTCGGACCCCTAGGGACATATTCGAATGGGTAATATGGGTCAAAGGACCCTATGACCCTCTTTGACCCATTAAATGAAGACATATGTCCCTAAGGGTCCTAGGACCCCTAAGGACATATTTGAATGGGTAATATGGGTCAAATGGGGTCATAGGGTAACTTATGACCCTCTTTGACCCATTAAACGATGACATATGTCTCTAAGGGTCCTAGGACCCCTAGGGACATATTCGAATCGTTCATATGGGTCAAAGGGGGTCATAAGGTGACCTATGACCCTCTTGACGCATTAAACGACGATATATGTCTCTAAGGGTCCTAGGACCCCTAGGGACATATTTGAATGGGTAATATGGGTCAAAGGGGGTCATAGGGTGACCTATGACCCTTTTTGACTCATTGAACGATGACGTATGTCCCTAGGGGTCCTCAGACCCCAAAGGACATATTCGAATGGGTAATATGGGTCAAATGGGGTCATAGGATGACCTATAGCCCTCTTTGACCCATTAAACGATGACATATGTCCCTAGGGGTCCTAGGACCATAGGGACATATTCCAATCGTTCATATGGGTCAAAGGGGGTCATAGGGTGACCTATGACCCCCTTTGACCCATTAAACGACAACATATGTCCCTAGGGGTCCTAGGACCCCTAAGGACATATTTGAATCATTCATATGAGTCAAAGGCGGTCATAGGGTGACCTATGACCCCCTTTGATGCATTAAACTACGACATATGTCCCTAGGCATCCTAGGACCCCTAGGGACATATTCGAATGGGTAATATGGGTCAAATGGGGTCATAGGGTAACCTATGACCCTCTTTGACCCTTTAAATCATGACATATGTCTCTAGGGGTCCTAGGACCCCTAGGGACATATTCGAATCGTACATATGGGCCAAAGGGGGTCATAGGGTGACCTATGACCCTCTTGACCCATTAAACGACGATATATGCCTCTAGGGGTCCTAGGACCCCTAGGGACATATTCGAATGGGTAATATGGGTCAAATGGGGTCATAGGGTGACCTATGACCCTCTTTGACCCATTAAACGACGATATATGTCTCTAGGGGTCCTAGGACCCCTAGGGACATATTCAAATGGGTAATATGGGTCAAAGGGGGTCATAGGGTGACCTATGACCCTCTCTGGCCCATTAAACGACGAGATATGTCGTTAAGGGTCCTAGGACCCCTAGGGACATAGTCGAGTCGTTCATATGGGTCGAAGGGGGTCATAGGGTGACCTATGACCCCCTTTGACCCATTAAATGACGACCCTCTTTGTATTATATATTATTATATTAATATGTATAATAATATAATATATATATAACAACATAATATTTTTATTAAATATAATATATATTATAAATATTATTATATTAATATATATGTTATTAATATATTTATATAATAACGTAATATTTTAGTATATATAACCTAATATTTTAGGATATACTATTTATACTATTTTAGGATAATAATTATAATATAAATAAACACTAAATATTAATATTATTATATGTATAGTAATAATAATAATACTATTATAGCTATAATAATAATATATATTAATACTATATATTGTAGCTTAATATAAATAAACACTATATATTTACACTATTATATCTATATTAATAATATTAATACTATTATAGGTATAATAATAATATTGATACTATAGGTATATTAATACTATTTTATATTAATATTATTGATATTTTATACTAATACTAATATACTATTAACTTAGTTATAAATTAAAGTCGTTTGCCTTCAAATATTTTCATAATATTAATATTATTGTGGCAAAGGAGGGAAACCTTAGCAAGTTTCCCCCCCAAAAGTCCTCTTCCTATATCGGATATCTGATCCTGGATCGGATATCCGATCTATTATCGGATATCCAATTATACTGGCATCAATTTCAAATATTTGACTGTCCCTACAGACCTGACAACATTACTTTTTTACCTCTTTTTTTATGAGATTTGTAAAAAGTTGTGTTTTGGGGCCCAACCAATCGAAAAGAATTCGAAAATATAACCTTAGGTGTTCGAATTTGTCATCTGAATGGGGAGCAGCAGTCGTCGAAAGAATAAATGTAAAAGGAAGATATCCAATGAAGACATTGTAGCATATAGGGAAAAGGACAAAATGAAACACCGAAAAAAAAGACAAGGTATGCTAAATATCAATCAAGTTGATGAGGAATTAATAGAAGGTGAAATCATAGAGTCAGATAATGAAAATGTACAGTTGGGGAATGAAAATGTACCTATTGAAAATGATAATGCGAAAATTGAAAATGTAGAGATTGAAAATTTTGAAGAAGAAATGCCACCAAGTCATAATCCAAATTGCATAATTGACCATGTCGAAGATGACAATGCAAAAGAACCTTACATATCTCCTAATTATAATCGACATGAAGGTTCTAAAACACCAAAATGGATAATTGAAATTGATGAAATGATTATGACTAGTTTGGAAGGAAAAAAATCAGAAAGAACCATTCAGTTATGGGCTTCAAGACTATATCAGATGTTTTTCGGCAACAAGAAAGTGGTAGAGCAATGTCAGCTTTTCATGCACTTATTAAAGATGCAAAATATGAGACCTATGCTTTCCAAATTGAAAATTCATGTCAATAAAAAGTTGGCAAGAAATTCCATTATTATGAAGAATCTTTTCAGTGCCCTCAATAGCGTTGGGAAAAATAGCAGAGAGAAGGATAATAGAGCTGCTCGAAGGGTTATTACAACCTCTTTGGTAAGTCATCATTTGAGAAAGGGTAGATATATGAGACAAACTTGTATTGATTTGAATCTAAATCGTACTACTTTGAGAAGAGCACTTAGTCGACGAGAGAAAATTGATGATCCTCTTCAAAATGAAACATGGGCATTTGGTGGGAGACTTCCACGTTTTGATAAGAAGCTATCCGACGATGTGAAGGAAGAAATTATACAATTTTGGCACTCTAACTCATGATTATCACCCAATGCTAAAGATGTCTTAAAGTTGAGAATTGGCATCAGAGACCGCACGCCACATCCTAAACATTATTTGGAGGTAAGTCAAACTATGTTGTTCAAACAATTTAGAGAGAGTCATCCAAGTGTTCATATATCACAAAGGGCTTTTGAATCTTTGAAGCCATTTTATTGTGTGCCACTCAAAATTCGAAATACGTGTTGTTGCAAATATCATGTTGAGTTTTCTATGCACCATGAACTATTATGCTCCATCCATTCTACTTTGCATAGTAAAGAAATGTTGGAGGATTGTGGGTCTAGTGGGCTTCCAAAATCATAAAGAGACTTGTTAGATCAACTCTTATGTCATAGAGTTGATGGTTGTTCCTTTTATAAAAATGCTTGCTTAAATGAGAAGTGTTCAGAATGTGGTGGCTTATCCAAGTTTGACACATGTTTCCATGAGGGGTGTGAACAAGATCTTGGAAAGACAATAGTGAAAAAAGGGTCTATGAAATGGTGAAATACACATTGAAGAGTGGGAGTGAGAGCTCTAGATGTGAATTGGTTGGAAAAGATATCAATGTGGCTAATTTTATTTCAGATTTCAAGGCAAATATTTTTTACAAGTATGCAAGACATAGTCACAGGTCTCAATGGTTGGATCAACAATTTAGAACATGTAAGGAGACTTTTCCCATTGGCACTATTTTATCAATTGTTGATTTTGCTGAGAACTACACATTGCAACCTCAAAATGAGACACAATCTCAGTATTACAACTCTATTCAGATTGCAATTTTTGTTCACATAACATATAGACATGCCCCTGATAGTGCGGAAGATAATCGAAAGATTATTAGAGAGTATCATTTTTATATGAGTGATGATAGATCTCACTCTCACGAGTTTGTGCAACATTGTTTTGAGATTTTTTTTTATTTCTTACACGAGCATGCAATTGCTATGGATAGACATATCATTTGGTCAGATAACTGTATAGGTCAATTCAAGAATGCTCGCATGTTTTATTGGTTGTCTAGGATGCACGTAGAGAGAGGGGTGCCTCATATTTGGAGTTTTTTTGAGTTCGGCCATGGAAAAGGGGAACATGATGGAGCAGGGGCATGTGTGAAGAGAGCTCTAGTTAAGGAGCAACTGAAGATTTCAACAATAGAGCTTCTTGATGCTTGTAGCATTGTTGATTGGTGTAGTTTAGCATTATCATAGGGGGGGACTCTTAATTCAGTGGTACGCAAGTTCTTTTGGTTGGTTGAGGAAGGGTCCATAGGTGATAGATCAGATTGTGCTACAGTGATAGACTCATCAAAAATGCATTCATTTCGGACCTCTAATTCTAATACATGGACCATTTGGACACGACAACTAGCTTGTTTTTGTCGTACTTGTTTTTAGTGTGATTGGGATCACTGTGAGCCAAGTGAGTGGGTGGACACATGGGCTCCACATTATCTTACTCCATTGTCTATCATACCCTCTATCAAAAATGATGACATGGAAAGTTCACTTGAGCATAATCATCTATTAGATCTACTTCAGCCAGGACATGTCTTTGCATTGGTTGCACCACAGGGGAATGATGAGAAATCTGATTATTGGTTAGCACGTTGTGTAAGAGGAAAACAAAAACTTGCACAACCGATCACAGATGATGATGGATTCACGTATCCTACTGGTTCAGTGGTTGTTGCTGGAACATGGCTGCGGACATACATGCTTAGAAGGAACGAAATTCCTGCATTCGAAGACTATCAGAAGCACAAAGTAATTCTCATATATTCGCATCTTATTATAGCAACAAATGTAAAGTTATTGAAGCATCAAGAAAGAACAAAAGTAAAAGAACCTTTTACTATTGCTAATGCTGATCATGAAGCCTTGTTGGAGACCCTAAAACAGAGAGAGGACCCTATTGGAATACTTGACTAGGTATATATACTTCTTATGTTATTTTCTTCATAATGATTTAATGAATTGATGATTATCTTGTTTAATACAATAAGTTACTAATTTTTTTATGATATTGGAATGTAGGTACATCATGAAGAGTTGGAGGGGGGTGGTATTGGGGAGAATTTCTAAAATTTATGATGTATTATGATGTAAAATGTGTAGTTTTTTGTATATGGTTTTTGTATTTTGGTAGGTTCTTTGTAAGGAATTATAAGAGGAAGATATTGAACAAGTTCTTCCAAATCATATTTGCATGTGATACAAGGCTATAACGACAATTTTAAGAGCATTTATAACTATATGAAAGATGATTGCATGCGGATATCTTATTACAAATTTGGTTTTTTCCTTATTTGACATAAAGCTGACATTATGATTATTAAAACTATTTTTATCAAACTAATCAAATAAGAAAAATCCATAAAGTACGGATGAACAATTAGAATACTTGATTTCTTCCATTTTACAACCAATCATAGCATTTGAAAGCATAAAGAGTCATAATATTGTATAATGTTTTGAAAGACTTTCATATTGAAAAGTTGTATGAAGCACATTTGGGATAAGCCATAAAATCCATGAAAGAAGATAGCATGTAGGATAAGCAATTAAAGCTAATAAGAAAGATAGCACATGCATACTGACATGATATGAAGTTGGATATGAAGGCTATGAGTGGATGAGTCATTAGAGGTATCAACAATCCCATCATAAATGAGATCTTGGATTTTATGTTTCAACACTATGGAATCTTTAGTTTTATGAAATTTTCTTCCATGGAGATTAATTTAAGAATGCCCTGTGTGTATGTAAAGGTCTTAAGGGAGATTAATTTAAGAATGCAATATTCTCCTTTAATCTTTTCTCAAGTTTAGAATTGATTTCTATCATGTGCTTAGAGAGATGAAGGTAAGAAAGATTATTTGTCTCTTCTAGCTCTTTGTATTGAACATATAGAAAGAGAGATGACAAGTGAACAAATTTAAGTGTAGTCAATAGATCAAGGAAACCATTTAGTGAAAGAAATTCTTAGTATGCATATCATAGACTATGAAGTTAGAAAATACCAATAGCTCTAAGACCAAAGAGCCATTTTAAGTATGTTCAAGCACTAGAGACATAGAAAATCAAAGTCAATTTATGAAACTCCCCTTAGCAAAAAATGCAAACAAATATTTGCATTTGACATTTTGACTTGGTTGAAAAAGTTTGACAATAATTGATAATATTGCAAGCTTGATGTTCAAAAGCAATTTTTTTTCCAAGAAAGATAGTGACACATGGAGTAGTCTTCAAACAATCATCCATCATTTGCGGCCACCCCGTACCGAGGAGTCTCCAAGGTGCTCTAAGTGCATTTGGAGGTCGATCTTTCGAGGGTCATAACTCAAAGCTCGTGAGGGCTATTGATGAACTGTCAAATGCTACAGGATGATGATCCTGAGGCCTAAAATAACCTATCTCATTTTCAAGAGATCACATTTCGTTTGGATTCAGCACAGCGATCTCGCTCGATGCCAAAACTCGCAGTGTGCCTCAGTTCATAGGTGCACCACAGCGTAACTTTGAAACCGCTAATCTTGGCATCAAATCTTCAGTGCCATTAGCTTTGAATGGGCGGTTAAACCCTAGTTACACCCTTGTTCTGGCCACGAAGACCATCCATCATTTGCGGCCACCCCGTACCGAGGAGTCTTCAAGGTGCTCTAAGTGAATTTTGAGGTCAATCCTTCGAGGGTCATAACTCAGAGCTCGTGAGGGCTATTGACAAACTGTCAAATGCTACAGGACGGTGATCTTGAGGCCTAAAATAACCTATCTCATTTTTGAGAGATCACATTCCGTTTGGATTCAGCACAACGATCTCGCTCGATGCCAAAACTCACAGTGTGCCTCAGTTCATAGGTGCACCACAGCGTAACTTTGAAACCACTGATCTTGGCATCGAATCGTCAGTCCCATTAGCTCCATATGAGCGGGTGAACCCTAGTCACACCTTTTTTCTGGCCACAAAGACCATCCATCATTTGCGGCCACCCCATACCGAGGAGTCTTCAAGGTGCTCTAAGTGCATTTTGAGGTCGATCCTTTGAGGGTCATAACTCAGAGCTCATGAGGGCTATCGATGAACCGTTAGAGGAGACAAGTTCGTAAGGATGGAGTGGCTTAGTGTTTTTGCTAAAATAAGTTAGTGGGAAGGCTTTATTAGAGGGTCTTGGCCAAACTAGTGGGGTGTTTGCCAAAATTTCTTGTTTTATTTCTACTTGGTTTTGTTTTCTTGTTTTGTGCTTGAGTATTGTTATGGGATTGGGACTTACACTCACCCTTGTGGGAAGGGAAGAGAAGTCCAGGGTGAAGGGCTTAAGTTGGGTTCGAAAAATGTATTGAGAACCTTGGAGTATGGGCTCCATTGTATGCCATAACATTTCATATCTTGCTGGGGGTGATAAGGAAAGTATGGTGTAGAAAGGAAGTTTGAGGAGTTACAGTTGATGGTAGTGGGTTTGGAGGAGGAAATGTGGAGGCCCCGAGAGGGCATTAAATGGTTCATTTATGATAGCCCCGAGAGGGCATGAAATTTGGTGAATTATGATAGCCCCGAGAGGGCATGAAAATTGTTTATTGCAAATATGGTTTGGTATGGCAAGTCTCCATTTTAGAACACACCTTCACCCTATGTTTATGGTTCCATCTGTGAAGCCATTGTGAAATAGTCTTGGGGGGAAATTGTTCAAGTTTGAAATGTAATGTTTATGCATTGAAAGATTGTATGTGTATCCCAGTTTGAGCCTTGTTCCCTAGAGCGGGGGTGGTCTCTTTGAGGCCTATGCTTGGGTGGAAAGCACCCATGATCCTTGTTATTTTTTTGTGTTGCATATGCAGATTTGTGTCCAAGGGAGCAATGGAAATGGCTTGGAATGATCATCTTGCAAATTGATGTTGGATGAGAAAACTTGACATTGTGCCCTCATTTGTGAAGGAGGATTCACTAGCTTGTTCATGTTCTCAACGATCATGTTGGACAATGTTCATGCTACTCATTGTCCATATCTTTCAATGTCCATGTTCCTTATGATTTTGAAAAGTCCCTTATGTTGCCCCATTGTGATGGAAGGAGATTGTATCATTGTTACCTAATGTACGTGTAGAAGAAAATATTGATAAGGTTGTATATGCATGTTTCATTTGGAGTTTATATTGTTATGAAAGAATTGGTACGAGTCACAAATTTGCTTTGACATCATTTTTATCATTTGAAAATGTGAAAGAAAGTTTTCTCCTTGTGGTATTGTAAATGACTAGTTGATAATAACAATGCATAGATGTTATGTGATACCATTGATTGTATAAATTTAAAACTTAGTAGATTGCTTACAATCTTGTTGTGCACTCAATAATTTGGTGAGGAAGCAATGTTGATAGATAATGAGGATATAGTAATAGACTAATTGTCACATTAATATATATTTTAATGATTAATGAATGTGTGTACATTGGTAATGAGGATAATAAGTAATTCTGATCCCCTTCCCTTACATGCTAGAATCACGACCTAGTCCATATGATACAATTGACAGACCCTAATAGAATATTAGTATCAGAGGCTTGTTAGGATATGAATTACCTCACTAATTTATGAGTGTTGTATCTTGAACTTGCTCGTTTGACTCGTGACGCTAACTTGAACTAGACTGTCATCCAATCTATTTGAAAACCACCTGTGACTAAAATGTTAACACCTTCACACTATTCACATGAGTCTTGAAATCCTATTCAATGATAACCTTGTTTTACAATATGTAATTTCTTATGTGACTTCATAAGCAAAAAAAAAAAAAAAAAAAAATTGTTGTGTTTTTACTAGTAAAATTTAGGGCATGACACATGATCCATGATAAATTGAACAATACTAGATACTAAATTAATATGTATATCATTGTGCACGTAAATGATAAAAATATATATCAAAATACATGTATCCATAGACAAAATTTTACACAAATATATATCAAAGATCATGTATCCATAGATAAAGTACTCAAATATATATATATCAAAATACATAGATCCATATACAAAATGTGGCTGATCCTGCCATCAGAATGTGTATAATATCAATGTTTCTATATACAATGTGGCATATGCCATCTCAAAATGTCTCATGATGCATCCTATGAAAACTATACTATCCTAGGGTGCTAGTGGATGATCAAAATGCAGCCTCTTCGCTGCACTAGGTGGATCGGATGCCTCCTACATAAACAAAAAAGGAAAACCCAAAGTTAGACTACTAAATTTATATGATTCTACGTATCTAACATTGAATTACTCAAATGTATAATCATATTTTCCATATTGGAGATTAATACTATCAAAATTTCATAATAAATACCTCTCTTGTCGACCTCCTGCGCCGGTTAGGAGTCCTCTCGTATGCCCTCAGCAATGCTGGTACCTCTGTGATTGTGGGCTGTATATGTTCAAATACCTTTGTAAGATGAATCTACAATTTAAACTATAACATTATAATTCATAGCATGCTAAATTTATAACATATTTAATCATGAATTCAAACTACAACTTACTATTGTAGGCTCCTCCTCAGGAGTGAGTGGCCGCGTCATCAAATCTACATAACTGTCTCGTCGAACCTCATGTGCACTAGGAGTCTCCTATGAGATACAAAATAGTAGTTGTTAATATCACGGAAATTAGTTTTGAATTTATTTATGATGATAAGTGATGCAAGAGCATCCCATGCTCATCAAGGGAACATTGAAAATCCAAGGCATTACAGAGGTCATGGAACATCTCTTGAAGTCAATTGGGCAATCCTTGCACCAATTATGGCTCATGGAAGCATACACAGTTATAATGTTGGACTCATATGTGGAAGAAAGTTGTAATTGGGCATGAGATAGGATTTTAGGATTTCATATGGTAGATGTGTCATTTGATAGGTTCATGTAGGTTGCCATGATCATATCTTGTCATTAGACAAGTCAAAACGTTCTAGAATTGAGTTTTAGGGTTTGAACAAGTAGGCCCTAGTTTTTAAGCCATTTTAAGGAGGGTTTTGAAGTTTGGGTGTTTAGGAGTGTGACCAAGACCTATAATCTTGAAAATCCTTAGTGTGTTGGTCCCTTTGTTGAAGCCTTGGTGTGTCTAATTCCTCCTTGTGTGTCCCAGAGTTGAACGGTACATAAGTGGTGTCCAAAGATTTCTTGGTGAGGAAAGAAAGAGAATCAGTGAGTTGGCCCTTGGGAAGGAAGAAAACTTGTTGTGAAAATGCCTCCTAAAAATCAAATGGCTAGAGAACTTGAAGAATTGAGAGAAGAGTTGGCAAAAGAGAAAAGAGAGAGGAGAGAACTTGAAGCATCTAGAGTGAGGGAAGAAAGACAGATGAGAAGAGAGAGGCTGAAGCTTATTGCAAGGATAGAATCCTTAGAAAAGGAAAGGCAAGAACCTAGAGGAGAAGAGGTTAGTGGAAGAAATCATGGAGAGAACCATGAAGAAGAAGAGGTTGGTAATGCAAGGCAAGAGCATGAGACAACATATGATCCTGAAGAAAGGAGATTTATGAGAATCATTAAGGCAGTACAAGGTAATGGTGGGAAGAACCATATTGATTTTCCAATATACCAGGGTAAAATGGATAGTGAAGAAGTGCTAGGGTGGATAGAGGCCCTTGAGAACTACTTTAATCTTGAAGACATAGAGGCAGATAAGAAGGTAAAAGTAGCAACAACAAGACTGAGAGGAACATCACTCACTTGGTGGACTAGTGCTCAAAATGAGAGAGAGGAAAGGTGGTGCAGGGCACCTAACCTATGTGGCAAGGGGGAACAAGTAGCTCTATTGCCGGACACCTTGCCACTCCATGAAAGCGAGGATTCAAGTAGATTAGGAAGTTGGAATAAAGGTTTGGTCCATATTTTACAAGTTGGTCTATGTTTTGTAATAAAGGCACATGTAAGGCCCACAAGAATTTTGGTGTGGTTATAAACCAAGTGACTCCATGGGACCAAAAGGCATTAGAATAGGGTATTTAGAGTCTAAACAGTATTAGCAAAAAGTGGTTTTTTGTTTGTTTTATGGTTGGGAACGCCTATATGGTTGTTCCAATGGTCATGTAGACCTTTATATATGTCATATGTGATCTCAGTTGAAAGGGGGAGATCAGAGTGTATGGTGGTTTGGAGAAAAAATAATAAAAACTTCAATTTTCTGGAAATTTACTTAGTTGCATTTAATAAATCCATATGACCAATTTTGAGTCAATGGAATAGTTTAGAAAGTTAGGGAATGCATAAAAACTATAGTTTGAAATTTGAATTTCAAATTCAAATGGTCATATTAGTTTTGGAGGGAAAGTAGTAATTTGGTATTTGTTTGATTAAATAAACCTTTGTAACCAACTTGGTCGGTTGGACAGGTGCATATAAGCCTATTTAAGTTGTAATGAACATATGCAAGACATGAATCATTATTGGTACGGAAAAAATCATAGAAATTGTATAGAACAACAATCATACTTTCCTCTACATCAATTAAAAAAATAAAAAATAAATGATACTTATACATACAATGGGGCTCTCTGTGCGAATGAAAATCCCTGATGATCTAGGATGCCGAATCTGTACAGGCTCATCGCCAGTAGCCACACCCTATATACAATAAATAATGTAATTAAATGAGATTACCACAAACATTTTACAAGAATGCATCAATATTTAATCAATTAGAAAACATCTAATTACCTTTCCTTTGTCAATGCATGCTGGCTCACCCCCCGCACTTTGTCCCCCCGGGGCAGGTGGTATCTGCAAGATAAAAGAAAGATTAGCAACGATATATGCTACAATATCAAATAGAAAAAAGAAATGTGAACACAACATAATGTACCGTAGATGTCTCAAGGCCAAATGAAATGGTCGAGAGTGTAGCATCATCTATCTGTCTGAGCTCCTCCTTGGTCATCAACTAAACATGAATGAAGATCACATACATGTAAAAGTCAGTATGGCTTAAAAATTAAAATTACTCTATTATAAAAATTAACTTTAAATCACATATGTCATAACAAAAAAATGTATACACGTACCGACACCGAAGGAGTCCATGCCTCTACATTCCCCTCCTCTGTCGCATCAGGGTCTGTAGCCTCTGTACGTGCGTCTGGTGTATCCTCGTCTAATACAAAATGATACTCAGGAAGATCACCTATGGTACCCAGGAAAATATTCTTGCATGTAATGCAAGTGTGAGGCACACAAACGTGTGATGAGCTAGCCGATGATGAACTAGCACCAACATCATCAACACGAGGAGGCAAGACTGACCTAGCCTGAGATATCATTAGGCTACTCAGCCTATGAATGGCTCTGATGGTCTGGGAGCTAGCCTCTGCCATAATATCTGGATGCTGCACTCGAGGAGGGGGGGAGATATCAGGGGGGGGACAAAAGTGCCAAGTTTCTTCTGCTGGGAAGAGGGTCTATCCTGAGGAGCTCCTAGTCCTAAGCCCATGTTGGGCTTCATGCTCCAATAGTTCACTTTAAGTTTCAACACAAATTTTGCATATAATTTTTTAAGGAAATAAAATGGTATGTCTAAATTGCCATGTGGAGGGATATCAAAGACCATCCACCAACGGTCCCAAAAATTTGCACGTATGGCATCATTTGTGCACCATTTAATTGATAGTTTGGTTTTTTTTGGGTCAACTGGTATACCCGTTTTTGGGTTAGCAAAAAGGCTTGCCAAATCATTTTTGGTTATGTTGAGGGCCACGACCTCATCATAATCCAAACCATCATCAAACATCTGGTGCATTTCATCACGCCAACGAAGAGCGACATTTTGTTGGTTTGTAAGAGTTTCAATGTTATCCACTATGGTGTTTAACGTGGATAACATAGGAGCCAATGCAGGTACGATATTGTATGTTCTATGCAAACCTCTCAACTCAGTGAGATTTTCATTTATCAAATCCTCGATTCGAGGAGGGTTTTGAGGAGGTAGAGGATCATTTGGTGGACGGTTTTGTGGGGATACTAGATCGTTTGGTGGTGGGTTGCGAGGAATATTATTCCCTACCTCAGTGTCATCATTTTGATCAGCCATTCCTATTGAATTGCAAAACGTAATATATATTAAAAAAAAATCTAAATTTTAACCATTTTTGTCAAAAAAACCCTAGATTCAACTAAAACAAACAAAATCTTGTTAAAATCTATTAAATTTAGGTTAAAAATGAGTCAGGGGCGGGGGGGGGGGGGGAACATACCTGATATCTGATATCCGATTTGCTATTTCATATCTGATTTATTATCTGATATCCGATCTGACTGGCCCAAATTCGCGTGAAAATAAGGGCCGCGGGTCTGTGATTTTGTGTTTAATCCATGCACAGGTATCGGATATCCGATATTATAATATATATAATACAACATATATATTACATTTTATATATTTTTATATTATATTTTATATTTATTATATTAATTTACTATATATTATAATATAAAATATTATTATTATACTATATTATTATAATTTATAATATATTATACTTTTTTATTATATATTATATTATAAGATATTACTTTTTATTATTATATTATATTATATATATATATTATATTACATTACTATATATTATAATATATGAAATATTATATTATATTATTATAATATAATATGTTATTATAATATTATTATCATAGTATAATATTATATGATTATAATATAATAATAATAATATTATTATATTATAGTATAATAATAATTATAATAATAATATTATTATATTATAGTATAATAATAATTATAATAATATTATTATATTATAGTATAATAATTATTATAATAATAATATTAAATAATAATATTATTATTATAATATAATAGTATGATATATTATTTAATATTATTATTATTATTTTATATCAATAATAATAATATTAAATAATATATCATACTATTATATGATTTTAATTATTAGTCGGATATTGGATTTAAAATCGGATATCCGATATCAAATCGGATATCATATCGGATATCTGATAAGGCTCGGCTTAACCTTCCAGGTTTGGTTCCTGGATAGGTAAAAAAAAGTCAGAGCGGATTTTGAAGCGCTTTTAGGCGTCTTCAAACTCTTTTTTTTCACATCGCCACTTTTTGGCACACCATGATCCTGCACATACCCTACCTCTTCCTCTCTCATCATTCTTGGTTCGTTTGTAGGAGACCTTGGCTCACCTTCTAAGTTGGTTGTCATCTCACCCCATCTATATTAAAGGGGGGTTATGCTATTGTTCTAATGCATCCATAGTTTGACAGTTTGGTAGTGTGAACTATGTATTCAATGGTTGATCCTATATACAAGGTGATTGCAATGGCTAGCTACCTATGCATTTCGGTGAGATGGATCATCTACCATATAAACATGCTCAGTTCATGCCTTCTTCTTCCATGGAGGTTCTTTAGATTAGCAATTTTCTACTTGATGGCAGATTTGCAACTTCTTCATGCTTTAGTGATGCTCTTCATGATCACTCCTTGTTCCTATTTTAGGAGACATTTCCCTAGTTGGAGGCTTCTTCAATTCTTCACTAGTTTACCTCTTTTTGGGGGAGGGTTTTTCCTAGGTGGTTTTCTCTTTTTCCCCATTTTTAGAGGTTGCATTTTGTTGCATTGTACATGGGTTCCTAAAATGGCCTCATTGCCAGGACCCATTCTGCATTTCTTAGTTTTGTGAACTTAAGGCATTTTCCTAAGTTGCACTTAAGGGGGGGTGTTAGAGTAAATAATTAATTTACTAATTATTTATTCTATTTACTTCAGCTAAGTAAATGTATTTATTTATTAGTTGTAGCCTAGGAGTTTTTTATAAATTGTTGACAATACGAGAGTTTTTTCTCTCCTAAGTCATACTTATCCTCTCACATTGTTTGAGGACTTTCCACCTCATGTGGATGTATGCTTAGCTGTCACACTTATCTCCTAGCATCCTCTAGATCATTCTGAAAGATTCCTTGAGGCCTTTATAAGCAGTCTCTCCCTCATTCTATTTCATAACACATCATCACTTCTTGCATATTGTAAATACATATTTTTTTGTTTTTGCATATTTTCTCTCTCATATCCATTTAGGATTTTTTTCCCTTACTCCATGCTCTTCTCTCCTTGGTTTCTCTTTGATAGGTTTTCGCATGCAGGTGATCTTGGTCTCTTCAGAGTTGGATTTCATTAACTCCAACATGGTATCATAGCCTCCCTGCTACTGCTTGGTTGAATAATTTTTGAAGCCATGATTTGGAGTTACAAACCCTAGTTTGTTTGTGCATTTTTTTTCAAATCAAGGGAACGACAATTTTTTGGAGCACTTTCAGTCCAAATGGACGTTGTCATTGGATCAAGAAGGGTTTTTGTAGTCAGAATTCATATAAAACTTTTCATATTTGGAGACAGGGCTCGAGGAGGCAAAAAAAATTTAGCCTTACAGGCTGCTGTACGGACTGTATGGACGCAGGGTAAAAATATTTTAAACACCACGGGGCCAACGTGCCACTAGGTGGCCACTTGTGCTCTACTCACTGGCCACCACAACTGGCGAAGCACCCATTGGGTAGCTCTAGCCTGGCCATCGCCGGTTGGCCACCCCAGCTCCACTCACAATAGGCAGCGCCCCTTCTACGCTCTGCTTCGTCGATGGTTCCTTCGCTCCACCCTGGGTTCCACAGCCTCTACAAATTTTTCCCAGTCATCCACCTTCATTATTGGCATAGTTAGTAGGTCTAGTAGTTTGTTGCACAGTTGGAAACTTACAAGGGTGACACGTGGCCTGGGTGCCATGTGGCACCTTGTGACATGGACCTGCCACATCACCCCTACCATGTCAGCACCTACCATGTGGCGTCCATGTGGAATCTTTTTTTGCATTGATGGGCTGTAGGCCATCAAATTTAATGCCCTAAAATGGTGACATCATTATGATGTTAGCACTGCATCAGCATCCTTTTTGCACCTCTCTTGGGTCCCTTTTGACCTACTTGCAATTTTTTGGCCATAACTTGAGCATACTGAGGTATTTTTCTAATACAAAAGAAGCACCAGAAAGTTGGTTACAAGATGGAGACATTGGTGTAGGCATTTTTAGATTTTGATACATTTTTATTGCCCATTTTTTTAGTTGAAGTCTAAAGTTATGTTTTTGACTCTGGCATGCATATCTTTTGCATCCCATGTCAATTTTTTGGAAAGCTGGTTTTGTCACCTTTTCAGAAATGTAGTCTTTTTCTTTAGATTTTGGTCCATGCGCTTTCTATCATATTTTTGGCATTTTTGCTATATAGTAGATATCTTGAGTGTTTTAGGCCCAAGGATCATTTTCCTAGCATGGTTTCTTTTGTTTTGGGCTGTACTATATTTTTTTGTAGCTTGTTTCCTATTCTGATTATAGAAGACATCATTTGTAAGCACTTTTATGTATTGCACTAAGATAAAGTGCCCCTCTTGCATTTTTGGGGTCATGAACATTGTTTTTGAGTAAGTTGTACATGCACTATTTTTATAAAGCACCATGGGGGGATAGTTGTTTGTTGTTTTAGGCATTCTCCTTTTGTCAAGTAAGTGTCCCTTCCACAACATTAGCCCCATGTAGAGTCAGTTTGATCGTGTCTTTATAGGTGTTTATACCTCTTCCTTTGTCGTCATTCTTGGTTCATCTGCAGGAGACTTTGGCTCACCTTCTTAGTTGCCTATCATCTCACCTCGTCTACATTAAGGGAGGGTTATGATGTTGTTCTAATGCATCTGTGGTTCGATGGTTTGATAGTGTGAACTATGTATTTAGTGGTTGATCCTATATACGAGGTGATTGCAGTGGCTAGCTACTTATGCATTTCAATGATATGGATCATCTACCATATAGAAACACTCAGTTCATGCCTTCTTCTTCCATGGAGGTTTTTTAGATCAGCAGTTTTCTAATTGATGGTAGATTTGTAGCTTCTTCATGCTTCAGTGATGCTCTTCATGATCACTCCTTGTTCTTGTTTTAGGGGACATTTCTCTAGTTGGAGGCTTCTTTAGTTCTTCACTAGGTTACCTCTTTTTGGGAGAGGCTTTTTTCCATGTGATTTTCTCTCTTTCCCTATTTTCAAAAGTTGCATTTTGTTGCATTGTACACAGGTACCTAAAATGGCCTTGTTGTGGGACCCATTCTGCATTTTTTTTTTTGTGAGCTTAAAGCATTTGCCTAAAGTTGCACTTAAGGGGGGGTGTTAGAGTAAATAATTAATTTACTAATTATTTATTCTATTTACTTAAGCTTACTTAGGTAAATGCATTTATTTATTAGTTGTAGCCTAAGATTTTGTTATAAGTTGTTGACAATATGGGAGTTTGTTCTCTCCTAAGTCATACTTATCCTCTCGCATTGTTTGAGGACTTTTCACCTCATGTGGATGTATGCTTAGTTGTCACACTTATCTCCTAGCATCTTCTAGCTTGTTATAGAAGATTCCTTGAGGCCTTTATAACAAGTCTCTCCCTCATTGTATTTCATAAAACATCATCACTTCTTGCATATTGTAAATACATATTTTTTTGTGTTTGCATATTTTCTCTCTCATGTCTGTTTAGGTTTTTTTTCCTTTCTCCATGCTCTTCTCTCCTTGGCTTCTCTTTGACAAGTTTTTGCATGGAGGTGATCTTGGGCATCTTCAAAGTTGGATTTCATGAACTCCAACAAGATTTTCATACAACTTTTCTAAGGTTTTCATCAACTCTTCCTTTATCTTCTCTTTTGTAATGTTAAACATCATAGATGGTGCTAGGCATAATTGAATGCTTCCAAGTGCCTTTCTATCCAAAATTTCTTGGTCCTCATTTGTCAAAGTTCCCTTTTTCATGGCTTTTCCTTCCAATGGCTTCCATAAATCCTTTAATAAAGATAGTCCTCCTTTTGGATTTTCGATAAATGAAATTTCTACCCATTAAACTTCTCAACCTTCAACTTACTTTCATCTTCCATTTGTGCCACTCAAATGTGAGAGTCCCACACAACTATGAAACTTCTTGCAGAGGATAAGTGAAGAAAAAACCTCTCTCTAACACCAGTTTTTAGGATTAACCACAAGCATAAATAATAATTACATGCAAGTATAACCAATACCATAAAATAATAAATCACATAGAAGAGAACACAAGACACAAATATTTAACATGGTTAACCCAATCCCTAGACTATGTCCACCAAACAATGAGTGCAATATTATTATTATCTAGTAATTATAACTTGATTACAATCTATAATCCCTTATAGCTCCATACCGCTACAAGAAGCAATTATTGCATCACACATTATGAAATCTCTAAGCATAAGAAAATTTATACAATTATTTTTGCCACTTTCAATTATAATTTGTTACAACACATTGACCCAAAAATTCCAATAAAATAGCCCCATAAACCTCACCGATGAATTATGGAGTATGTACAATACTTCCTTGATCAGTCACCACAAACTAAAAACCCCTACATTCTTTAGACCAAACAAAATTATGTTGCACTAGAAGGTACCCAATGAAGTTGTAAAAGATATATTCTACCAATGTTATGTTATGATATAAAATTAATTATATCTAGAGAAACCATCTATTATTTACTTGACATATAATATTTGGCAATAAGGTCTATTGTCATGTCAGTCTTTGGTAGTGAGAATTCATCCTTTAGGCAAGTCTTGTCAAGAAGATTGAAATTTGTGAAAATTTGGATCTTCCTTGTTGTTTTAGATAATATCACAATGTCATAGATCTATTTAGAATAGTCAATGGCATTGATAAATTTATCTAGTAGGATATTTCCTAGTCTTTCCTCGACTAACAAGGCTACCTTAGGTACATATTTTAGAGATTCTATTTGACTGGTTTATTGTTTAGATCAGCAATAAGATGGTTAACTACTAGGTTATATTCTAACCATGGCATGTCATGATATAACCATACAAAATAATAATGGACTCTCTAAGGAGGTCAAATGAGTGGAGACTCTTCCTATTCTAGTAATAATACTACAATATAAGTGATTTATAGATACTCTTTTTTCACTATTTTAGAAAACTTTATTTCCTTAATTAGGATATATGAATTCTTAGGTCTATATGTACAAATCAAAAGAAGAATTTATTTATCTTCTAACATCTCACAAAGGTTTTCAACATTCAATATGCCCTTTCCTTTTTCCTTTTTTCAACTCCTGAACTATCCCTAATTGATTTTCACAAAAAAAGCCTAATTTTATTTTCTTTTTTATTATTTTTTGTGTCTATATACTTCCTCTTCACAAAGTAGGTCTCAGGGGTCTACTGTGTAGAAATGGGAAGATGCTTTGCTCAAGATTTTCTAATGTTGTTAAACTAAAATGAATCCTAGGATATTGTGCTCACTTTGGAACTCATCAACATGTATGATACTTTCTTGGTCCCAATCTATGGGTCTATGGTGGACAAGTGAAAGTTCAATGATGTTACAAGATAGTCTTTTATTTCTAGAAAAATCTGTTGTCTACCCAATAGGGCATTGGAAGCCATGTTGGTTCCCTTCATGGTAGCTTTTCCAAATCCAATGCCACACCATTTTAGTTGTACATAGGCCTCAAGTGGATCCTTAATACAAATTTATTTATGACCAATCCCACATTGTTGATAGTTCTAATATTTTTTGGCACATCTATATGATTTTATATATTTGTACTTGAACCAAGGGACACATCATCCCTAGGAAGGGGATCTCTATATTGCCAATTTTTGATGTTTGGGTCCCTTCACTTTAGTATTCATGATGTTATTTGATAGGAATGTTGAGGAATGAAGTTGTATCAATTGGGGTTCATTATCCTATTATGGGGCTTCATGTAAATGATGCCCTCAAGCGTATAGATTAAGGGGTAAGGAAGCCACTCCAAACACATATGATAGGTTGTATTATCCATATGAAGTGTGTTCTCAATTATCATAGTCCTTTATATATTAATAACCTATTGCATGCTACATTCCTCATTTACCTAACCCATTTAATAAAGTTTGGTATGCATAGGTTGAGGGATGAACTACTACCTATCATGACTTTGCTTGATGATAAAGGCATTCACAATAATGGTGATGTGAATTGAAAGTTGAAAATTGGGTTTAACTAAACACATGCCAAATGGTTCCAAATATAGGCCATAAGGAATGGATAAGTGTCCTATAAAGATCCAAAACCAGATAGCATTGATGTATGTAGGGAAATAGGACTCAAGAATATATTTATTTATTATCTCCTAGTGGAAAAGGGATATATAGGAGATCTAGCATGGAGATAAGGAATAGAGTATTCCCAAGTTGTTTAAAGTGCTTTTTACTATTCCCATGAAGTGATAGTGATGGTAGTTATAGCAATTAATATTCTCTTTTGATGGGTTGTGATTACATAGTTACTATATGGTCCCTTAATGAGGAGCTTTACTTGGAAAATGTAAGAAATAAATTTTTCATAGTTATGTGTGTAATAGTATATCCTTTACCATTTTCAAAGTTTCTTTATTTTTGTTTTCTTGTGATGTGGTGGTGTTGGTATGTGCAATGGAAATTTTCATTTCATGTTTAGGAAATATGTTTTGATAAATTTGTAGATTAATATTATTATATTTCCACAACCTAATTTTCATGATATTTTTTTGTTTCTATATTTTATTGTGTATTTTTTATATCATGTAATCTAGAAACAAAGTATAAATAATATGTAGATGTTTGTTTTAGGAAGCTTGTATAGGTTGGTACATAATAATCTCCTTATTGTAAATGGGATCTTGTACATGATTCTCATGCTTAATGCACATTGTAAGAATCTGCCTTAGGGTAGAATTCACCCAAGACCAAGGAACTCAAAACACAAGCACAAATTAGACTAGAGTATGATCAAAATAACTATATAGTATTCAATTCTATGTACCAGTACACTAGGAGTGCCTCAATATAAAGGCCTCTGCGATGCATCTAGAGTGCCTCAAAATTAGCATCATGATAAGTCCAACAACCAGGCACATGTCCACCAAATATGGGTTATCCTCCATTATGCATGAAAGTAAGTGTGATGATGAGAGGATAAGCCTAAAAAGGTGAAACACACACATCAGTGTTGTAGACAACATGTGCAAAATTAGGAGTGCGAAAAATTGTGTTGTCTACATGACAAATTAGTGAATGATGCAAACTCCTATAGTGTAGACACCATGTGAATAATTAGAGTTGCATACTTCTATGTTGTCTACATGACAACTATAGAAGATGCACAAACTCCTAAGTGTCTCATAAAGAGAAATAATAAAATAATGCATGAACCTAAGTAAACTTAAGTAAATTGTAAATAGTAAATACCTATTTACACCAACACCCCCCCTTAAGTGCAACTTAGGGGAGTGTACTTAAGCTCACTAATGCATAATGGGTCCCGGCTAATGCATAATGGGTACCCATGTACAAAAGAAATGCTAAAATGATGCAATGCAATCTCTCATAAAGAAGAGAAAGAGGGAAAACCTCATAGGAAAAACCATCCTCCAAAAAGAGAGATAAGTACAATAGAGAGAAAGAGAGAGAGAGAGAGAGAGAGAGAGAAAGAGAGAGAGAGAGAGAGAGAGAGAGAGAGAGAGAGAGAGAGAGAGAGAGAGAGAGAAGAAGACCTCATAAGAGGAAAAAAATCCCTCCTAGAAGAAGAAGAGAGAAGTTAAGGGACTCCCCTATCTGCAACATCCTACACCTCCAAGAGATCCCACAAATGAGTATACATGACCTCGGTGAATGGTTTGGTGAAAATATCAGTGACTTGCTTTGTTGTAAAATAGTACTGAAGTGCAATAATTAGTTCATGTATTAGCTCTCTGATATAGTGCATGTGAACCTCAATATGCTTTGTCTGTTGATGCTAAACTGGATGCTTAGAGATTTCAATGGCACTTTGATTGTCACAATGAAGAACTGTCAGCTTAGGTAGATCGAATCCAAACTCCTCTAGGATGTGCTATAACCAAAGAGCCTTTGTAGCTTCATTAACAACCCCTCAATACTCAGCCTCTATGGAAGAAAGAGCAACATTGTTTTGCTTCTTACTTTGCCAAAAAATAGGGTCGGAACCAAGGTAAAATATGTACCCTGAAGTAGACTTCCAAGAATCTAAGTCTCCTACATAGTTTAAATCTATGTATCCAATCAATTGAAGCCCTATACCTACTACATAATGAATCCCATGTGTATGTGTACCCTTGATATAGTGAAAAATGCATTTGGTAGCCTTCTAATGAAGCTCATGAGATTCTTGCATAAAGCATGAAACCATACCAACTACAAAGGCATTATCAGGGCATGCATGTGTCAAGTAGATAAGGCTCCAAATGAACTACCTATATAATGTGGCATGAACAAGTGGAGTTGTGCACTTAGCCTCTAGCTTGAAACCTAATAGGAAGGGAGTAGGAGAAGGTTTACAGTCACTCATGTGAAATCAAGAAAGCAAGTCAAGAGCATACTTGGGCTGTGAAAGTGAAATCCTTGTTGAAGACTGTATGATTTCAATGCCAAGGAAGTAGTGTAGCAAACCCAAGTCTATCATGGCAAATCTATCCTGATGAGAGGTCTTGACACTAGCTATGATGGATATAGTGCTCCCTGTAATGATCAAGTCATCAACATGAAGCACTAAGATCAAGTGAGAGTCATCTTGCTGAAGAATGTAAACATTCAAGTTAGAATGGCATCTTGTGAAACTTGTTGAGAGGAGAAATGGATCCATTTTGGCATACCAAGCTCAAGGAGCCTGCTTTAAACCATAAATAGACTTCTTTAATCTGCAAACCATAGTAGAATCTTGTATGAAACCCTGTGGCTACTCCATATAAATTTCCTCATGAAGGTCACCATTCAAAAATGCACTCTTAACATCCATCTGGTGTACAACCCATCCTTGAGCTACAAAAATTTCTAGTGTCAACTAAATGGAGTTCATCTTGGCAATTGGTGCAAAAGTCTTTGTATAGTCAATACCTGGAACTTGCGAGAAACCTTTGGCAACTAGTCTAGCCTTATGTTTATCCACACTCCCCTCTGTTGCAAATTTGGTTCGATAGATCCACTTGCATGGAACCACTTTTATTCCCTTAGGAAGGGGAACTAAGTCCCATGTGTTATTTTTCATCAATGAATTGTATTCTTCCTCGATAGCTTTATCCCATTCTAGAATCCTTGATGCTTCCTTAAAAGATTGTGGATTTGAAGCAATGGCTATATATGCATGTGGAAATGACTTGTGTTGTGACCTAGTCCTCTAAGTATCTAAAGGATTTCCCACCAATTAACCTATTGCATCAAGTGTTTGTTGTGCCCAATGAGGTTTAGTGGAGGAAGACGAAGGAATATCCTCAACTATTTGTTAACCTTGAGAAGGTGGTGTCTTGCAAGTCAAGGTTGGAGGAATTTCATCTTCCGAGTCACTATCATCACTATGATCACTATACACATAGGAGTTAGGAGGAGTTGAAGAAGCCAAACTTGGACATGTCTCTTCAAAATGAACACTCCTCTCATAGAAGATTGTGTGAGTATCTGGATCCATTAATTTATATGCCTTGAGATGATTAGGATATCCAACAAATATGCATAGTTTTCTTTGTGGTTCTAATGCCTTTCACTTTTGTGGAGGTATCCTAGCCCATGATAGACAACCAAAAACTTTGAATTTCTTAACACTTGGTTTCCTTCCACACCATGCCTCAAAAGGTGTTATTCCATCTAAGCTTTATGCGGACTTTGGTTTTGAATGTAGTTGGCACAACACATGGCTTCAACCCAAAACACTTGATCAAGAGACTTGTGTTGAAGCATGCAAGTA
Source organism: Cupressus sempervirens (assembly GCA_028749045.1). NCBI lineage: Eukaryota > Viridiplantae > Streptophyta > Pinopsida > Cupressales > Cupressaceae > Cupressus > Cupressus sempervirens. The sequence continues at coordinate 652,471,905 of CM053792.1, read as the reverse complement.
GTCATTTCCTTTAGGGTTCTATTCTTTATTTTAGCTACACCATTCTGCTATGGTGTGTATGCAACTGAATGTTGAAGATCTATCCCCTCATGTGTGCAATAGTCTATAAGTCTAGAGTTGACATATTCTCTACCATTATCTATCCTTAGTATCTTGATGGCTTTCCAAGATTTCTTCTCAACTTGAGCTTTGAATGTGATAAAGTTGTCAAGGACTTCACTCTTATGACCAAGGAAAAAGACCCAAGTGTACCTTGAAAAGTCATCAATAAATGTGAGAACATAGTGGGCCTTACCAAAAGAAGGTATTGGAAAAGGGCTAGCTACATCACTATGTACCAATTCTAGAATAGCAATTGCCTTCCAAGACTTCCCCTTGTCATATTTCTCTTTGAGATGTTTACTTACTTCACAACCTGAACATACTCCCTCTGAAAACTTGACTTGAGGTAGACCAATGACCATTTCCTTGCTACTTAATTGATGAAGGTAGCGATAATTAAGGTGTCCAAATCTTTCATGCTATAGTTTACTTTGAGTGTTTGAATGAGTCAACAAGGCAAGAGACCTAGACTTAGGTACAAAATGTGAGAAAGAATAAAGTCTAGTCTCATGGTTTTCCTTTCCAATAGCCACCATTGAATCATCTTGGAGATTCTTCACCACTACTGTGTCGAGGAGGAACTCTACTTTGTTGCCACATCCATAGTGAGTGATTTGATAGATGGAGAGAAGGTTGGTGCTTAGGCTAGGAACATGAAGTACATCCTTGAAGATGTCATTCTCTAACTCAAAATTCCCTTTACCTTGTAGTTCAATTTGAGTATCATTTCCCACATAGATATAAGGTACATTTGAATTTTTTAAAGAGGAAAATTGCTTCCTTGAAGCACCCATATGGTGAGTTGCTCCTGAATCTAGAACCCATTCCTCCGCATTATTAGTACTTGCAACTAAAGATTAGCCCTTGCCCTTTGAAGTGGATGAAGAACCCTTTTCTTTGTATGTATTAGGAACATCAATTTTGTGTTTCCTCATAATGTTTACCAATTCATCAATCTACTTATCTTTGCACTCGTGTTCTTCATGTCCATTCTTCTTACAATAGGAACATGTTTTTTTCTCCTTCCTGTTGGAATTTTTCCCCTTTTGACTATTCTTGGAAGAAGACTTTCCTTGTTGTGAAGAATAATTTTGAGTGGAAGAAGATTGACTTGTGGAAGATTATTGTTTTGAGGAGGATTGTTGTGTGTTTTCTTGTGGCTTGGCCTTACATTGCTTCTGCTTCTTGTTTGATTTTTTGCCACTTGAATTACCTTCATTTGCTACCAAGGCTTTAGTTTTGGAAGACTTGAGAATTCCCATACCCACTAGATTTTCATGTTCTAAGATCAACATTTCTGAGAATTTCTTGAATGAAGGCTTAACATAAGCACTACCCATTGTTAATTTGTGTGTATTAAAGCTAGAAACAAAAGGAACATATTAAGGTGGAAGATGAGTCATGATGTGTTTGATCATCTTTCCATCTTTAATGGGTTCACCACAATCCTTTAGTTGTGCACTATACATTTCTACTTGGGTAAGATAGTCTTTAATTATGTCAAAATTTCTAGGATCCAACTTGAGAAGTTTATCCTCTATTGTGTAAGCCATGTCTTCATCTACTGTCCCATACAAAGCTTCTAGTTTATCCCAAACATCTATTGGATCTATAAGCTTCCTAATGTGAAATTTGATAGGATTAGAGATATTTTTCAACAAGGTTCCTAAGGCCATCTCTTGTTTGGATTCCCAGTCTTCTTTACGAGCTTCATCAGCATCAGTAGGAGGTTTCTTGGCTGCACCAAATAAACCTTTTTCTACCAATGACTCTTTAATGTTTTCTTTCCAAGTAGAACAATTATGTGGAGTTGACTTTGAAAAAGAACCCATAATGCAAGAACACAAGATAAAGGAGACACAGTACACAATACACACACCCCCCCCCCTCCCTTTTCACTCAATCAAAAAATCCCCCCCCCCCCCCCCCCCCCCCCGAAATAAATGATTTTGGCACTTTATATATAGTGCATTTACAATGGGCCACTTGTCAAAATGGACTAAGTGGGCTTTCTAATTTTGCTGATTACAACCTCTGTATAGAGTACAAATCTGGACTATTACAATGTAGCTCAAAATTACATCATTTGTGAAGCATTACAATGCAAAACAAGACCTATCTCTCAAAGTGATACTTTTGTCTAAATAAGACTACAATATGATTACAAATCTGAAGAGTAGACAAAAAAATACAAACTTTTAAAAAAAATAGAACCTAAAAAGGTGTCTAGATGAGCCCATACAATGTCTTTGAAGTTGTAAAAAGTAGGATTAGATAGCTACAATCGACAAAAACTATGATTTCTAACCAATCCATGCACTAAAACCAAAAAGAAATTGCACCACTAAAAAATTCATAAAATTTTACCCAAAATTTAAAAAAAATTGCACCTGATTTGGAGTCTGTATGACCGAGTTATGGCTGTTTGAAATTGGGCTGCCAAATCAAAATTGCAAATGAAGAGGGGTTTGCAGAGGAAAACATTGTGTTAAATTTGATGGTCAAATGGGCATCTTATCAATTAAAAAATGGCCTGGTATGATGATTAAACAGTCATCAAATTTAGGCTACCAAAATGATGACATCAACATCTGCACAAGCTTGTGATGATGTCATCTTGTATGGTTGATTATGTCAGCATGTACGGACTGCATAGATCAGTATGGCTGGATCCAATGTGTACTATTGACTAGGTTGATGATGTGGTTGTACCTTCAACTAACAGGGCGTAGTTATTGGAAGCTGATGTGTCATTAAGGTAGATTGTCGTGTCAGCAGAGGAGGTGGAAAATCTTTTTGCGTGGCAGGCTTAGATGTTTCCATGTGTCTGATGCTAGTTGCTGCAGGATCCATGTGGGTGAATGCTTTAAGTTGTGTGGTGGGTTATCCTTGTGACGCATGTTGCAGGACCTTGCATGGCATGGGTGTCGAAGAAGCTTTGCCGATGTCAGATGTTTAGAATGTTGCACACTCGAGAATGAGTGATTTCTGCCAAAATTATGGGAAATAGTCCCACATTCATGGGGTGTAGGGTTTGTTTGCTCTTTAAAAGAAAAGATTAGGTGGAACTTCAAATTCCAAGAGGCATCATTGGAGGTTGGAGATCCCAGTTGCTATTGTAGTCAATGCGTTGGATTGTCCTTGGCTGTCGGTGGATCTGTACTTGTCGGGGTTTAATTGCTTCATGAAATATATGAAAGACTATGCCACCCTCTAATCAATTAACCCTGTGAATAATAAAATATTATGTGGACTGCAGAATATTCCACATAGGTTTAGGGTCGGGGTTTGATTGCCCAGTACCTGAGCCTAAAATATTTTCTTTGCATGCCCACAAAAAGAGTTCCAAATTTTTTTTTCCAAAATTGCATGCCCACAAAAAAAATTCCAAAACTACAAAAAAATATAGAATCATAGATCCGCAAAAAAATTAATCAAACTGATAAAAGACCATACCCAGCTTGCAAATTGGGCCTTCGGGTTCTGATTTACAAAAAAAAATTGCCCCCCAATTGATTATGGCCTAAAATAGGCAAATTTATAGTCAATCTTCATTGAATCGTTGCTCTGAACGTAATGGCGAGGTTTGCTTCAGCTCTAGACGCTCCCAATTGTAGATGATGCTCTAGATCTAAATCAAGTCCCTTAAAGAGATGAAGCAACGACATCTCCAATGGCTATATGACGAGTATCTCCCTCAACTCTGATACCATGTAAGAATCTACCTTAGGGCATAAATTACCCAAGACCAAGGAACTCAAAACATAAGCACACATTAGACTAGAGTAGGATCAGAATAACTATATAGTATTCAATTCTATGTACCAATACACTAGGATTGCCTCAATATAAAGGCCTCTGAGATGCATCTAGAATGCCTCAAAATCAACATCATGATAAGTCCAACAACCAGGCACATGTCCACCAAATATGGGTTATCCTCCATTATGCATGAAAGTAAGTGTGATGATGAGAGGATAAGCCTACAAAGGTGAAACACACACATCAGTGTTGCAGACAACATGTGCAAAATTAGGAGTGCAAAAAATTGTGTTGTCTACATGAAAACTCAGTGAATGATGCAAACTCTTGTGGTGTAGACACCATGCACATAATTAGAGTTGTGTACTTCTATGTTGTCTACATGACAACTATAGAAGATGCACAATTTCTTAAGTGTCTCATAAAGATAAATAATAAAATAATGCAAAATAATAAAATAATGCACTAACCTAAGTAAACTTAAGTAAAGTGTAAATAGTAAATACCTATTTACACCAAAACACATTATTGATATGTTTTACATGATGGTTTCCTTAGTATTAATTTTCCTTATGCTATATTGGATTCAATTAACTTTCATCAAATGGTTGTGTTTGCATGTACATAATTAGATTTTCTTTAAGCATTCTATGAAATATGATGCATAGTGATTCAATGAGAGGGATGAATATTCTATTATTATTATATTTTACTTTCAAGGTCTTTCTTCTTGTTGGTTAGAGATGTAAATTTCTTGGTCTATAGGCTATTTCCAAGATAGCTCACATTATTGGTTTACTAGTGCATATCACTAAAAGTTTGGTACATTTTACTAAAAGGTTTGGTAATGTTGTTGATAGGGTTTTATTTTGGAAGTTTTTTTTATAGGTTTAAGTAGGTGACCTATGATTTTTAACTACAACATGCTTCTATGGCTTGATCATTCACCGCGCTCTTATTCATTTTCTAGTATCAATTTTGGTCATTATTGGTGGATATATCTCAATGGTTTTCATGGTATATATTAATTATTGATAACATTATTTATAGTACATTTCTTGAGATCCATTCCATCCTCTCTGATTTATTTGTATATCTATAAATAGTGTTGAAAATAGACTAGCATAAGTATGAGAATTTGTTTCAATCATTTTTTTGTCACTGATGTCAAACCTGCTATTTGCTAGTAAGAAAAATGCCTAGTTGATTTGAGTACTAACATTTTTTTGATTGATGAAGAGGTTTTGATTAAATAAGATAAAAAAAAGCTCCTAAAGGAAAGGTTGAGTTATGGTAATAAAAAGGAGTACAAAGATTAGTTATGAAAGTGATATTATAGGGCATTAATTATCTACTTAAGGTTGCAAAGGTTGGATACATTGACTAAGACTAAAAGGACAAGTAAGAAGAATTGAATCTGCCAAGCTTGACTAAGTGGACAATAGGTGCAGAGAAACATTAGTGCAAGCTAAGAAAAAATTTAGTTAGAGCTGAGTAAAGTGAAAGTTAAGTGTATGTCAAGTGATACAGTGTAAGCCAAGAAAAGTTTAGTTGATGCCGAGCACCAGTAAGCTTTAGTATTTTCTGAGTTATCTAGTGGATGATGAGTGGAAGAATATTTTGGAAGTTGAGTGACAACATATTGATACTGAGTGCTAATATTCATGTTAAATCAAAGATTTGATGAATTTAAGCTGACTATTTCATTTTCATGAATTTTTTTAAGTGTGTGGAAGATAACTATGCTAAGTTGGTGGCACAAAATTCACATTAAACCATTTTGAAGTGAATTCAAAGAGGATAGAAGGAGAATTTTCTAGAAGGGACTCAAATGAAAAGATGGGTAGATTCATTGAATCCTACCTAATCCTACCTAAACCTAAAATGGACAATAGAGGTTGAATGAAAAAATATCTTAAGTTTCTATTTATAGAGATGGCTAGTAAAAAACAAGGTTGGTCATGTTCAAGAACCCAAGTTTGATAAGAGGTCTAAGGTATTGCTTAATTTGGAGACCAAAAAGAAGAGATTTCTATTGGAAAGAAAAGAAAGAAGGCTTAAGAGTATGAATGCTTAAAGGGTGAACAAGCTATTAGACCTAAAGTGTGTGAAAGCAAAGTGGAATGGAGTATTGAAACAAAGATCTATAATCTACAAGTGAGTTGTAATTTTTTATTAGATCAAGCCTTACTATTACTTTCTAATCATTGTACCAGTCTAGGGTAAATCCTTTGGATTAAGGTTGACCTAGAAGTCATTTATTAATCCTTAACTGGGTGACATTCAAAGTGAATGATCTAAAGTCCTCTAATCAAGTCACATTTAATAGTATGTATTGTAACCTTTAATAGGGTTGGCCTTTCATAGGGCATCACTTTAGAAGAGTGAGAATAAGTAGCATGTTACTAGTGGTTTTTCCCAAATTGGGTTTCCACATAGAAATCCTAGTGTCAAATGTGTTATTGAATCTATTATGTTTCATATTTACATTTTTGCAAAGTTGTTTTGACCTAGGACTATAATCTAAATGTTAAAGTGATTTTATGATCTAATGGATGCATGCATGAATATGTTTTATGGATATGGGTTCACTAAGCTATGAAAAGTTTTAAATGTACACCTAGACCTTGGATAATTGATTCACCCCCTCTCAATTTTTCTAAAAAATTCCAACAACATGCTTATGTGGCTCGATCATTCACCATGCTCTTATTCTTTTTCTAGTATGCAATTTGGTCATTATTGATCAATCTATCGTAATGGCTTTCATGGTATATATTAATGATACCATTCTCTATAATACATTTTTTGAGCTCCATCCCATTCTCTTTGATTTATTTGTATGTCTATAAATAGTTCATGAGCATGTGATATGTAATCTTTCAATGCACATTATCTATGAATATTTTGACAAGGTTCTTTTATGAGAGGTTGTATGACATATTTATTTTAAGGGGGTTTCACCTTTTTAGGTAGTCTAATAAGATTTCACCTCCATTTTATTTGGTGTGGAAAGGGTCCATAACTAAAAGCTCATTTTTTAATGGGAGTGCATAATGTGACAAAAAAATTCTAATAATTCTAAAATGGTTATGTACATTTCATGGTGAATCTTGTATAACCATTTAAGGGAATGTCCTTCCATGCTCTTTTGAAAGATATGAATGAGGATCAACACATATTTATAGGATACATTGTTGGCATCTATTTTAAAATTTCTTAACATGGGTTATTGGATCTTGCTTCCCTTTATATATGTCAAATTATAGTTTTACAAATTGTCTTGTGAAGGGTCTTATTGTGGTAGACTATGAAATGGGGAAGAACATCATTCCTTGATGGAGAGTGGTTACTAGAATTAGAATGGGTTCTACCAAAACACCCTTGATCCTCACAATACACCAAAAAAAGGAGTAAGTCCTTTTGATAAAAAAATCCTTCCAATCTTGAAGAGTTCACAATATAAAATCCACTATAGTTTATGGGAATCTCTTCATTTGAGTTACTGTAGCTCAAGTAATACATGTTGGAATACTTTAGAATAACTGAGAGGGGGGTGGATTAGTTATCCAAAGTCCAAATGTACAAATAAAAAATTTTAGTACTTAGTAGATTCATATCCATAAGACCATATCATGCATGCATCCATTAGAACATCCAATACCTTAACATAGTAGGTCACAATCCTAGGTCAAAAGAACTTTTCAGAAATGTAAGCATAAAATACCACAAACTCATTCACACAATTTGACACAAGGATTTTATGTGGAAAACCAATTTGGAAAAACCACCAGGAACATGCTACCTAATTTCACTCTTCTAAAGTGATGCCCTATTAAAGGCCAACCATGTTAAAGGTTACAATACACTCTATTAAATATGATCTAGTTAAAGGATTTCATTCACCCTACTAGGCGTAAGCCTCGTTAGAGGACTTTATAACATTCCATTAAAATTTCACTTGGTTAAGGGATTGACAAATGACTTTTAGGTCAACCTTAATCCAAAGGATTTATCCAAACTGATAAAATTGTTAGAAAGTAACAATAAGACTTGATCTAATAATATACACAAAACTTGAAGATTATAGATCTCTAGTTTAGTCCTTCATTCTACTTGGCATTCATATTCTTCATCTCTAATAGCTTATTCACCCTTCAAGCATTCAACCTCTGAAGCCTTCTTTCTTTGTATGCCAATTGCAAACTCTTCTATTCGGCCACCACATGTAAGAACACCCGAGACTTCTTGTCTTCCTTAGGTTCTCACACATGAAATCCTTTATTTCTCACCTTCTATCTCTATAAATGGAGAATTTAGGTGATTTTTTGTTTAACAACAATCATCCATTTTAGGGTTAGGTAAGATTCAATGAATCTACCCACTTTTCTATTTTAGTCACTTCTAGAAGCTTCTTTGACAACCCTCTTTGAATTTTCCTCAAAATAGTTTATCTTGAATTCTATGCCACCAACTCATCATAGAAATCTTCCACACATTTCACACATTTCAATAAATTAGCTTCATTGGCTCAAATTTGTCAAATCTTTGATTTAATACTTTTTCTATCAAACAACATCTGCACCATTCACTTGGAAATAATAGTCTTATGATGTTCAATGAACAATGGGTTTCTCAGCACTGGCTAAGTCTTCCTTGCTCAATCACTACTATTATTTCCCTAATGCTCGGCACATACTATATTTTTCTAACACTTGACACTTCCTAACTTTCTAATGCTCACCACATACTAAATTCTACTCGGCCTAAATTACATTTCTCAACTTACACTATTTTCTTGGCCAAGCTTGGCAGACACTTTTTTATTAAAACTCTTCTTCTAGACTTATCTTAAGTAACCATTTACTTTAGCCTTAAGTAGATCAAGAATACATAATATCATCAATATCTTACTTGGTCTTAGTGCTTGTTTTATACACCAAACAACTCAACCTTTCTCTAGGTACTCTTATTATCTTATCTTTTCAAATCCTCTTCATCAATCAACCAAATGATAACATTTAGACCAAAAAGTAGCAAGTTTGACATCATTGACAAAATAGTGATTGTTCCATGATAGGTTCTACCCTTTAGACAATCTCTTTTCAACAATTTCCTTCTTTGGCATTGATGGAAAACTAATACCAACAACAATACCAAAAAGAAAATTAATATCTTTGAAATCTCTCCCTCTATCAATATATGTTTCTCTATCTTTTTCCTTCTCAAATATGATCTCTCTGATATCTCCCTTAACCTTACGTATCCTTCTTTCTTATCTCCCTCTTTCTTATATCTCCCTCTTTGGAAAAGATGCTAAAGACTTGTCATCTATTCATGCTAATATAATCAATCTAGGTTCTCCCTTTGTCACCTTGCATGTCCATTGCACCAAATTGTAAAATATGACATTCAACTCAATTGATCCAGGGCACTACTCTTGCTTCTTAAGTATCTTTATATAGGGGTATCGCCCCTAGTTTACCTCTATGATATTCATATGCATCCTTAGCTAAATCCTTTATGAATATATCTACTATATTTTTTTTTGTATTCACATATTCCATTCTCACTTCTTTGTGTTGAACCAACTCTCTCAAGTAATGATACTGGATTGCAATGTGCTTTTTCTTTGTATGCATCACATGGTTCTTTGATATATTTATGACACTTTTATTATCAAAATAAATTACCGCAGGTTTAATAACTTCTTCCTTCACTCCTTTGAATAGTTGTTTATCCATACCACATATGTACAATTCATTGCAGCAAGCACATTTTTAGCTTCAGTAGTAGATTGTGATATACAATTTTTTTTCTTACTATTCTAGGTGACCAATCTCTTTCCTAAGAAAAATAATTCACCACTTGTACTTTTTCTATCATTAATCTTTCCAGCCCAATCAACATATGTATAGGCTCTTAATTAAAACTTATCATTCTTCTTGTAGTATAGACCATAGTCTTATGTTCCTTTCAAGTATCTCATGACCCTTTTAATAGCCATCAAATGATTCTCCTTAGGAATTGTAGAAAACCTTACAATAATCCCAATAACTAATGCAATGTTAGGTGTGCTATGAACTACATATTGTAATTTTCCAATCATAGACCTGCACAATGTTTGATTTACTTCAACAGAATCATCAGTCTTGGATAATATGTGTCTTATCACCATACGAGTACTAGTAGGTTTTGAATTTCCTCCACACCAAAAGTTTTTAATATTTCATTTACATACTTGGCTTGAGTGATGTAAATACCATATTTCATCTGATATACTTGCAAAGCAACAAAGAACTTTATCTCTCCAAACATAAACATCTCAAACTATTTCTTTATTTCATTTACAAATATCTTACACAATGCATTTTGTCTTCCAAATATGATATTGACATATATTTCAGCTACTAAAATCCCTTTACCTCCTTCTATCTTCAAGTACAAATTACTGCTATATTAGTCTTCTCAAAACCAATATTCACAAGATAGTTGTGAAGCATCTCATACCATGCTCCTAGAGCTTGCTTTAAACCATATAAAGCTTTGTGCAATCTGCATACCATGTTCTTGTTGTTTGGATCAACAAATCCTTTTGGTTGTTCTATGTAAACCTCCTCTTCTTGTATACCATTTAGAAAGGATGACTTCACATCCATTTGATAAACTTTGAAACCTTTTTATGTAGAGTAAGAGAATGAAGTTGTTACTCCCTCCAATCTTGCAACTTGGACAAATGTCTCTCCATCATCATTTCCCTCTTCTTCTACATATCCCTTGCAAACTAATCTTGCTTGATTCCTTGTAGCTTCACCATTCTCATCCAATTTGTTTCTATACACCCACTTGGTTCCAATCACACTCTTATTCTCTAGTCTAGGTACTAGAGTCCATGTTTTGATCTTCTTAGTCTAATCAATCTCTTCTTTCATGGCTTTATTCTAGTCTTCATTCTTTAATGCATCCTTCATTGAAATAGGCTTATGCATGCTTAACAAACATGTATCACTTCTCAACCTATTCCCTATCATTGGTCTAGTTTTTTTATCTTCAATAATATTTCTAGTAGGGTGATGTCTTCTAACATACTTTGACAATCTTGGTTCCACTCTTCTTTCTACTATGGGTCTATAAACTTTAGAGTCATTGTGCACTTCTCTATCAGGTAAGTCGACATTCTTTTTTTGTACATTGATATCAGTATTAGAATATACCTCAACTTCAATCTATAACTTAGCTCATGAATGCAACTCTATTCCCAAATTCAACTTAGTTCCTGAATGCAACTTGACATCCATTGTATGTGACTCGACAATCACTGATAATTTTTGTTGTTGATTTATATCTTGGTTCATAGCTTCATCAATGCTCATGTCTTCATAGTAGTAAATGAAGGTTTTGTACTCTTTAGGTTCCTTATTAGGTTTAGCTTCATGTACCTCTATATATTCATCAAACTTCACATTTTCACTTTCCACAACTTTTTTAGTGTTAGTATTTAAACACTTATAAGATTTACTTCCCATGGAATAGCTAGGAATATAACTTTGTCACTTTTAGCATCAATTTTACCATTTTTGTTGTCCTTAAGAATGTAACACTTTCTTCCAAATACTTTAAAATAATTTACATTGGGTGAGTATCCATACATAGTTCAAAAGGTGTGAAATTTGTACCTTTCTTGACTTGTACTTGGTTCAAGGTATAGACAAATATGCTGATAGTTTCTCTCTAGTGTTTCAAAGAAACATTCTTCTCCATCATCAATGTTTTAGCACAGTCCATTACAACCCTGTACCTCCTTCTAACAATCCCATTTTGTGGAGGAGTCTTAGGTGTAGAAGTTTGTCTTTTAATTCATTCATCATTATAGATTATCTCAAACTCATTTGATGTAAATGATACACCTTTGTTAGATCTTAAAAATTTCAAGATTTTATGAGTCTCCTTTTCAACTCTTGCCATGTACCACTTAAATATTCCAAAAGAATTAGATTTTCATTTCAAAAACATAACTGTGATCATCCTAGAATAATCACCCACAAATATGATAATGTACTTGTCACCTTTGTAGCTAAGCACATCGATAGGTCCACACAAATTAGTATGAACTAATTCTAGAATTACTTCTAAGGAGTGAATCTTTCTTTTAAAACTAGATTTTTTCATCTTTCTTAACATACATTGTTTGCAAATCAAATTATTAGGTTTCTTCAATTTTCGAAAACCTCTAACTCTTTTCATGTTGTTGATACTGACTAAGTTATCAAAGTTAACATGACATAACCTCTTGTGCCATATCTACACATTATCAAATTCTACAACAAGACAATTAGCATCATTTGTGTCAAGATAAAACATATTACATCTAGTCTTATCTCAATTTCCAATTAGTTTTCCATCAATGTCATAGATCCTTTCTTTCTTATTAACAAATTCAACTTTACAACCTGAACTATTCAATTGTGACACACTCAACAACTTATAGTTAAGTCCTTCTACATAGTAAGCATTGTCACACATGATCTTTTTTATCATTTTTATTGATCCTTTACCTTTTATTAGACATGGTGCATCATTACCAAATCTAACACTTTTCTATTCTAATAGTCAAGGGTAATGAAGTTACTTTTGTCTCTAGTCACATGATTTAATTATCCACTATCAATGATACATCTGTTAGAATTCTTTAGAATAACTAAGAGGGTGGGGGGGATGAATCAGTTATCCAAGGTCCAAATGCCTTAATAATACTTTTTCACAAATTTTAGTGAATCCATAAAATTTTCATCCATCCAAGCTTAAATCAATCATCCTAGCAAATTATAGTAAATCAATATGCAGAGATAAAATATGCAAGATCAACACATGACACAGTGATTTATGTGAAAACCCAATTAGGGAAAAACCACCAGTAACATGCTACTTAATTCTCACTCTTCTAAAGTGATGCCCTATTAAAATCCTACCCTGTTAAAGGCTTACAACACACTGTTAAATGTGACCTTGTTAGAGGATTTCACCATACTATTAGGAATGGGCCTGATCAAAGGACTTTAGAACATTCACTTGGAATGTCACCATGTTAAAGGATTTACAACATGGCTATTAAACCAACCTAAGTCCATAGGATTTAAACTATCTATTACAATTGCTAGGAAGTAACAATAATGGCTTGTTGATTTGATACAACTTACAACATATTTTATAGATTTCAGATCACACTTCCGTTCAGTCCTTTTGGTTGGCTTTGATCACATCAGCTCTGATAGCTTGTTATCTCAAGCTTCACCTCCTTGAGTCTTCTTACTTATCATACCAATGCAACCATATATGTGGTCATCTATTGAAGTAGAGTAACTATGCTTTCTTACTCTTTAGCACCTCCTTCAGCACTTGATGCTTTCATGCTTGACCTCCTCTTTTTTTGCTTCATGACCTTATGACTCCTTAAATAGAAATCTGGATTGTCTTTGCCGCTCAATTCTCCCTTTCCAATTTTAGGGTTTCAAATGGATTAGGTAGGATACAATGTATCTACCCCATATCTTGCTCTTACCTAGAAAATTCATCTAGAGTCTAGTTGTATTCTCCAAAAATGTTCTACATGGTGTTCTGTGCCACCAGCTCATCATTCTTATCTTCTATTTAATTTACAGAATTCAAGATAACAACCTTGTCGGCTTAGATCTGATGAATCTTTGATTTTTGAAATAATGTAGCAACTCAACACTATTGGTTTACTGATGCTCAACACCTCTTTGTTACTCGACACTTGTATTTTCTTGGTGCTTGTTTCTTGCTCGGCACTTGTTTATGCTCGGCACTTGTATATGCTCGACACTTGTATCTGCTTGGCACTTGTATCTGCTCGGCTCTCTCTTTCTAATGAACTTAGTTAGGCTTTATAGATGACTTAGCTAAAACCTTACATCTTTGATATGTTTCAGTGTGCCCCTTCTCTATCTTAGAGTATGTCATTAATACACTTTGTCATCAATGGCTTAACTGATCCTTCTACTTCATTACAACATCATAACTTCAACCTTTCTCTAGGTGTTCTAGTTACATCTTATTGATTGCCTCCTCCTTGTCAATCAACCAATTGATAGTATTTGGATCACTAAAGCAATTGTAATTCTTGCAAGTAGCAAGTTTGACATCAATGACAAAACAATGATTGAGAACATGCTTTACTAGTTCCATTACTTTTTATGTATGATCTCTTCGGTCATTTCCAACAATCTCCCTCTTTGGCATTGATGGCAAACCAAACTGATCAATTGACTAACTTAGTTACCACCAAGATTGTATACATTGTCTACTACTTTCTTTATTGTTGCATCCTTACTATTGATCTCATATATCTCCCTCTTGCTTTGTATTGATCAATTTTTTGCATATTTCTCCCTCTTTGACATAAATGCCAAAGATGTAGCATCTTTAATATACACAATATAAGCTTTGGCTATAATGTCTTCTCCCTCTCTCACCATGCTTGTGACTGATTTGGAGTTTCTGCTCCTACTGTCATCCTCTGCATCATTTTTTAGATATTTCAATGATTTATTCCTATTAATGTAGGGCAGCTTCCTTGTTATTTTATACTGCTTGAGTTAGGGGTATTACCCCCAACTTGCCTCTAAGATATTCATAAGCATCCTTGTGAAATTGTTTGGTGAAGATATCTATATTTTTTTCCTTTGTGTGAATGTACTCCAATTTCACTTGTTTGTCTTCTACCAATTCTCTGACATAATGATACTTGATTGCAATATGCTTGGTTTTTGCATGCATTACTAAATTTTTGGATATGTTTATGGCACTTGTGTTATGACAATACAATATCACAGGTTTAGTTACCTCTTCTTTCATTCCTTTCAATAGATATGTGAGCCACACAATGTTTGTGCAATTAACTGCTACTGCCACATATTCTGATTTTGCAGTGGACTAGGATGTGCATGTTTGCTTTTTGCTAGTCCAAGTAACTAGCCTTTTACCTAAAAATAATGCACCTCCACTTGTGCTTTTTCTGTCATCAATGTTGCCTCCCCAATCTGCATTTGTATATGCATTAAGCTCAAACTTCTCATTCTTTTTGTAATATAGACCAAAGTTATCAGTTCCTTTGAGATAGCTCATTATTCTTTTTACTACTATGAGATGATTTTCTTTGGGATTAGCAGAGAATATAACCACTATTCCAACTGCTAATGCTATGTCTGGTCTACTACGTACAACTTATTGTAGTTTTCCAATCATGGATCTGTACATTATTTGATTGACTTTAGCTGATACATCATTTTTGGATAGCTTATTTCCTATTGCCATTGGTGTGCTAACTGGTTTGGACTCCTCCAATCCAAACGTTTAAGTATCTCTTTGATGTATTTTGATTGTGTCACAAATATTCCATGTTTTAGTTGATGTACTTGCAATCCAACAAAAAATTTGATCTCTCCAAACATAGACATCTCAAACCCATGTTTCATTTTGTCGGAAAAGCCTTTGCAAAGCACTTCCTTTCCTCCAAAAACTATGTCATCCACAAAGATTTTAGATACAATAATATCCTTACCTTCTTCTAATTTGATGTACATGTTGCTATTATCATCAATTTTTTCAAATCCTATTTGCACTAGATACTTGTGAAGTCTCTCATACCATGCTCTGGGTGCTTGTTTCAGACCATAGAGTTCTTTATGTAATTTACAAACCATATCCCTGTTGTTCTCATCAACAAATCCCTCTAGTTGTTCAATATAGACTTCTTCTTCTAGTATACCATTTAAAAAAGAATACTTTACATCCATCTGATAGACTTTAAAACCTTTATATGCAGCATATGCAAGTAAAGTTCTTACTCCTTCCATTCTAGCAACAGGGGCGAATGGTTCCCCATAGTCTAATCCTTCTTCTTGAGCATAACCGTTGCATACTAGTCTAGCTTTGTTTCTAGTAATCTCACCATTCTCATCTAACTTCTTTCTAAATACCCACTTGGTGCCAATCACATTCTTGTCAACTGGTCTGGGAACCAAACTCTAGGTTTTTTTCTTCTTTATTTGATCAATCTCTTCTTCCCTAGCTTTATACCAGTCATCATCTTGTAATGCACCATATATTGTCTTAGGTTTAGATTTGCTGATCAGACATGATTCATGTCTTAGTCTATTCCTTGTCATTGGTCTTGCATCTTTGTCACCAATTATCTATTTAGCAAGGTGATGTCTTTTTACATATTTGGATAATCTTGGTTTTGTCCTTGTTTCCATGTCTGATCTTTCAAATTCAGGGTCACTATGCACTGAGTTGTCAGATTGTTCCTCATCTCTTTCATGTGTACTGACTTCAGGATCAGATTGTGCATTTTTTTCATTCTGTAACTTGGCTTCTGAATGTAACTCGACATTCACTGGTTGTGACTCGACTGAAAGTGAAATTTGTTATTGAATCCCAATTTGATTGATAGCATCCTCGTCAACAGGCATTCCTTCATAAGAATACACAAAGGTTCTGTTTTCATTCATTCACTTTGGTTCTTCAACTTGGACTTCAGTATGCTCATCAAAGTTTACATTTGCACTTTCCACAATTTTTTTAGTGTTAGTATTCAAACACTTCTATGCCTTACTTCTAGTGGAGTAACCAAGGAATATACCTTCATCACTTTTTGCATCAAATTTTCCATTTCTAGCATCTTTAAGGATAAAGCATTTGCAACCAAGTACTTTGAAATGTTTTACATTGGGTGAGTGACCATAGCATTAATTCAAAAGGTGTTGTATTAGTAACTTTCTTAACTTTTACTCGGTTCAATGTATGAATAGCTACACTTACAGCTTCTCTCCAGTATTTTAGAGCAATAGTCTTTTCCATCATTAATGTTCTGGCATAGTCAATCAAAGATCTATTTCTTCTCTCAGCAATTCCATTCTATGGGGGAGTTCTAGGAGTTGACATTTTTCTTTTGATTCCTTTGTCATTACAAAATATCTCGAATTCATTTGATGTGAATTCACCACCTCTATCTAATCTCAAGCATTTCAAACTTTTTCTTGTTTCCTTTTCAACTCTGGCCACATACCACTTAGACATTTGAAAAGCATCAGATTTTTTCTTTAAGAACATAATAGTCATCATCCTAGAATAGTCATCAACAAACAACATTATGTATTTATTTCCTTTATAGCTTTGTACTTCCATTGGACCACATAAGTGAGTATGAACTAACACAAGTACTTCTTTAGATGTATAGTTTTTGCTTTTGAAACTTAACTTTGTCATCTTTCCTAGCTGACATTGTTTGCACATGATATTATCAAGTTTCTTCAAATTTGGTAAACCTCTGACTTTCTTCATTTTACTGATATTGACCAGATTGTCAAAGTTGACATAACATAGCCTTTTATGCCATAACCATTCATCATCAAATTTTGCAACAAAACAAGAAACATCATCCATATCAAGATAAAATAGATTACTTCTTGTTTGATCTCCTTTTCCTATCAATTTACCATAAGTAACATAGATTTTTAGAGTTTTGTTTCCAAATTCTACTTTGCATCCTACATTGCCTAATTGTGAGACACTCAGCAAATTGTAGTTTAATCCTTCAACATAGTATGCATTATCACATGAAATTTTTGCTATGATCTTAATGGAGCCTTTTCCTTTTATTTGACACGGAGCATCATTACCAAATCTAACACTATTTCCATCATACTGAGTAAAGTTAACAAACTTACTTTTTTCTTATGTCATGTGATGTGAGCATCCACTGTCTATGATCCATCTATCATTTTTGTTCATACATGTTACCAGTGCTATAGGTTCTTCTTCATCAGACTGATCTTTCATGACTACATAAACAACTTCATCATCATTATCATCAGAATTCTCTTCACCAATGTAACACTTCTTGCCTTTGTCTTTGTAATATTTCTTATCATCTTCTATTCTATATTTGTACTTGATGCCTTCCTTGTAATCCTTTTTTTGTGTACACCTTGCAGCAATATGTCCTACTTCATTGCAATTGAAACAAATGATAGGCATCTTACCTTTGAATTTTCTTTTGCCTCTATGAAATCTTCTAGCTAGCAATGCTTCCAATTGTTCCACATCTTCCTCATCAGTGCTACTATCACTGGATACATATTTCATTTTTCTTCCTTTCTTTGATTTCACCTATTCAGCATCTTTCAGTGATAGCTTGGCCTTAAAAGTAGACTCAACATTCTCAGGTCTGTAATTATCAAAATTGGATAACTCAAATGCAATCAGTCTTCCCACTATACCTTCAAAACTTAGATTGTTTCCTAGCACACATCTCAATTCTTGTATTTCTAATACTCTAATAGCATAGATAGGGATCAAGTTTCTTAAGAACTTACTATTAACATCTTCATCCAATTGACCACTCAAACATCTTATTGCACTTACCACTTCCTTTATACTAGTGCCATACTGAGCAGTATTCTCACTTTCCTCCATTTTCATATCATCAAACTTTCCTTTGAGGCTTTCTCTTTTTTCTTTTTAGACATTCTGATCTACTCCATAGATGTCTGATAGGGCTTTCCACATTTTGAATACGGTGTCACATCCTTTGATATCATCAAATTCAGCATAGTTGAGTGCAGAAACAATCTCTAGCATTGTCTGATTGTGTTCCTATTTGTTTTTCAAATCTTTTGCAGTAAGAGTACCAGTTGGATCAACATGTCTAGTAACAATTGAATTTTGGGCATAATCTCCTATGGATCCAAGATGTAGCTTCATCAAACTTTTCCATGCAACAAAGTTGTCTTTGTTGAGCTTGGGAACTTCTCTCTTAGGCATTCTGATCTTTTCTGCTTATAGTCCCTTTAAACTAAATCAGCAAATTGGCTCTGATACCAATTGTTAGAATTCTTTAGAACAACTGAGAGGGGGGGGGGGTGGGGGGGGGTGAATCAATTATCCAAGGTCCAAATGCCTTAATAATACTTTTTCACAAATTATAGTGAATTCATAAACTTTTCATCCATCCAAGATTAAATCAATCATCCTAGCAAATTACAGTAAATCAATATGTAGAGATAAAACATACAATATCAACACATGACAATGATTTACGTGGAAACCCAATTTGGAAAAAACCACCAGTAACATGCTATTTAATTCTCACTCTTCTAAAGTGATGCCCTATTAAAGGCTTACAACATAGTGTTAAATGTGACCTTATTAGAGGATTTCACCATACTATTAGGAATGGGCCTAATCAAAGGACTTTAGAACATTCACTTGGAATGTCACCATGTTAAAGGATTTACAACATGGCTATTAAACCAACCTAAGTCCATAGGATTTAAACTATCTGTTACAATTGCTAGAAAGTAACAATAATGGCTTGTTAATCTGATACAACTTACAACATATTTTATAGATTTCAGATCACACTTCAGTTCAGTCCTTTTGCTTGGCTTTGATCACTTCAGCTCTGACAGCTTGTCATCTCAAGCTTCACCTCATTGAGTCTTCTTACTCATCATACCAATGCAACCATATCTATGATCATATGTTGAAGCAGAGTAACTGTGCTTTCTTACTCCTTAGCACCTCCTTTAGCACTTTATGCTTTCATGCTTGACCTCCTCTTTTTTTACTTCATGACCTTATGACTCCTTAAATAGAAATCTGGATTTTCTTTGCCACTTGATTCTCCCTCTCCAATTTTAGGGTTTCAAATGGATTAGGTAGGATACAATGTATCTACCCCATATCTTGCTCTTATCTAGAAAATTCATCTAGAGTCTAGTTGTATTCTCCAAAAATATTCTAAATGGTGTTCTATGCCACCAACTCATCATTCTTATCTTCCATTTAATTTACAAAATTCAAGATAACAACCTTCTTGGCTTAGATCTGACGAATCTTCAATTTTTGAAATAATGTAGCAACTTGGCACTATTGGTTTACTGATGCTCATCACCTCTGTATTACTTGGCACTTGTATTTTCTCAGCACTTATTTCTTGCTCGACACTTGTATCTGCTCGGCACTTGTATCTGCTCAGCACTTGTATCTGCTTGACTTTCTCTTTCTAATGAACTTAGTTAGGCTTTACAAATGACTTAACTAAAACCTTACATCTTTGATATGTTTCAGTGTGCTCATTCTGTATGTCTTAGAGTATGTCATCAATACACTTTTTCATCAATGGCTTAGTTGATCATTCTACTTCATTACAACATCATAACTTCAACCTTTCTCTAGGTGTTCTAGTTACATCTTATTGATTGCCTCCTCCTTGTCAATCAACCAATTGATAGTATTTGATCACAAAAGCAATTGTCATTCCTACAAGTAGCAGGTTTGACATCAATGACAAAACAATGATTGAGAACATTCTTTGCTAGTTCCATTACTTTTTATGTATGATCTCTTTAGTCATTTCCAAAAATCTCCCTCATGAGCTTTTCAATCATTTCCAACACCATCTATCACTTTTGTTCACATAAGATACTAATGCAGTTGCCTCATCTTGATCCAAATCATCTTTCATAGTAACATACACAACCTCATCATCATGGTCATCAAATCCACCTTTTTTTCCTCTTTAGCAATGTATCGAGCCTTCTTTACTTTTTCTTTATAGTATTTTTGTTCTAATCTCTTTTACGTTTGTATTTATCTCCACTTCTATTGTTTCTTCTCTGGGTGCCTTATAGCAATATGACCAACGTCGATACAATTGAAACACATGATAGGTAACTTACCTTTGTATTTTCATTTTCCTCTATGGAATCTCCTAGCCAACAATGCTTCAAGCTCTTCTACATCATCTTCATCTATATCACTATCACTAGAAACATGCTTGACCTTTTTCTTCTTATCTTTAGATTCTTTTTGTGTCAATCTAGCTTTGAAAGCAAATTTAACATTTTTAATTTGTAAATTATCAAAATTAGAACATTCAAAAGTAGTGGGTCTACCCATTAGTCCTTGAAGGGTTAGATTACTACTAGGAACACACCTTAGTTCTTGTATGGTAGAGACTATAATAACATAGATAGGCAATAGGGTTCTTGTTAACCATATTTGCGTCCTGACCAAATATTTAAATTCAAATGCCTAGGTCCACCCAACAGTCACTTCCATATTTAAATATTACATAATGCCAATGGAAATATGATAATAAATGAAATAAAACTTTAATGTATTTCCTTATCCCGTACAAATTTCTCCACCATTAGATCTTGCATAAATCTGTGGTGGGTGCTTTCTGACATTCTGACATTTCTTAAACTTTAAGCAATACGAATAAGTGACTTGCCAACGTGTGGAAATTTGGGACCTATTCTCACTATGGATCATAGATAGGAGAGCTTTTAGGGCTGAGTTGGCATAGAACAGGGCATTTCATTGGCTAAGCTAATGACATATATAGTAAGTAGGCTAGTTTTGTTTCCACCATTAATTGAAGATGATCAATGGTGAGTGCTTTACTACATTCTCAAGATGCATGGATCTTAAGGAATGCAAGCAAGCACTTTTATGCTATGTGGGGTTGGTGGACCCTTTCCTATCAGAGCCACACAAGTTGAGCCTGTCATAACCATTTAAAGGCATGTCAGGATACGTTGGTAGTTTAGTGTTACATCATTGGGTGAAATTGATAACTAGATCAACTCATAATGAAGATCCTAGACAATCGCCAATCCTGTGATGATCAATGGTTGGTACTTCCCTACTTTATGAAGTTGCAATGTTTTTTAAAAATATGAGGAAGTGACATCTCAAAATGTGGCTGTGTGGGGTTAGTTGTTCTATGGGCTGCCAAGTAGTTGTTGAGGTGGAAAATGTGTCTATTAGGTTGTGTTGATTCATCAAGGGCCTATGTGCTCAATGAGGTGGATGTTGAGTATTCAGTGGGCCTAAAAGTTTTGAAGTAGAGCATAGTAATAACTAGGGTCTCTCATGATCATTTTTCATTTGGTGATCAATGATTGACTCTATTCCACATTTTAAAGTTGTGAGGATTTTAGGCAAAGCAGGAAAGCACCTTGTGGACACATACACACAGTAGGCCTAGTTGAAAGCTAACAATAATAGTTAGCGGTGGTGCTTTGGTTGTGATTTCATGAGTAGATAGTGGTTAAGTTTGAAAATGTGGCATGGTTAAGGTAATAAAATGGTTAAACCCATGAAGACTTTCTAGGGTGGCAAAAGGAAATAAAATTATTGGACCACCTGGTAGTTTCTCTGAGTTTCTTTGTCAACTTGCTGATTTTTTTAGGGTTTGGACCCATCAAAAGGGTTGGAAAGAGATAGAAGTTAATTTTATATCCAACCTTTTGATTGGTTGCAACCACTCTGTTATTTTCCCTATGCATAGTAAATATAGGAACTTCCAAATGGGCATCTAGGTTGCCCATTTTTTGATTTATGCTTTGATGGCTATCATTTCTATCTTCCTAGGGCTCTATTTTTTGTAAAATATTGGATTTTCTCACCTCTAAAAGTGTGCCAAAGATTAGATCTTCTTGATCTATATGATTACTCTCTACAATCTTAATGGTGGTAGTTGTACTTTGCCTTAGGGTAGAAGCTATCTGAGTTATGGTAGAACAATAAAGGTAAATTTTGTAATCTTTCTTAGGGTCAGTTCTCTATTTTTCTTGGCATGTTTTGGCATGCACATTGTAAATTTTCTTGGCCTCTAAAGTATTCGTGACTTTTTTCCATATCTCTTTCAACCATTGATGTATTATGCAAGATCCATCTGTGTCTCTTCAATGTTTTCTTGTATCTCTCATTTTGTATGAATGTATCTCTTTTGGCCTATGAATTATATAAAGTGAATCTTCTTCCTTGTGGTATTTTTTTGTTTTTGTTATGTGCACATGATTGATAAATTAAACAAGTCTAAATATGTATATATTGATATCATGATGGTTAACTATGCATGTATGGGCAGAGATATGATTCAACATTCTATTATTGTGCATCACCCCTTAGGTTAGATTAGGTAGACTTTCTTTCATGTATTCCTTCTCCCTTTTCCTCTCCAAGTGTAGTTAGGTGCATCCTAATAGTAAAGGAAATCAGCCATCTCCAGAGACTCAACCTCATAGTTCAAGTCCCATAGCTTGATGATTATTTCCATGTTACACAAGCTTTCCTAAGATGCATTCCCTCAGGCAAGGGTAAGCTTTTGTGGAAATTTTTTTTGACATGCTCAGTGGGACTAATATTCAAAAGATTTCAAAGTCTACTGGTGTCAAAAGAGAATAATTTCAAGTTGATGTTGAGAAGATAGTGCTACTTTTAGTATTATAGGCCTTCAAGAGGCTCATTTCCACAAAACACTTGGCAACTCTACATCATTCACATCTAGTTTCAAACCATAGTTGCTATGATTCATGTCCAAAGCTAAAATGAGGGCATCTTCTATTGTTAAGTTTCAATACCAAGAGTTTTTGTTTTCTAATCCTAGAAAAAAGAAGACTAGAGTATCTTTATCACTAGTTAGGTGTGCAACATTAACACATGCCCCTACAAGATCCATTTCCACTCCTCCTATTGTTAGATCTCAACCTAGAATACAATTTGCTTATATCAATAGACCACTTACTTATATGGCACAACCTAGAGCAAATTATTTTGCCACCTTCAATGGTGGAAGTCCTCTACTATTAGCTCAAAGACAAGATATACTAGTATCATACCTTAAAAGTGTACCTAACATTACTGGTGAAACTTCCTCTTCCCCTGAAGAACACATTCAAGAAGTTTCAAACATTTTTAATATACATGGGATTACTAAAGATGATGTTGTAGTTAGGCTTCTAGCTTCATCCTTGAAAGGAAAAACACAACAATGGTATAGAGGGCTGCCTTACAACTCTATGACAGACTAGGATGGGTTAGAAGCATCCCTATGCAAACATTTTAAGGATAAAAGTGACCATCTTTTGCTTTTAGAACAATTGACTACTATAAAAAGAGCCCCCCATGAATATATGACTAATTTTAATTATAGATTTCAAAAGACATGGGATAGAATACCCAGTGCAGTAAAGCCTTCCCCTAGTATGTAATGCCTTCTTGCATTACCTTAGAGCCTTCAATAGTGATATTGCTACTACAATGCAAACCATGGGAGGAGACACTTTGACTATTGCCTATGAAATTTCCATTAAGGAAAAGAATATCTTGATACAATGTGGGAAATTAGCCCCAAGGCCTCCTATGCCTTTCTTTCCTAACATACCTAATCATCAGCCTATTGTAGCCCCTATCCCTACCACATCTACATGCTAACCTCTAGCCACAACTCCAATGGCTTCCACATCTTCAAATGAGACAAATAATATTGAGGTCATGATACAGATGTTGATGCAGAGTATAGATAAAAGACTTGAAGACCATAGTTCTGACATGGGTAAGAGATTCCAAGATCAAAGCTTAGAAACACAATCTATTAAGCAAGCTATTGGTTAGCAACAATCATTGATTTAGAAACTTGGAAATGAGGTAACAACTCTTAAAGGACAAAAATAAAAAAATTGTTAGGTCCCCTCCACCCTTATAGTCATATGGGCCAACACATCAAGGATTGACCCCATTGGCACAAAATAGATCTTTCAATGGTATGCCTTATGTAGCTCTAGATCAGTCAAGGGCACTTGTTAACCAAAAAAATCTAGCTTAGAAGCAACAAGAATACATATATGGTTTTCCATCTAATGATCAAAGTCCATTTCCTTAGGCCTCAACTATAAAAGATATGCAAACAACTTCAGGGAAAAAATTCCATGCAAATCTATCCAATGTTGGATATCAAGCTCAAGTGTAGGGGAATGCTTCTTATGCCATCTTTAGAAATTAATGGAGGTCAGAGGAGAAATAATAATGCAACCATGCATGCCATGGACCTAGGGATAGCAAAGGGATAAACCACACCATTTTAGAATTAGAGTAAAGGACAAAATTGCAAAAAGGAAGAGGAGCCTGAGGTTGTTTCTATATCAACACAAGGTGAATCTTCAAATTCAGCCACCCATACACAACCCAAAAAGGAAGTAAATCAAATTAAGAAAATGAAGCCACCTCCTTTTTATATCTCTTTAGTCATAGGAGATAAAATGGTTCATAATTGCATGATAGAACTAGATGCTTGCACCTCATTCATGCCTAAGAGGATTGTTGATCAGCTAGGCATAAAATATGAGCATGTGACTAATGTGATTATTTAGTTGGATGGTAGTTCTTGTAGGACTATAGGAGTATTCAAATATTTAGAGATAACCCTACATGCATGTCCCGAATACAGTATGTTGCAAGATATAGTTATTATAGATCTCCCTACACATTCTCCCATTTGCTTATCCAGAGACTTCACTACCAAGATTAGTGGTAGATGTATTGCTACTAATTGGACCCAAACATTTTTTAAAGATAATAATGTGCAAAGACTTCCATCATGGCAAAAACATTCAATGTCAAACTTTTTGAGCCCTACATGGTTGACCCTTCAATTATGAATTGCACTATATTTGATAGAGAGGAGGGTCATTGTAATCATTTTATACATGAGGAGGTTGAGCTAGGGATATATTTTATACATGAGCTGAATGTTGTCATCCCAAGTCTATTTCAGGTTGAAAGTGTGGAGATTATTTGAAGATTTTAAGCATCAGGAACAAGTAGAGCAACTAGATGATTCATGGTTTTATCAAGGGTTTGATGATGATATTTTTTTCTTCAAGGACACAAAGGAAGGTTATAATTATCAGGATGATAGATATGAGTATAAAGATGAGCCAAATTTTGCATTTGATCCTAATGGGGTATGGTATTATAGCTAGCCAGTTAATGGTGGAGATATGATGTTTGAACATGTCAAACATTCCAAGGTTAGAAAGAAAGGGAGTTATTTCAACAAGCTAGTCAATAGTTCTATTTGATTTATTTTATCTATTGTTCATTTACATAGTTAGAGCAATTTGTTTTTAATTTTTTCCTCCTTTCCAAGAAGTGTATGGCACACATGGTGTTATTCCTCTAGAATGACCAATTTAAAGAGGTTGTAGAGGGTTTTGATTCCTCATTTTATGTGCAAAATTCTTGTTTTCTTGTTGCAAAAGTAAGGTTAGGGTTCCAGAATGCACAAGATCCACATTTTTTATGACTTTATAGCCCAATGGATGCTTTAGGTCACTAGTCTTATGCATAACAAGCTTGCATCCCCTCTGAGTCACCAAAAATGTTAACCTTATTTTCCTCCCCACCAAATACTTAAAATCAAATGCCTAGGTCCACCCAATGGTCACTTCCATATTTAAATATTAAATAATGCCAATGGAAATACAAAAATAAATGAAAAAAAAAATTAATGTATTTCCTCATTCTCTAAAGTTTATTTCCCGATCTTCGCAACTTTCTCCACCATCAAATCTTGAAAAGATTTGTGGTAGGCACTTTCCTACATTCTAACATTTCTTGAACTTTAGGAAATGTGGGGAAACAACTTATTGATGCATGGACATGTGGGACCTATTCTCATTGTGGGTCACAAGTAGGAGAGCCATCAGGGCTGATTTGGCATATGGTAGGGTATTTCATTAGCTATGGTACTGACATAGATAATAAGTGGGCCAATTTTCTTTCCAACATCACATTAAAGATGATCAATTATGGGTACTTTCCCACATTTTCAAGATGTAATTATTTTAAGGAATGTCGGCAAGCACCTTGCTACCATGTGGAGCTAGTGGACACTTTCCTAAAAAAGCTACAAAAGTTTAGCCTATCAGAACCACTCAGAGACATGTCAAGGCACATTGGAAATTTAGTGTTACATCATTGGGAAAAGTTGATGACTAGACCAAGTCATATTGAAGATCATGCATGACCTTGAATCTTGTGATGATCGATGGTTGGTGCTTCCCTACTTTATGAAGTTGCAAGGTTTTTAAAAAATGTGAGGAAGTAAAATTTTGACACATGACCATGTGGGGTTACTTGTTCCATGGGATTCTAGGTAGTTGTTAAGGTTGAATATGTGTTAGTTAGGTACTGCTGATTTGTTGAGGGCCTACATGTTCAATGAGGTGGATGCTATGTGTTTAGTGGGCTCAAAATTTTTGAAGGAGAGCACAATAATAACTAGGGCCTCTAATGATCATCGATAATTTGGTGATTTATGATTGACGCTTTTCTGTATTTTGAAGTTGTGAGGATTTTAGAAAAAGAGGGAAAGTTCCTTACGGACATGTGTACATGGTGGGCCTAGTTGAAAGGTAACAATAATAGTTAGCGGCGATAATTTGGTTGCAGTTCCATGAGCAGATAATGGTTAACTTTGACAAAGTGGCATGGTTAGGGTAATAAGATGGTCAAATCCATGAAGACTTTGTAGGGTGGAAAAGGAAATAAAACTACTAGGCCACATGGTGGATTCCATGAGTTTCTTAGTCAACTTGCTAAATTTTTTAGGGTTTTGACATGTCAAAAGTGTTAGAAAGAGATAAAAGTTAATGGTGAATTTGATTTGTCGATCGGTTGTAACTACTCCATGGTAGGCACAATAAATATAGGAACTTCCAAATAGGTGTCTGGATTGCTGATTTTTGTAGTTTTACATTAATGGTCATCATTTTTGTCTGCTCAAGGCTCTATGTTGTGCAAAATATTGGATTTTCTCACCTTTGAAAGTGTACCAAAGATAAGATCTTCTTGATCTATATGATTTCTCTTTGCAATCCTAATGGTGGTAGTTGTGCTTTGCCTTAGGGTAGAAGCTATCTGAGTAATGTCTAAACTATAAAGGAATTCTTTTTAATATTTCTTAGTGTCATTTCTTCTCTATTTTCCTTGGCGTGTTTTGGCATGTACATTGTAAATTCCCTCTGCCTCTAAACTATTCATGACTTTTTGCATTATCTCTTTCAGCCATTGACATATTGTAAAAGATCCATTTGGCTCTCTTCATTGTTTTGTTGTATCTTTCATTATGTATGATTGTATCTCTTTTAGCCAATGAATCATATAAACTAAATCTTCTTCCTTGTTTCATTTGTTTGGTTGTCTAATTTTCATGTGATTGATAGATTAAATATGTCTAAATTTGCATAAATTAATGTTGTAATGGTTAATTGTGCATGCATGGGAAGAGATAGGATTGAATATTATATTTTTGTGCATCAACCCTTAGGTTATATTGGGTAGCTTTTCTTTCATGCATTACTTCTCCCTTTTCCTCTCAAAGTGTAGTTAGGTGCATCTTGATAGTAAAGGAAACTAACCTTCTCTGGAGACTCGACCTCATAGTTCAAGTCCCACAACTTGGAGGTTATTTATATGTTACACAAGGCTACTTGAGGCACATTAACTTAAGCAAGGGTGCAAGATTTTTTGTCAATAGTTCTCAATACTTTTTTTTATCAAAATCTCATCTTCAATAACACCATTTCCTCCTCTCATAGCATTCACAAAATCTTTGATTCTTATACAATACTGGACTATAGTCTCACCTTCTTACATTCACATGTCATTAAACATTCCTCTTAGACCTTAAGATTTGTCTCTTAGAGAATTCTTGTCTCCTCCATATATCATCTCTATAGCATTGCATATCTTCTTAGCCAAATTACATCCTTTGATGTTATCAAACTCTGAGTAGGTTAGGGTAGATGCAAGCTCTAACATTGCTCGATTGTGTTCTTCTTTTTTCGATCATTAGTAGTGGGGCTCTAGTAGGATCAACATGCTCAGTGTTAATGCTAGATTGTTCATAATTTCCAAGTCCTCCTAGATGTAGCTTCATCAAAATTTTCCATGCAAGAAATTTTTCCTTGTTCAATTCAAGCACCTCCTTTCTGTACATCTTGATCTTTAGCTCTTAGTACCTTCAAACTATTTCCTTACAAGCATCAGTTCTCTGATACCAATTGTTGGAATAATTTAGAATAATTGAGAGTGGGGTGAATCATTTATTGAAGGTCAAAATGTACAAATAAATTTTTTTAGTACTTTACAAATTCATATCCATAAAACCATATCATGCATGCATCCATTAGAACATCCACTACCTTAACTTAGTAGACCATTATCCTAGGTCAACATAACTTTACAAAAATGTAAGCATGAAATACTACAAACTCATTCACATAATTTGACACAAGGATTTTACATGGAAACCCAATTTGGAAAAAAACACTAGTAACATGCTACCCAATTTCACTCTTTTGAAGTGATGCCCTATTAAAGGTCAACCTTGTTAAAGGTTACAATACACACTATTAAATGTGACTTGATTAAATGATTTCAATCACCCTATTAGGAGTGAGTCTTGTTAGAGGACTTTAGAATATTCCATTAGAGTGTGAGGGTATGTGTAGGATCATGCCATGCAAAAAAGTGGTTCTCTAAAAAATATATAGTTTAGAATTGCTTCAAAGCATTTCACAATCTATTCCAACTTTTTGTCCACCCATCCTAATACCAAACCAAAGAATTAATACCTTTATAAGGCCTAATATATCTTTGAATAGAAACTCTACATGGTCAACTTTAAAAATATCCTCAAAATGTGTTTTTGGCATTTTCAAACATGTATCTGACATCTTTTATTTACCAAGTTTTGATGAAATGAAAATAGTTTCTTAAGAATGTTCTTATGTAATGGAGTTACATATAAAGTGTTAATTGACAAGCTTATTGAAAAATAGCTATAACTTTCAAATGGTACAACAATTTTGAAATCCAAAAGATGCATCACATTCTATACTTCTTCTACTATAACGGAAAAATAAATAAAGTTTGTAGAGTTTTGAATTAGTTAAGGTGGTCAAACATGAGAATTTTTTTATTCAAAAAATACAATAGTAGAAAATTCACAATTAATTATTTATTTAGAATAAAAATACCCAAAAAGATGCATTACATTTGGTTATGAGTCTACTTCTTATATCTAGAATCTTATTGAAAAGTGTTATCATTTTATATTGATTAAGGAGATCAGACATACAACTACTTAATTTTGTCCTTATATTTTTGTACTATTGCATCAAAATTCAATTTTTTGACTAATAAATTTATTTATTTTTTCAAATAATGCCTAGTATTTTAGAAATTAAATTAAATTTCTTAGAAATTCTTTTCTCTCAATTTTTTTTATAGAAAGTTCATAAAAATTTAAAAATTGCATGTCAAGTTGACATAGCCTTGATTTGTTGATTATTCATTGCCACTTAAGGACATAGTTTTCTTTGTCATGATCCTGCACATACCTAACACCTGGTTAAAGGGTTTAGAAATGAATATTAGGTTTCTAATAGTAGGACTTGATGTGATAATAAATACATCTCACATGAAAATTATAGATCTCTGGCTTAGTCCTCCATTCTGTTTGGCATTCATACTCTTCATCTCTGACATCTTTTTCACCCTTCAACCATTCAACCTCTTAAGCCTTCTTTCTTTGTATGCCAATTTCAAACTCATCTATTTGGATACCATATAAAGCAATACCTGAGACTTCTTTTCTTCCTTAGGTTCTCAAATATGACATCCTTTGCTTCTATCTTATTATCTCTATAAATAGAGAATTTTGGTATTTTTTCACTTAGCCATAATCATCCATTTTAGGGTTGGGAAGATTCAATGAATCTACCCACTTTTCTATTTTAGTCCCTTGTAGAAACTTCTTGTACAATCCTATTTGAATTTATGTCAAAATGATTTATCTTAAATTTTGTGCCACCAACTCATCATATAAATCTTCTGCATGCTTCACATAATTGAAGAAATCAACTTAGTTTTCTCAGATAAGTCAAATATTTGATTTAACACTTTTTGTTGTCACTCAAAATCTACATTGTTTACTTGAGTATAAATAGTCATTTGATGCTCAACCAACACTGGGTTTCTCAACATCAATTAAGTCTTCCTTGCTCAACCACTACTATTAATTCCCTAATACTTGACACATACTATATTTTTCTAACACTCGACACATACTAAATTTTGCTCAGCCTAAACTAGGTTTTCTTGGTTAGGCTTGGCAACCACTTTTTATGAAAACTCTTCTTCTAGACTTAGCTTAAGTAACCATTTATTTTAGCCTTAAGTAGATCAACTTGATACATAATATCATCAATGGTTTACTTGGTCTTAGTGCTCCTTTTGCACACCAAATAACTCAACCTTTCTCTAGGTACTCTTGTTATCTTTTCAAATCCTCTTCATCAATCAAACAAATGATAACATTTAGACCAAAAAGTAGTTGTATCACTAGAAAGTAGCATGTTTGACATCATTGACAAAATAATGATTGTTCCATGATAGATTATGCACTTCAAACAATCTCTTTTCAACACTACAAATAGGATAAAAACCAATATGTACTTTATATCCTATCCTCAAATGTGAAGAAAAACAATGCTAACACATTGACTCATACACCCAAAACTTGAACACAGTCTCCAAACTACCTTATAGGGAGTGAAATGACCTATTTTCATCTTAAGATATCACGTCATGATTAATTTAATAGGTTTCAAAAATACACTATTTCTTCAAGGTGAAATTGCACAATTTGACCTACTAGGCTATTATCCCTATGAGATCATTTTCTTAGAAATAAATTAAAAACTTTCAAAACAACCTACCGAAACAAATAGGGTTTTAGATACCCTTTCTAGACTTACACCAAACTTAAAAGAATTAGTATCTAACTCCATTGTTTCACATCCTTTAATACCTACCATGTTCACATACATAATAGTCCTACTTATTTTTGGTTAATAAAGAAAATAATACTATATGAGTTCATGAAATGAAGCTAATTATTTAGATTTTCTTCTCTAGTTGCGATGTGGAGCATAATCAGAATCAAAGGTTAATATTCCCCCACTATATTCAACACATTTTTCCCTCAATTTTTACTATAGGGATTTGGGGGTATCACCTCCAATATAGGATCAAGGGGAAGTGCCCCTTGTAGGTTCTCAAAGCAAAGCCCCAGGTGAGCTCAACTGACTTTATTATTGTAAAAGGTGTCAGTTTCTATTTTTCCATTGGATGACTTATTATAGCCCTAATTTTGTAAGTAGAAAAGAGATATGTACTTTATAGCCCATGGATTGGGTGAACCATGTTAAATCTTTGTGTCTTGTGTTCTCTTATGTGTCATTTATTATTTTTTGATGTTGATTATAACTACATATAAGTTTTATTTCTATTTCATTACTAGTAACATCTCCAAATTATTTTCCATCAATTCCAACAATAGGTCTGATTTAGACACCTCTGCTATGTTTACTATGTACATAAAATATCTTTTAGGCAAAACACATGGGTTTGTTTGACCTAGCACTTGGTGATAAAAATAGCAAACCAAATCCTCCAGCCTCGACCTTTTAGAATCACATTATATACATCCCTAACTTGAATTCCCCCAATGGCTATTGAATTCAAGTGGCAACATTTATCCAAAACCCTTATGTACTGAGCTAGGGTTTCAAAACTATTTCTAGAGAATATTGTATAACTTGTGCAAAGATTAACCAATTTAATTAAAAGTAAATGTATCTAATATAAAAATCACCACATGATACAACCATGCTACTTGATCTTGTCAAGAAATCCATATAGGGTTGAACAAAGGGGCAAAAAGAAAAAATTTACCAGGAAAGAAAAATTATTTTTATTAAATGACACCAAACTTGATACAATTCCTCAAACCTAAGTATTTTCCAATTCATCTTGGCTAAATAGGACTCCTAAAATATCTAAAACCAATTTAAAAATGGTTCTAACCATTTTATCTCATTATGAAACTAATAATAATTTTTTTTAAAAGTTTCAAATAAACTTTTAAAATGTTACTTGACAAATTTTCTACATTTTGAGAAACTTTTGCAATATTTTTTCAGAACTTGCCAAAATGACACCTAAGCCTTCAAATGACTTATGTTCAAAAAATCCTTAAAAAATTCCTAGCTAAACCTTTATTGAGTATTCATGGACCCCATAGTCTAATTTAATTTCCAAGTTTGTAAGAACACTTGGAGTTCATGAGCCTAACAAAATGGGTAAAATCACATTATTTATTATCCAAATTGGACCCACTATCTCATTTCCCTTTTACCTACTTACTAACCCCTTATACCCTTTTTTTTCTATTGAGATTTCCTACACCATATACCAATGGCCAAAATAAAATGCAAATTCCTTATGTTGGTAAGTCTAAAACTTTTATATTAGTCTTCTCAATATCTTCAACACTCATCCAAGTAGTATCTTCTTGAAGTATATTCTTCCATTTGACTAGTTACCCATGGTTAATGTTCCTTCTTTTATTATTTTCTATCCTACCATCAATAATGCTTTTAATCTCTTTAGGTCCTTGTCTAGGCACCTCTTCTACCCACTCCTTATTAATTACTTGATCACTTGAATTATAAGCATATTTCATAGAACATTTATATGCATTAAGATCAAAATAATCTAAAATAGATGAAATTCCAATATCAAGGAATGGGTAAATTTTTTTTAGGCATTATTGTGACATGTCTTAAAGATATTCCAGGGGTCTATCTTCTTCATCTTGAGTTTTTTTGTATCTCTTCCTCAAAAATCACTCATTTTTTAGATGACTCATTACCATATCTCCAACTTTGAATTAACTTCCCTCCTCTCTTTTTCTCCTAGTTTTCTTTTACACTTTTCCACTATTTGAGTCAAATTCTCCTTGAAGTATTAGTGAATGTCCTTCATTTATTCTATAACATATTTTTCTTGTGTGCTCCTCCTTTCTATATTCTTCATGTCCCTCAAATCTAAGACTGCTTTGGGGTGGGTACCATTCACTATTTGAAATGGGATTTTCCTAGTCATTATAGGAGAGTTTAGTCTATGTTAATATAGCATCCCATAGTGTGTTATACTCCTTTGCTAAAAACCTTAATAAATTCCCTAATGACCTTTTAATAACCTCTATATACCCATATGACCATACGTTGTATACCCAAGAAAAAATCAAGTTTGTGCCCAAATTTTTCTATAAAGTCCTCCAAAAGTGGCTAGTGAACATGGATTCATTATTTGATATTATGGATAGAGCTAATCCATTGAGTCTCAACATGTCTTTACAGAAGATGCCTATTATATGAGATGCATCATTTTTTTTTAATAATCCAAGAATTGATCCATCTAAAACCACATAGATATTGTCATGACATAATTTGGTCCTTGCAGCTCGAAAACAAAATCCATACTCATTGATTCCCATGGTTTTCCAAGAAAAGGTAAAGGATTGTATACCACTACATTTGAGATAGTTCCCTTAGCTATTTGGAATATCATACATATTTCTACAAACCTTCTTATATCGTTATGTATTAGGTCATAAATAGAATCTCCTAACAAAGACTAAGGTCTTATCAATCCCTAAGTGACGTGATAAAAGTATACAATGTTTTTGTTTTATAATGTTTTCTCAAATGGAACATATAGGGATGAAAATTTGACTACCTTGAAAAAGAAAACCTTCTTGTACAATGTAATTGGAAAAACTAGTATCATACACATCCTTTAATTCAATGCACACCTCATATGCCTCCTTGAAGGCTCTGTCATCTTAATACATGGCTTTAAGTGAACTGATCCCCTTACTTTCCAATTTAATTTCTTGTACTATTAAGTTCATTTGATACATTATTAGCTACCCTTTCCTTATGCATGAGGGTGAACATATAATCCTATAAGTACTCCATCCATTTCATGTATCTATGAATTAAATTCTCCAACCTATTCAAACAATGTAGTGCATGATTGTTAGTATATACTATGAATTATTTTGGTGATAGGTAATGTCTCTATTTTCTTAATAATTTCACTGACATATATTTTTAGATCATAGAATTAGTACTTCTTCTTTGCCACATTAAGTTTTTCTTTGAAGAAGGAAATCAGCCTACTTTCTTGACTTAATACTTCCCCAATAGTTATCTTACTAGAATGACACTCATTGGTAATAACTTTATGGAAATTGTGAAAAGTTAGGATGGCTTGATCTACTAACCTTCTTTTAATATACTCAAAGCACTTATCAGCCTCACTAGTCCAAACTAACTTACACTTTCTTTCCCCCTTTATTGTATTAATCATTGGTACACACACCTCGCTGAATTATTTAACAAACTTCCTATAGAAACTTGCAAGACCATGGAATTTTTTTTACCTCAAATATAGTCCTTGGTGTTGTCCAATTGAGAATTGGCATCCAATATGGAAGGGTGTGTCTTGAGTTTCCCCTTGGAGATTACAATCCCAATGAAATTTATTTCATCATGCAAGAAAATACACTTTTCCAAGTTTATCTTTAATTAATCTTCATGTGACCTCTACAATACCAAATCCAAAATCCCTAAGTATTCAACTCCACCCTTATCAAATATTATGATGTCATCAAGGTAAACGACAACAAAGTGATTAATGAATGGTTTGAGGACCTCAATAATGACCCTCATAAAGGTAATAGGGACATTTCTAAGGAAAATTGGCATTACCAACCACTCATAAAGGCCGTCTGTTTCTTGAAAGGTGTTTTCCATTTATCTATAATTCATATTATTATTGAATGATAGTCACTTTTTAAGTCTACCTTGGAATATTACCTAGCCCCTCCCAATGATTCCAAAACATCTTCCATCCCTCACATTGAGAATTTCTACCTAATGGATATTTGTTAATGGCTTTTGTGTCAGTGCATAATCTCTATGCAGATATTTTCTTAGGGATTAGTACTACAAGGATAGAAGAAGGGCATAGGCTCTTCTCAATAAACTATTTTCTCCCAAAAAATATCTTATTTTCCTTACATTTTTTCCATTCTTCTTAGGGGTCCTTTCATAGGCTTCCTTTATGGGTAATGTAGACCCTCATATGAGGCTTTTATAGTGAGTGATGTCTCTTTATGGTGGTAATTTTTCTACTATACTACCTGCTACTATCCCCTTATATGTGTCCAACAAATCCTAAGCTTCTTCGGGTCCAACCTTTTTGTCTTAGATTTTATCTTTACAATTATCTTTCGACACTCCTTTTGGCTTCATAACTAGGTTGAAGAAAGGGGTGTCCTTCTCCTTCAAGGTTTCCATGAATTCCTTCTCATCAACTAGCATATTGCTAATCAATATGCAATTTTATTTTCTTTTTCCATGGAGTGGGTTCATGGTGTTGGTTATGTCATCCTTATTGATCTCATATATATATTTGTTTCCTAAATACATATATGTCATACTACCAAGGCCTTCCTAAAAGTATATGGAAACAATATATCTATGCTACATTACATAGGACTATTTCCCTACACTGTGATATATTAAATTCTATCCACTGTTTCTTATTAATTAAGGATTTTTGCCATTTATTCAATTATGAGACCTTTTATGGGAAAGGATGAGGCATATTTTTCAATTTTAGCTTATCTACCATTTCAAAAACTAGCCTAAATTATTAGGGGAACTAGAATCAACTATGACTTTGCATACCTTTCCATTTACCTTGGAATTTGTCCTGAATGATGAAATAATGTGTGGGGTTTCTTGAGTGGTAGGAACCTTAAAGAGTGTCCTCCTTAGCATCAAACATTCTCATTTTTATGGATCTACATACATGAAATGTGGAGTCACACATGTTAAAATCTAATTGGAAAAGAGGGAGATTGATAAAGAAGACTATGTGTTTCAATCATTTTTTTGTCACTAATGTCAAACTTTCTATTTGTTGGTAAGACAATTGCTTATAAGATTCAAGTACTATCACTTAGTTTATTGATGAGGAGGATTCGATCAACAAGATGTAAGAAAACAACCTAGAGGAAAGGTTGAGTTATGATTATGTAATGAAGTACAAGTATTAGTTAAGACAATGATGACATAATGTAATGATGATCCACTTAAGGTTAAAAAATGGTTGGCTACACTTAGAAAGTTTAGAAGAATAAGTTAAACAAAGTTTTTCTACCAAGATTGACTAAGTGGATAGTAGGTGCCGAGCAAAGTTAGTGCAAGCTAAACAAAAAGTTAGTTGGAGTTGAGTAAAAGCAAAATCTAGAGGATGTCGAGCAAGAAAATTAATGTCAAGTAAAATTTAGTTGATGCCAAGCACCTATAAACTTTAGTTGTTACCAAGTGATTTTAAAGTTGGTGTCAAGCAATACAATATGTGTCGAGCATCAGAAGGTTGATAATAGCCAGTTGTTGCATTATGATAAAGATCAAAGATTTGCCAAATCTAAGCCAAAGATTTGTTTTCTTGGAACTTGTGAACTAGGAGGAAGATAAGATTGATGAGCTTGTGGCACAAAATTTGATGTAAACCATATTTAGGCAAATTCAAATGGATTCTAGGAGAATTTTATAGAAAAGACAATATATGGGGTAGATACGTTGTATCCCACCTAATCCATCCAAAAACCCTAATATGAATGATGGATAATGAGCGGGAAAATATTCTAATTTCCTATTTATAGGAATGTCTAGTCATGAAACAAAGAGAGAGGTTGGTGTCATGTTCAAGAACCTAAGAAGGAGAGGGAATTAAGGGTTTTTCTTCATCAAGTGACCCAAGAGAACAGTCTGCAATGGCATATTAAGGAAGATGGATTAAGGAGATGAATGCATGAAGGGTGAACAAGCTATTAGAGCTACATAGTATGAAAGCCAAGCAGAATTGAGGACTAAATATAGATCTATATTCTACAAGTGAAGTTGTAAGTTGTATTAGATCAAAGCTCTATTGTTACTCTCTAACAATTGTATCAATTTAGGGAAAATCCTTTCAAGTAAGGTTGACCTAAAAATCATTAGAAAATCCTTTAACAAGGTGGCATTTCAAGTGAATGGTCTAAAGTCCTCTAACAAGGCTCACTTTTAACAAGGTGGTTGAAATCCCTTAACTAGGTAACATTTAATAGTGTATTGTAACCTTTAATAGGGTTGGCCTTTTAGAGGGAATCACTTCAAAAGAGTAAAAAATGAGTAGCATATTATTGGTGGTTTTTTCGAAATTGGGTTTCCACATAAAACATTGTGTCAAGTGAGTTGATGAATTTGTTGTGTTTCATGCTTTACATTTCTACGGATTGATTTGATAGTAACATAAAAGTTTTAGTAAATACAAAATGGACACATGAATGGGTATGAATGCTTTAAGGGTTCACTAAATTTTGAAATGTTTTATTTATACATCTAGACCTTGGATAACTAATTCACCCCCCAGTTATTCTAAAGTAATTCCAACAATTGGTATCAGAGCCATCTACTTAAAAGGACTAATTTTAAGGTACTAGAAGCACAAAGATCAAGATGTCTAAAAGAGAAGTACCCAAGCTCAATAGAGATAAATTTCTTGCATGAAAAAGTTTGATGAAGCTACACCTTGGAGGATTTGGATATCATGCACAATCTACCAGTATAGTGTAACATGTCGATCCAGTAGGAGCCCTAACTACTAAAGATATGAAGAAGAAAAAGGAACACAATCAGGCAATGTTGGAGATTGCCTCTACCTTAAGCTATGCCAAATTTGATGATATCAAAGGCTATGATACTAAAAAGAAAATGTCAGATGCCCTGAATACCATCTATGGAGGAGACAAAAATGTTCAAAGAGCCAAATTTGAGAGTCTCGGAGGTAAGTTTGATGATATGGGAATGGAAGATGGTGAAAATATTACTCAATATGTTCCTAGGATAAAATAAGTTGTTAGTGCAATAAGAGGAGCTACTAGACATATAGATGATGATACCATGTTAAGTAAAGTCTTGAGAACATTATTGCATATTTATGCTATTAGAGTTTTTGCAATCCAAGAGTTGAGATGTATTCCAAAAAATAATCTAACTCTTGAAGGTTTGGTAGGTAGACTCACTACTTTTGAGCTATCTAACTTTGACAATTACAAACCAAAGAGTCTTGAGTTTTATTTCAAAGCTAAGTTTTTCTTGAAGGATTCTAGTGAGGTGAAGTAGAAGAAGAAGAAAACAAAGATAAAGTATGCATCTAGTGATAGTGATACAAATGAGGAAGATATTGAACAATTGGAAGCACTACTAGCAAGAAGATTTCATAGAGGTAAAGGCAAGT
Organism: Cupressus sempervirens; assembly: GCA_028749045.1. NCBI lineage: Eukaryota > Viridiplantae > Streptophyta > Pinopsida > Cupressales > Cupressaceae > Cupressus > Cupressus sempervirens. The sequence goes on along the minus strand of CM053792.1, from coordinate 652,432,890 downwards.
TCAAAGGTAAGTTACCCATCATTTATTTCAATTGCAATAAAGTTGGTCATATTGCTACAAGATGTACTCAGAAGAAGAACTACAAAGAAGGAAACAAGTAAAAAAATAGAAGAGAACATGATGATGAAGTGGTATATGTTGCAATGAAGGAAAAATTTGATGAAGATGAGGCAACTGCACTTGTGACTTGTGTGAACAAGAATGACAGATGGATCATTGATAGTGGATGCTCACATCACATGACTAGAGACAAAAGTAAGTTCATTACCTTAACTTGTTATGATGGAAATAGTGTAAGATTTTGTAATAATGCACCATGCTTGATAAAATGAAAAGCCTCTATCAAACTCATGGACAAGATTTCATGTGATAATGCTTACTATGTTGAAGGACTAAATTATAACTTTTTAAGTATGTCACAATTGAATAATATGGGATGCAAAGTTGAATTTGGAAACAAAACTACCAAGATATATAACACAAATGGGAAACTGATTGGAAAAGGTGATCAAACTAGAAGTAGTTTTTTCTATCTAGATATAGAGGATGCTACTTATTTTGTTGCAAAATTTGCTGATGTATGGGTTTGGCACAAGAGATTATGTCATGTTAATTTTCATAACTTGGTTAGTATTAATAACATGAAGAAAGTTAGAGGATTAACTAAGTTGAAGAAACCTAATAATATAGTGTGCAAACAATGTCAGCTAGGCAAAATGTCAAAGTCAAGCTTATCCTTGTAAAGAAATACTAGAGATTGTTCATATTGACTTGTGTGGTCCAATTGAAGTGCAAAGCTATAGGGGAGATAAGTACATAATGCTATTGGTTGATGATTACTCTAGGATGATGATAGTTATGTTTCTAAAACAAAAATTTGATGTTTTCAATTGTTTAAGTGGTACTTGGCAAGAGTTGGGAGAGAGATAGGTAAGAGTTCAAAATGCTTGAGATCAGATAGAGGAGGAGAATTCACTTCAAATGAGTTTGAGATGTTTTGTAATGACAGAGGAATCAAAAGATAGACTTTTGCCCCTAGGACCCCTCCACATGATGGAATTTTTGAAAGGAGAAATAGGTCTATAATGGACTATGCCATAACACTTATGATGGAGAAGAATGTTGCTCTGAAATATTGGAGAGAAGATGTAAGTATTTTTGTATATACCTTGAACCGTATGCAAGTCAAGAAAGGTACTCATTCAACACCTTTTGAACTATGGTATGGATATCCACCTAAAGTAAAATACTTTAAGGTATTTGGAAGCAAGTATTACATTCTTAAAGATGTTAGGAATCAAAAACTTGATGCAAAAAGTGAAGAAGGTGCATTCCTTAGATACTCCACAAGAAGCAAATCTTAAAGTGTTTAAATACTAACACTAACAAAATTGTGGAAAGTGCAAATGTGAATTTTGATGAATTTATAGAAATACATGTGACTAGACCTATGAAACAAATAGAACAATACAAATTATTTGTATACTTTTATGAAGGAATGTCTACTGAAGAAGATGTTGCAAATCAAGTTATAAATCAACAACAAGTTTTAGTAACTGTCGAGTCACATCCTGTGAATGCCAAGTTGCATTCAGGAACTAAGCTACATTTAGATGCCAAGTTGTAGAATGAAGATGATGCACATTCTAATTTTGAGATCAGTACACATGAAAGAGATGTTAAGATACTTGACAGAGATGTACACAATGACTCTAAAGCTGAAAGAAAAAATGTAGAAACAAGAGTTGAGCCAAGATTGTCTAAGTATGTCAAAAGACATCATCATGTTGGTCAAATCATTGGAAATAAAGATTCATTAGAAGATGATGACTGGTACAAGGCCATGGAAGAAGAGATCCAATAGATAGAGAAGAAAAAAACACGAAGTCTGGTTCTTGGACCAGAATAAGAGAATGTGATTAGTACCAAGTGGGTATTTAGAAACAAGTTAGATGAAAATGGTGAAGTCACAAGAAACAAAGCAAGATTAGTTTGAAAGGGATATGCACAAGAAGATAGAATTGACTATGGGGAGACATTTTCTCCTGTTGCAAGAATGGAAGTAAGAACTCTACTTTCTTATGCTACATACAAAGGTTTTAAAGTTTATCAGATGGATGTTAAATCTGCATTTTTGAATGGCATACTAGAAGAAGAAATCTACATAGAATAGCCAAAAGGATTTTTTGATAATAACAATAAGAACATGGTATGTAGACTACACAAAGCCCTATATGGATTGAAGCAAGCACCAAGAGCATGGTGTGAGAGACTTCATACTTATATTGTGAAGATTGGACTTGAAAGGACTAATGATAACAACAATCTGTACATAAGGGCAAAAAAAGGAAAAGGTATTTTGCTATCTAAAATATTTGTTGATGGTATCATATTTGGAGGATGAGATGCTTTATGTAAAGATTTTGCAAATCAAATGAAGCAAGAATTTGAAATATCTATGTTTGGAGAAATTAATTTTTTTGTGGGATTGCAAGTATATTAGATGAAATATGGTGTATACATCACTCAGTCAAAGTATGTCAAAGAGATATTGAAGACATCTGGATTAGAGGATTCCAAACTAGTAAGTACACCTATGGTGATAGGACACAAGTTGTCAAAGAATGATGATTTAGCTAAGGTGAATCAAACATTATACAAGTCTATGATTGGAAAATTGCAATATTCAGTACATAGTAGACCTGATATTGCATTATCTATAGGGATAGTTTCAAGATTCTCTACTAATCCTAGGGAGAATCACTTAATGGCTGTGAAGAGGATAATGAGATACTTGAAAATAACACAAGAGTTTGGTATATTATACTACAAGAAGAATGAAAGGTTTGACTTGAGAACCTACACTAATGCTAACTATGCTGGAAACATTAATGACAGAAAGAGCACTAGTGGAGGAGCATTTTTCTTAGGCAAGAGACTAGTTACATGGACAAGCAAGAAATAGAGTTGTACTTCACAATCTACTACTAAGGCAAAATATGTTGCTGCTACTATAAACTGTACAAACATTGTATGGATCAAAATTCTACTCAAAGGAATGAAGGAAGAAATCATAGTACCAGTGATACTTTATTGTGATAATACAATTTCTATCAATATATTAAAGAATCCAATGATGCACACAAAGACAAAGCACATTGAAATCAAGTATCATTATGTAAGAGAATTAGTTCAAGACAAAGAGGTGACGATGGAATATGTTAACTCAAAGGAGCAAATTGTTGATATCTTCACAAAACCATTACCTAAGGATGCTCATGAGTATCTAAGAGGTAAGCTAGGGGTGATACCCATATCAAAGGCTATTTAAGAAATAGAAGGAGTGCATTGCATCAAACAAGTTGATGTTCATATAATACAAATTGATGTAGTGGATCTTACTTTAGGAACTACCTAAAGTAATCAAAGAGCTGAAAATTCAAATTAGTCACAAAGAAGGTGATAGAGGAAGAAACTAAAGAATATATAAATCTTAGATCTATATATTTTAAGGATGAAATTTTTTTGGTATACGTCTTTGGCATTGTTGTGAAAGAGGGAGAAAGTACATTAAACTGATCATCATTAAATGAAGATTTTTACTAATCAAGTGAAAAAGATAAGTGGGAGAAAGTCCTAAACTAATCTATTCATCAGAGAGGGAGAAAGATATCAAGAACCAAGTTAGAATAAGGAGGGAGACATTGATCAGAGAGCTAGAAACATCACATCAGAGGGAGATATAAGAAGGAACTCGGAGGGAGTTTTGAGAAAGATTTTTGTTTAAACTATTCAGAAGATGGAAGTTGTTGATAGAGGAATACAAGTTTTCCCTTTGGTATTGCCTTACTATTTTAATATAGTCATTTTGGTTGAACAAGATGTTCATCATTTGATTGACTTGGTTGATCAATTTGGTTTGCCATCAATGCCAAAGAGGGAGATTGTTGAAATATGATTGTAAAAGAGGGAGATATTTAAAGAAAACTATGTGTTTGACATAGCTCTTACGTGTCATTCATAACTATTTTAGCGATGATCTCCTTATACACAATTCAAGATGCCGACAGATCAACATTATTTGCAAGAAATACATTTTACAAAAAAAAAAAAAAGAATAAGAATTATCCAAGGTTGAGACACCTTATTCCTAACATTCTCCCACTTGTTGAGAACCTTGTAAGAGCAACAGGAACATAACAAGAACTAATTGCTATAGGCCAAAAGGCCAATAGACTTTGAACACCATCTAAACTTCTTAGTTCCCACTGGTTTAGTTAATGCATCTACAAGATTCTTCATAGTATCTAACTTCTCCAAATTTACCTTTCCATCTTCCACCATATCTCTCACAAAGTGAAACTGCACATCAATGTGCTTCATTCTGGCATGGAAAGTTGGATTCTTTGCAAGGCAAATAGTGCTCTGATTATCACACCAAATAGTAATCTGTTCTACATCAACACCAACATCAGAACATAATCTCTTAAGCCAAATTGCTTCTTTACAAGCATGAGTAGTAGCCATGTACTCAGCTTCTGTAGTGGACAAAGAAACCACAGGTTGTCACTTGCTCATCCAACTGATGGCACCACCAAACATATTGAAAACATAAGTACTGGTGGATCTCTTGCGATCAATATCACCTGCCCAATCTAAATCCATAAACCCATGAATACAAATTGAATGTGTAAATCCAAAAGAGTTACCATGATAACATATGGAGTAATCTGATGTACCCCTCAAATATCTGAATACTCACTTAACTGCATCCCAATGTACCCATCCAAGATTAGCCATAAACTAACTCAGGACTCCCACTGCTTGGGCAATGTCTCGTCTAGTACAAACCATAGCATACATAAGACTGCCAACTGCACTAGCATAAGGTACTCTACTCATCTCCTCCATCTCACTAAGAGATTTTGGACAATCATCTACAGATAACTTTGTTCCCACAAAAATAGGAACACATAGTGGTCTACAATCTGCCATGTTAAACCTATCCAACATAGACTTCACATACTTACTTTGACTCAACCAAAGTTTTCTGTTAAACCTATCTCTACTAATTTCCATACCCAAGATGTACCTAGCTACCCCAAGATCTTTCATCTCAAACTATTCTAACAATTGAGATTTAAAATTAGAAATCATACCCTTATCCTTCCCAAACAACAACATATCATCAACATATAATGCAACAATAAGAAGATGATCATTTTCAACTCTAAAATAAACACAATGATATGATTTTGATCTTAGAAATCCAATTAACACAAAGGAATCAAACTTAAGGTACCACATCCTAGGAGATTTCTTCAAACCATATAGATATTTCTTTAATTTGCAAACAAAGGATCCTTTACCTTTAACAATGTAGTGCTCAGGTTGTGACATATAAATCTCTTCCTCCAAATCACCATGAAGGAAAGCTATCTTCACATCCATCTATTCTATCTCTAAATCATATAATACAGCAAGAGATAATAGAAATCTAATGGATGTCAGCTTTGCAATAGGAGAGAATATTTCACCATAATGTATTCCCTCTACCTGTAAATACCCCTTTGCAACCAATCTAGCTTTGTACCTTTCAACACTGCCATCTGCACATAATTTCTTCTTGAACACCCATTTACAACCAACAAATTTTCTCCCTTTAGGAAAAGGTACAAGGTCCAATGTTTCATTTTTTCTCTAATGAAGCCATCTCATCATCCATAGCCTCAATCCAAGAACCTACATCTTCCATGCCCAAAGCCTCTTTTATAGATCTAGGCTCATCAGTGTTAGTAATCAAAGAAAAAACACAACTAGAATCTAACATAGAATAACCAAACCTTTCTAGTTGCTTTCTTTCTCTTGTGGATCTCCTCAAGGGCTACAGTTGAGGTTGTTCTTCCTCTTCTTTTGAACTATCAGAGCTGCTAGAGCTCTCCTCATCATTAGACCCAACATGGTCTCTCTATTTAGTCTTCTCAGGGGTAGGAGGCAATTGCACAACATTTTTTTACTTTTCTTTTTCATCTGGTTGTAGCACAATAGGAGAAGATGTCAGCTCTCTAAAAATAACATTTCTACTATACAACACCTTACTAGTCATAGGATCTCAAAGCTTGTATCCTTTCACACCAACACTGTATCCAATGAAAATACATTTAACAGCTTTGTTTTCCAACTTAGATCTTTTCTCCTTTGGAACATGTGCATAAGCTTCACAACCAAAAACATGAAGATTTCTAATTGAAGAGTTCTTATCAAACCACACCTCCATGGGTGTCTTACCAACAAGGGCTAATGTAGGAGATCTGTTAACTAGATAGCAAGTAGTGGCCACAGCTTTGGCCTAGAACCTTCATTCTAAACCAACTCCACTAAGAATACTCCTAGCCTTCTCCATCAGTGTCTTGTTCATTCTCTTTGCAACTCCATTTTTTTGTGGGGTATAAGGAGTTTTCTTATGCCTCTCGATACCTTGTTTTGTACAGAATTATTCAAACTCTGCTGAGCAAAACTCACCACCATTGTTAGTTCTCACACACTTAATCTTCTTAGTAGTCTAATTCTCTACAAGGGCTTTAAATTCCTTGAATTGACTAAAGACTTGTGTCTTACTTTTAAAGAAATAAATCCATGTCCTTCTACTGTAATCATCTCTGAAAGATACAAAAAATATAGACTTGGAGATTGAAGGAACTTTTATAAGACCGAATACATCAGAATGAATAAGATCCAAAACATCAGAAGATTGGTGAGAACTAGAGTAAAACTAAACACAATTTTGTTTACCATACACATAGTGTTCACAAAAGTTGAACTTGAGATTGCAATCATTTAACCCCTCAACGAGATTTTTATTTTTCAAGGTTTTGAGATCCTTTTCACCAATGTGACCAAATATCATATGCCACAACATTGTCTTTTTTGTAGGAAGCTTTCCTTCCAAATTGTTTGCATTGCCATTGGAACCAATAACCACAAAATTCTTCACTGCTTGTTTAGATGGTGAGGATGAAGAACTATTACATAGTGGAATACATGCATCTAGCTGAAATAAGGTACCTCTCCTAGTACCCCTTGCAAGCACTATCGATCCTCTCATCATCTTGCATCCTTCATTCAAAAAAACAACTTGCACACCTACATTATTCAGCATACTTACAGATAATAGGTTTCATGCCAAACTTGGAATGTACATAACTCCATTGATTCCCTTTACTCTCCCATCAAGAAATTTGATAATGACCCTTCTGCATCCAACTATCTTTCGGTGAGAATCATCACCCAAGTACACCTTTCCACCATCAAACTCTTCATATTTTGAGAACCAATTTCGATGAGAGGTCATGTGAAAAGATGCACCTGAGTCAACCAACCACACATCATCAGATGCATGAACTACCAAAGCTATGATGAATACATCACCATCTTCTTGAGATCTTCTTGAAGCTAAATCTGAACCTTTCTTCTTCTTCTTCGGCTCTTTGCAATCTTTACGAAAGTGCCTAGGTTTATCACAGTTCCAACATTTTGCCTTGGACTTATTGGAAGTCTTTGACTTCCCACATGATTTGGATCTACCCTTATTGTCAAACTTATTGTCATTTTTCTTCCCTCTTTCTGTGGATCTCCCATGAATAGCAAGGGCTTCTTTTTCCAAAACAGAAGCCTTTCTCCACATCTCCTCTGATAGCAGCAAAGACACCACATCATCCATTTTGAAAGTGACTAACGTGCTTCCAAGAGCCATCACAAGATGGTCCCATGAATCCGGTAAAGAAGACAAAAGTGTGTAGCAATGATCCTCCTCCTCTAACTTGACACTAGCTGATGTCAACTATGCAGCCAACAGATTAAATGCATTTAAATGATTTGTTAAGGATCCACCTTCCTCCATTCGTAGAGAGTACAAATTCTTCCTCAAGAACAACTTGTTCACCAAATATTTGGCTTGATACATGGCCCCAAGTCTTTCCCACAAACTATATGTGGTTTTCTCATCTAGAACATTTAGAAGGACTGCATCGGTTAAAAAAAGTCTTATGAGACCCTTAGCTTTACAGTCTTTGATATCCCAGTCTGCTTGAGCTACAATTTTTGGTCTTGTAGCATTTGAAGTTTCTTTCCATAGGTCACAATCTTCCAACATGTCTTCCATCTTGAGTTTCCATAGCTCAAAATTAGTGCCATTAAATTTCTCCACCTCCATTCTTCCATATGATGAACTCGCCATCTCAATCTACAAATAAGATTCAGGATGCTCTACACAAGACTCCCACTCAACTTGATATTAGCTCAAAAAACCCTACCCAAAAACTAGGATCAAAAGCTGATTAGGCTCTGATATCACTTGTAAGGAAACTCAGGTGTGGAAATAGCTTCCTACACTAATCTCTTAAGAGAAGTATGGTGCAAATCCTATTAAAATATTTTACACTTACAGATTCAATATCATGTAAACAATAGTATTTCAACCAACCAAGCATAAAGAAAATAGATAGAGAAAGAAACACATAACACAAAGATTTTCTAGTGGGAAAAAACCTTTCGGTAAAACAACCCCACCCCTCCAGAACTTGCACAATGTATTATCTTCAACACAAAGTTACAATACATTTGCAATGCAAGTTCAACACTGACAATAGAAGACACTAGTAGCAACTCAGAGTACCAACAATACACTTTCTTGCATCACTCCTCTTCACAACCCTAAAAATGCTTATAACATGTGCTTCACTTTTAGGGCTACTCTCCGAACCCCACTATTGGGGTAGAGTGTAGAGTACTCAAATTTATTAGTTGCCACATATCTTCACCTATCATTGAATCTTCCTGACATAACTCTTACATGTCATAGGAATCCATCATAATCATTTTAGCGATAATCTCCTTATACACAATTCAAGATGCCGACACATCAACATTATTTGAAAGAAATATATTTTAAAAAACAAATAATAAGAATAGGAATTATCTAAGGTTGAGACACCTTATTCCTGACAAAGATATGAGGTAGATACATTCTATCCTACCTAATCCATCCAAAAACCCTAATTTGAATAATGGGTAATTAGTGGGAAAATATTCTAATTTCCTATTCATAGGAATGTTTGGTCATGAAGCAATGAGAGAGGTTGGTGTCATGTGTGAGAACCTAAGTAGGAGAAGGAATTAAGGGTTTTGCTTCATCAAGTGACCTAAGAGAAGAGTCTTCAATGGAATATTAAGGAAGAAGGCTTAAGGAGATGAATGCTTCAAGGGTGAACAAGCTATTAGAGCTACATAGTATGAAAACCACATAGAATTGAGGACCAAATAGAGATCTATAATCTGCAAGTGAAGTTGTAAGTTATATCAGATCAAAGCTCTACTGTTACTCTCTAACAATTTTATCACTCTAGGGTAAATTCTTTGGAGTAAGGTTGACCTAACAGTCATTAGAAAATCCTTTAACAAGGTGGCATTCCAAGTAAATGGCCTAAAGCCCTCTAACAAGGTTCACTTTTAATACTGGGTCACATTTAATGGTGTATATTGTAACCTTTAATAGGGTTGGCCTTTCAACGGAATCACTTTAGAAGAGTGAAAAAGGAGTAGCATATTACACATGGTTTTTTCCAAATTTGGTTTCCACATAAATCATTGTGTCAAGTGTGTTGTGTTTCATGCTTTACATTTCTACATATTGATTTGACAATAACATAAAAGTTTTAGTAAATACACAATGGACACATGCATGGGTATGAATGCTTTAAGGGTTGAATTGTGAAAAGTTTTATTTATACATCTAGATGTTGGATAACTAATTGAACACCCCCCCCCCGAAAAAAAAAAAAAAGAAACCACTTAGTTATTCTAAAGTAATTCCAACAACACTATAGTTATCCTCCTCTTGATTCAAATGCACTCTCCTATCTCCTCCTTGTATTCTTGAACCTTTTCTTCTCAAGGCATCTATAAGATGGATGAATAAAATTATTTCATGTAAAATATATTTGAGTGAATACACTTGATCCATTTCCTTTGCATATTCTTCTACTATTAATACTTCTTCCCCTAGAGTCACCTCTCTAGATTCATCCTACCAATGAAGACAAGGATATCTTCTCTAGTGTCCTTCCTATCTACTTTATTAAGAGCTTGAATGAAATGTTTCTAATTTTTATTTTGTTGCATATGTTCTTTCTATGGTTCATCAAGATCTTCTCCACTCTCATAATTAGATATCTCCTCACTAGTAGGCCTTGTTTTTCTCATTTATCTCCTAGAGTCGCTTCTTTAATTTTGTAGTCTTTGGAGGCATTATCATAGCCTCTCTCTTAATTTATTTTTTAAGACATTTTGATTACAATAGATTTCCTTTTGACCCTTACTCTACTTCGAAATAACTTTCATGTAGAGTGGTTAGCGGAAGAACAATCAATTCTATTCAAACATCCTTGATCCTCATAATGACCTAAAACTATGATTAAGTCCTTTTATTGAACCATCCTTCCAACCTTGAAGATTAAACAAATACACAAATTTGCCAAAAATTTTGGTAATCTATACTCTTTCAATTAGATTAATTCTTACTAAAAATTTGAGACAAACCGACATCCACTTTTGATCCCATCCTCAAATGTGAAGGCAAACAACCCAAACACCTTGATTAGTACACCAAAAATTTGAACATCACCTTCAAAAAAACTTCTAGGGAGTGGAAATATATATTCTAATGTTAGGATATCACATCATGATCATTTGAATATGTTTCAACAACCCACTATTTCTTCAATGCCAAAATGCACAATTTGATGTACTAGGTTGTTATCCCTATAAAATCAATTTTTTGGAAAAAAATTTAAAATTAAAACAACTTGCCAAATAAATTATGATTTCAATTACCTTTTTTAACTAACACAAAAATGATAAGAATGAGGACCTAATTACACTATCACATCATTTAACACCTACTATGTTCACATACCTAATATGCCTAATTAGGTTTGGTTAACAAAGAAAATACTATTAGATGTTCCATGAAATTCATCCAATGGTTTAGAGTCTCTTCTTCTAAATATTTTCCACCAATTCCATCAATAGAAATTTTCTAGACACCCCCTTATATTGATTATATGCACAAAACCTCACTTTTAGGCCAGACATATGGGTTTGTTTGACCTAGGGCTTGGTGGTAAAAATACAAAACTAACTCCTCCATTCTTATACTTTTTGAATCATATAGTATATCTCCATAAATTTCATTCCACAAGGGACATTGAATCTCACTAGTGGAATTACAAGTTAGGTCAACAATTATAATGCCCCACTGGGGAACCCAAAAGGGTAGGAAAACTTGATACAAAGTTTGGTGAATAATATTTTTTTGGAACATATTTTCCTTTATAAGTTCACTTAATCACATTTTTTAAATTCCTAATAGGCTCCCTAGTATCATCTTTCAACAACATTACTTAGTTGTCTCTTATTTTATCCTCGCTACTTAAATTAAACCATCTATTAGTTTCATGTCTACTTTTGATATGATACATTATCCATCCTAATATCCATTTATAATTAAAGACCTAATGCCCCAATCCTTATAATCTACTTAGCATGCTGTAAAGATACATGAAATAGATTTAAAAAACCAACCACACATGTAAACCAAATCATAGATTGTTCATTTGATAAAATTATAAGAAGTATACCAATATTTTATTCATCATACATGTATCCTTTTAAAGAAATGTACAATGTCATGGAATTATCATAACTTCATTCATCATTTTAAAGAATACAATAAGTTCAAAATTCCCTTTATTTATCTTAGATCTAGATACCCTTTACCCTTTTTGCACATATTTTCATTTCATGGTATATACATTTGAGAATTCACTTTCATCAAGATTTTATATTACAATTTTGCATAGATTTTTTTCAAGGAGATGCAACATATAGACCTCAAGAAATGATCTTCAACCACTACTCAACAAGGATCCATATAAAGTCATTCATAAACACTTGAATAGTACCTCAATTTTTTTTCCACTCAGCCATGTGGATCCATAAATGGTCCACTCCCATGAGCTAGGAATTAAGACCATGATCCAAATAGGTTCTAAGGTAATCTAAGGCTTATACCCCAAAAATCAAGGTGCAAAGATATCACAAGGTCACACAAACCATAATTCCCGAAATGAAATCACAAGGCAAATGGACCTCTCTTCTAACTTTCAGCTATCCCTCCCCTCATATTTACATTTTAAACCACATATATATGTTCTTGAATAGCTTTCATACCCCTTTAGGTAAAAAGACACCACTCTTTAAAATAAAAGTAATCCAAAATCTGAAATCGCCTTAGTTTATGAAATTAACTAACATTTTAGAAGTTATTTAGGCATGTTATAGATAAATTAAGACCATTTTAGGGGTAAACAATAAATACATGGTCTAACAATGATGTAAATACCCTTTTTGGTGCTTTATAACCCATTTCTTTAATGTTCATCATTGTATTTATACTTTGGTCTTATATTCTTCTACACGGTTAACATTGATTACCATTTTCTCTTGAATGCACATTATTACTCCTCTTCTAAATACTTATGCTTTTTTCTTTGTCTCTTTAATTTCTTTATTTTTATATTCTAATAAATTTATCTTTATAGTTAAATTTATAAATAAATCACTCATTATTTTTTTAACATGTACACAAATACTTAAATACATTAATTATGTAACAATGTATATATTTGTGCACCCATATATTCCTATATAAATATACCAAAAAAATATCATAGACAACACACACACACACACACACACACACATATCATGAACACACATAATTATAAACACTAGAATCTATTGATCAAACAATACAAAGAAATAATAAAAACATAATTCCCAGACTAGTTGACAAAGAAATAACAAAAACATAATCCCTAGACTAGGTGACTAAATTTCTATTAAATCTCTAAGGATATAAGGAGGGCTATATGGATCATGGTTTAATCTTCTTTTTAACAAAAAAAATGGCTCAAGGATTTGTAGACACACATAGACCTATGTACCTAGGTGGAGTTAATGCTTGGTACCTACACACACCTAGATCACCAACGAGCAAAATACAATACATATTCATATATATACAAACACTACCATATAAGGGAAAAGGAGGGTGACATCATGCAGATCTACCAAAGAAGTGACTACAATTGCATCCCCTCATCCAAAAGACACACCAAGCAAAGTAAACATACAAATATATATAAGGCATCGTAGGTTATCTGGGTTAGTTTAAGAAAAAATAATAATCACAATATTATAAACAAGGTATTGAAAGAATAAATAATAAATTTAGAATAACATAAATAGCATGATACAATTCAACCATATACCAATTATCCTAAAGACATTATATAGAACATGATCAAGTGTCTAATGGAAAGAAATATGTACCATCATATGAAAGAAATGATTTGTATGATATGTATAAAAATACCATAGCATAAGAACCTAGTTGATTACTAGTTTATGAGTAGATAGGTACCATTCTTTTGCATTAAGAATGTAAGATGTTATCATATAGTTTTACATATGCATGAATTTATAAAGTTGTGAAATCAAGGAGCGCCATAAGCAACCTTATCTCCCAACCTAGTCCAAGTGTACTTATACAATCTTAAAAACCCTAATAATACTTGTGAAGGTAAGAGGGGTGTTACAAAAATTCTCCAAAACCATTACAAAGTGAGGGTTTCAAAACCATTTTTAGAGAAAGTCATATAAATTGTGCTAAACTTGACCAATTAAATTTAAAAAAAATACATATCGCAAAGAGCTCACCCCTTTCAATAACCATTCTACTTGATCTTGGTAACCAAATCATACAAATCTATAAAAATGTTAGAAATACAAGATTTCAAAGAAGAACATAGTTATTTTTATTCAAATACCACCAAAATTGTTACAAATCCTCTAACTTGAGTATTTTCTAGTTCAATGTGGCTAAGTATCCCTCCTACAAAATATACAACATATTTTAAAATGTCTTTGACCATTTGTGTTCATTATGTAGCTACAAGGAAACTTTTAAAATGTTTCATGACAACATTTTCATATTTTGAGAAACTTTTGTAATATTTATTTAGAACTTCACAAATTCACTGATAATCTTTGAAATGGAATTTTTACATTCAAAACATCCTAATTGACCCTATATTGACTATTTATTAACCCCATGATCTAATTGAATTTACAAGTTTATAAGCACACTTGGAGTTCATTGGCCTTATAAGATGGGTCAAATTACATTGTTTATGATCCAAATTGGATCTACTATCTAACTGCCATGTTACCTACTTACTAACCCCTTATATGTAATACCCCTCTAACCTTAACAAGTATTAATATATTTTGGAGATATTATAAGTACACTTGAGTCTTGGGTTGTTTGAGCCATAAGTTTACTTATTATACACCTTGGTCTTATATTTTGATAAATACAAGCATAAATGAAACTACAAGAACCTACAACACAATGACACCTATCTACCAGGAAACATTTTAAAGGAAATTAAATCAACAAGATTCCTATGATATAATATTTTTATAAATACTTTCATCCTTGACATACATCGTTGCAACTTTCTCACATCATTCATATCATATTTAATGTGATCCTTAACAATTCTCCTAGGAAATTAAATACTTTTTACTATGGATCAATGCTCATGCTTTATATGTTTCTTAGATTTATTAATTAGTAATATTATTTGATCACCTTGGCCTAACATATTCCTAGAAATAATTTTATTGTGATTTGTTTTTAAGTTAGATAACCCAATTTTTCTTTGTGTGTGTGTGTGTGTGTGTCTATGTGTGTTTAGTCTATTTGGTGTATCTTTTGGATGAGGGGAGGCAATCATAGTCACTTCTTTGGGAGATATACATGATGTCAAACACCTCCTTCCTCACCTATCCCTATTTTTGTGTGTGTGTGTGTGTGTGTGTGTGTGTGTGTGTGTGTGTGTGCACGCGCGCGTGCATGTGTGCATATGTTATTTATCTTATCATTCAGTGATGTAGGTGTGTACATGTACCAAATATCAACTCCACCTAGCTACATAGGTATGAGCATGCCTCAAAATCCTTGAATTAGTTGTTGTTGAAAGGGAGATGGAGTCATGATGCATATAGGAACACTAAGCCTAGAATCATTGATTTGGGAGTTATCTACCATTTGAAAATCTTTTGGAATTATTGCCTCTAATTTTGTATTGCAACAATTGATTTTTACACTAGTGGTTTTATGTTGTATGTTGATCTTGAGATAGTGCTTTAATACTTAAATATTTTTATTTGTGATTTTTGGGAGATTTCGATGACATGAGATTTATATATATTTATCAGGTATATCTATCCAAGTATATATGAGTGCACACATATATGCTTGAATAAATATACATTTGCAATTAGTATACATGTGACATTAGTTTAAATATATTGTTTGGTAAGTCTTAGTTTAACTAGTGTTATAAATAAATCATCTAAAATAAAATAGATTAAATAATTACTCTAAGAACATTCTTTAAGTTTTGAACACTCGACCTCTAACCTACTAAGCACACTATTAAGCATCTGACCACTTACACTTCTTGAGAAAATTAATAAGAGAAATAAGCTATAAAATGTAAATAAGAACAAATATAAAAAGTAGCAAAAGGGAATGGGATCATAACTCTTGACCAGTTATGTGAGACTAAAGAGACTTGACCAATGAATCATGTAGATTATATCAACAAGAGGTTCATAAAACATAGAAAACCCATAAAAATAGTTGGCCATTTAAATAAAAGAATAAAAAAATAAACAAATGGTTGATTTAATTAATCAAAACATGGAGGTTTCCCATTACAAACTGTTGCAACCATTAAAAATGGCTCCCATCTCCCTATAAATTAGGAGCCTTCCCAGGAGTGACAAGTAAGGAAAAATATTTGACAAAAATAATAGGAAAATCAATGGCGAAAACTATAGAAAAAAAAAATATTAATGCAAGGAACCTTGCGCAAAGGAATCTCACTAAATCTAGGAGGGAGGAGGAAAATTAAGAAAGCTAGGAGCTATAATAGTGCTTGGAATCAAACAAAAGATTTACCTACAACCTTTCTTAGGAAGACAATTAGCTCTCTCTCTCTCTCTCTCTCTCTCTCTCTCTCTCTCTCTCGCTCTCTCTCTCTCTCTCTCTCACACACACACACACACACACACACATAGAAACTATCATGAAATAATCTTGTAAAAATAAATGAATGCTTAAGAATTAAATTGTTGTTTATCATATGAATGTAGGTGTATTATGTCTCTACTAGTTTTGATGATGATGTTGGGAGTCTATGTTTATGTATTATGCTTCATCTTTTATCTGCTTGTATAAAATTTGTATACTAGAAATTGAATCTTGTTGATATGAAGGAAAATAAGGGATCCAACCTAGTGATTTAGCCCAAGAGTTGTAAGGAGAACCCTTCTTTATTCAAAAATAAATCTGGGAATTCAATTCATAGCCATCCTTATATATTTTATTTTGAGTCTCCTGGAACAAATGCATAGCAATACAATATATATATATATATATATATATATATATATATATAGTTCTACACATTCACAATTTTTTGGTTACCTTGAGAAACAGAGAAAGTTTAGAAAAACAAAAACACATCATTAGAAAACAAAAGTGCAACTATAAGAAAGAAAAGTGAAATTTTTGAAAAAAAAAAAAAACTTAGCTATAATGAACAAATGCACATATCTTCTTATTGAATGGACATATCTAGTGAAAATAACAAATGTACAAATTTGCATAAAAAAACCACAAATATATTAGATGGCTACATAGGAATAAGGGATATATGTGTATCTATTTTTTTAAAATGCACATGAATAAGAAATAAATGTACCAAAATAAGGAAACTTTAAAAATTGGACCTCTAGAGTCAATTTTCAATGTCGATGTATAACATAAAATGAACATTTAAGTATAAGTGGCACATTTATACTTTAAATTACATTTTATGTATACATATTTTACCTTTTGAGATATAATTCAGCCTCATAGTATTTAAAATAAATATTTTAGAATTTTGACATTTTAAGAAAGTTTAGACTTAGCCAAATTTCAAGAATTGGCAATTTAGCTTGTGCTTTTATTTTTTGTGATCATGTATTTGCATATGAGGAATTTGACTTCCTATAAATGTGATATTATTTGTTTAAAATAGTTTTATATATGATTCTTTCATTTTATTTTTCATGTGGTGAATTATGACTTAGTCGTTGACATAGGGGTATGGGATCCTACAAGTGTACCCTAAACCCATTTTCATTTTAGGCATTGTGCTTTTTGTGGCTTTATGTTGCCCTTGTACTTTAATTTTTGGGTACAAGCCTTATATTACCTTATAATCTTTGTGGACCATGGTCTTATCTCCTAGTTCAGTGGAGTGGATAATTTATGGCTCCAAGTGGTTGGGTGGTAAATATCTTTGAGGTACTTTTCAAGTTTTAATGGAAGGCTAACTATGGAATCCTTGTTGAGAAACTATTGAAGATTTATTTTCAATTATGTAACATTGTAATGTAAAATCATTAAGAATGTAAAAGTAATTTGTATATATATCATGAAATGAAAAGCTATGTAAAATGGTAATGGGTATCTCTACAAGAAATAAAGGGAAATGTAAACATATTGTATTATTTCCAAAAGGTAGTTAAAGTTATGATGATGCCATGTCATTGAATATTTTCTTGTATTTAGATGAATGTATAATAAATAAAAGAACCATGTACTCTTTATAATGTTATCAAATGAAGAGGATAAGAAATTGGTAAATAGAAGATGATTTGGTTTACATGTATGGTGGATGGCTTAAATGTATTTCATGTATCTTTATTGTATGTTAAGTATGCAAATTTGGTTATAAGGACTAGGATATTAATTCCTAATTTGGAAATGGATATTAGGATGGATAATGTATCGAATCATAAGTAGAAATAATACTAATAGGTGGATTAACTTAAGTAGTAAGGATGAAATGCTAAAAAGGAAATTAAGTAATATTGTTTGAGGGAACCTATTAGGGTTTTTTATCTATGATAAGTGAACTTGTAAAGAAAATATTTTTAAAAAAAAATTATGCACCAAATTTAGTAACATTTAGACTTATCCTTTTGAGTTTCTTGGTGGGGCACTACATTATACCCCTTGTTTTCCATTTAGGTGACATGTACCATTCCACAAATATGAATATTTTGGCTTTGGTGCTAGCTTTTTGTTCTCCAATAGCATTTTTTATTTACTCCCATTTTGGGTTAATATATGTTGCATGAGGTACAACCAAGCCATTTTACCATAGTGTTTGATATATGTGGAATAGAGTATGTTAATATGGTGGATGAATTGTGGTGCTTGATATGAAGATTGTCTATCTATGATTATGTAGAGAAGTTTGAGAAGTCAATTGTAGTTGAGGTTTTTACTGGTAGTATAGAGGATGGAATATGTGCTACTACTATTTCAACATATATTCATGGGGTTATTGTTTAGAATATTGCAAGTGCTACATGTGAAGGTTAGTGGATTAAGAGCTTGGTGGTGTTGGGTAGAGTGTAATTACTAATGGATTGGTAAGGTACTACTATGAATGTTTGACTAATATAGGTCAAGTGCATCCCTTCGCCACTATGATACATGTAGGAAACTTAGATGTTTGCATTTACAGAAGTTGGTAAAATGTATCTAACAACTAGGATTTCCATAAATAAAAAAAATTGTTGTGGAAATAATTTTTTGTGTGTCAAATGATAGCACAATGAGGTAGTTTGTAACCAAAGGTATAGGTTCAACTAGTGGTCAAGGAAAATATTGAAAAGGTTGTGCTACAATATTTAGTTATGTTGGATCACCAACAATAATAGTATCAGTCTAATTTCATAAGGTATGCATTTTTTTCTTTCATAAGACTTGAAGAAGATATTGATCTTTCACATGGAGGAAATGGTGTGGCATATATGGGCCTTGCAACCACGTGCATTATTTTGGCACTTCCAAATGGATTTTTGGATGTAGTTGATTATGTGAAGAGTGGCTGGTTTGTGGGCCTTCTTATAAGCATTCCCATTATAAATGCAAGGTTCTCTCTTATGTTTTTTGGGCTCTATGGGATTATCAATTTGAGGAGACCCTCATTTTCTATAGATGAGAATTCATTTTTTGTGCAAGCAGTTGGATGATATATGCACATATGATAGATAATGCAATGAACATGGTAGCTTTCTACACGAGTGTTTTTGGTATAAAATTAATTTTGGGGATTTATTGAGAAATAGGAGATACTATGATGTAGCATGGAATAAAATTTGTCTAATTGTAGGTTGTATAATTTATGGGATGGTGTAAATAAACTAGGTGGAGACTATATTTGGTTCCACAATATACAATAGGATGGGTTGGTGGATCACATTTGGGATGTATAGTGAATGTGGGGATTATATGGGATCCATTGGTTTTAGTATACATGTACCTTCTTGCATGAAATTATAAATGATAGACTCTTTGTTGCACCCAATGATGAAAGTTATTACTTGGGCATTATGAGGATGGTTCATAAATAATTCCATGATGCTCATAATGGAACCTCTTCCTATTATATTTCATGTACTTGAACTTTCTTTTGAGGGTAAAATGAGAACATATCATTGTTGGGTTTAGGTTGTGCACTAGAGGAACTATCCACTCAACTAGGATCCATGTCCATTTTTTTGGAACCTATTTGGGGCAACATGAAATACATATATTCCAATAATTAAAGAGGATTTTATAAATTCACAATGCAAGAAAGAATGATGATGGCAATTCTAAACTAAGGATAGTGACCTTGTAATGCCCACCCTTAAGTTACCTTATATTATACATGATGAACTCTTTTAGGCCTATTTCACAAATGTGTTAGTTTTAGAGATATATGGTATGATGTTATTTGATTACTTGAAAATATCATTTATGATTACATAATTGATTATATTTCATGTGTTGTATAATGATTATGATTACTTACATGTTAAGGTTACTTTAATGATTCTTAGTTAGTAAATATGATTGCTTTCATAATGATGTCAGATGATATTTCTTTAATGATGATTGTTTTACATTTATAGTAATGCATTTTTATATCTAAGCATTTCATGAGTTGACTCGTGATGCATTATGCTACTTACTCCATACTTGCATGTGTATGGTGTATGTGTCTATTTTACTTTTCTATCTAACATGTCCAATGTGGTTAAGGGAGGGAGTTGTAGTCACCTACTAGTCAAAATATACACAATGTACCACTCCATGCATTTCCTATCTATTTTAGTTATATATGTATGTATGTATGTACATGCTCGTCTTTTATGCAAGTTGCAGGTACTAGGCATCGACTTCCCTGAATTGCCAAGATGAGAGTGTTGTATCACAATAACTCAATGGTAAGAATGGGAAGATAATGATCAAAGGAGTCCTATTTGACTCTCTACACCTTTTTAAACCCGCAAGTTTGTCTTTGTGTGTGTTGTTTGAGTTGGGTTTTGAATGGTTTTTCTTATGTGGATTTGACTATGTTATTTATTTGGTAAAAGGTTTAATTGTGATATTTAGATCAATCACATAATATTGGAATTATTAAATATTATTTAAATAGAAGGAATAATTATTATATCAGAATATTTAATTAATTGAGAAATTCAATTAATTAAATATTTGTTATTTATTTAAAAGACTTGATTTAAAATATCTAAATGTGAAAGTTGGAAAAGGGATAAATTAAAATATTAAAGACCAAATATTGATTTATCATAATATTTAATCAATGATAATAAAATTAGAGTTGCACATAATTAGTGGGTTTTAATTATTATTAATGATTAAACTAATTATATGCAATTTAATTGCACATTAATTAATATATTTAAAATAAGATTCTTGAGTGAGAAATAAGATATTTAAATCAAAAGAAAAGATATTTATTTATTTTATTATACAAAGATAAATCTATTTTTGTGAAAAGAAAGTAAATAAATAAAGAATATTTATTTATTTAATATTAAAAGAAATGGAAAAAATGTAGAAATTATATATTTATTTTCTAAAAAACAAATAAAGTGATTTTATTTATTTTTAAAATTATAAGAAAACAAAGAAAAACTATTATTTTATTTTAGTTGGGTTACCTTCTTTTGTAAGTTTACTTATTTTATAAACTTTAGTTTTTTAATTTTATTTATTTATTTTTCTTTATTAAAAGATCATTCTAGTTATTTTTGGTGATAAGATTTTTGGAGAGCAATAAGATAATTTAGAGAAAAGATTTTAGAAGACAAGTCACAGGTTATGCATTTAGATTTTGAACTAAAAGGTTTTTTATAAAGCTTGGGAGTAAATTCTACAAGTTGGATTTTCTTCTTCTTCTTAACAAACCAACTTGGTGTTTGAAGGTAGGGGTTTTAAAATCTCTTTGTGATTTCTATTGGGAAGATTGTCTTCTCTATGTTTTCCTAATTATGAATAAATGTGTTTGTAGTTAGTTGTGTCAGTTTGATGGTTTCAAACATGTGATTTTGTTATAACTTTTATTTAATATATTTTATCAAAAATGTAAAGATACTTTTAGACACCTATTTTGATTTTATTTAGCATATATGAAAATTATATCTGATTTTTTTTGTATAGAGAACAATCAAATATTGACTATCGTCCTAAAAATATGCTTATTTGAGCTTGATTCTTCAACTAGAGACACACGAATAATCACTTATAACTTTTGCAAAATATATAGTTATGAAAATATCTTCTTTTTGATTTTAAATAAGTCTATTATGAATACCTCTTTTAATTTTCATTAAGATCCAATAGTTCAAACAAAAGATATGCTCTTTCTTCTAAATTGGTAACCATCAAATCTGAATAGTGTTGCTAGGAAGATTCATATTCTACACCATTCAAATAAACTTTTCTTTAGGAATGGTAATAATGAGAAATGTGTGATTAAATTATCTTTTTAGTGATATAGGTTGTAGATCTATATGATTCCATATAAGATTGTAACATTTAAATTACCAGCTGATTTACATAGAAAAAATGCATAAAACTCAATATTATGAACTTTCACAATGTTTTATCTTTATTTTAAATATTATTTATTTAAAATATAATAATTAATTTTAAACTTATTAGATAATTAACATACTAAATTTATCTACACTTTTATAACCTTTATATAATCAATTAAAACTTTTGAAAACAATATAAACTAAATCATTCAATGGAACCTTGTATTACTTGAGGTTTTGTGGTATTTGTTTTGTGATGTATTTTGGAAATTTTAATGTGATGTTTTATTTTTTAATGGCTTTTATGTGAACTTTTTGGTTGGCCAAACTAGGATGTGCACTAGAGGCATCTTTTAAAGTTTCTTTTATGATGGTTATTTGACTAGATGTGAACATGTAGTTTATGATTCAAAAATGAGGCTTATGTTTATGAGATTTTTATTTGGTGAGCATATATGATGACTTGGGTTTTGAGAGCCAACTTATTTTTGGGTTTCTTATTAAGGAACCAAATTTGATCATTATGAGTGTTTTGATATGGGACACAACCGTTGTTTATGTGAGTTTTAGGAAGGTAGTCTATGCACATGTCTATGGGAGCGGCTTGTAATGGGGGCTAGGACCCAAAGTGGCTACTAGGGTAACTCATTGTAAGTTGTGTAACAAGTGGTAACATAGTAATTAAAATACTTTCCTTCGCCAACCCTTGAGATAAATTAAAAAAATGAATTAGAGATTTTTCCTTGTCGATGCCTTGAGTGCTTGTATAGACTAAGGATGAGAATGAGATGATACCTTAAGAGTTTTCACTAATCTCCTTATCTTCATGAGAGGGTATTCTAGTTCCACATATAGTCACTAGGGGGCTAGAGTCCTAAGATACTACTAGAGTAACCTTAGAGTTGGCTCATACGATGACACTCCATAGTATGTAGCCTGAGTCTCCTTTGTAGTTTTTTTGGGTATTTTCCAAGCTAGTGGTGTAGTTATTGATGAATGTATTTATTATTGGTGTTTACTTTCATTGATGGTGACTAGATTTATTTTACTATCATTGATGGTTATCAGTGATTCATAATGATCATATTTTTGACTTGTATCTTTTGACTTGAGGTGGATATCTTTTGTGGAGTTGATCTCATGATTTTGGTAATTGATATATACTTGGTATATGTATGTTGACTTGGTATGTGGTGTTGCTTTTGGATGAATCTTCTTTCATCTTTGGTTATATTTTCTTCTTGAGTAGTTTGTGTTACCCTTGAGATAGATTTGGTTATTCGGATTTCTTGCTTAGGGATGTTTTATGGTTTGATTTTTTGTATGTGGATTGTTCATTATCTTCCCTGCATGGTGGGGGTGGAAGCTTGACTAGGTGACCACATGGTTGAGAGGTAGTGACTTCTTACCATTTGGGTCCCCCTTAGATTTACAAATGTTGGAAGGTCAATGATGTAGTTGTACCTTTATCATTCTTATCCTTATCTTTGACAATTCTATTTAGTTGATGTATTTATATGTTATCGTGTATCTTGTATTTTGATGTACTTGTATATATTCTCGCATATCCATTAGATGTATTTCATTGTATTCATGCATATGCTTAAGAGATTAATATGCTATATTTTTATGATTATGGAAAGTGTACTTAAGACTTAAACAATTAACAAAAAAATCTTAAATGTGACTCAATGTGAAGGAACCCTTGAGGAATGAAGTCTATATTGTAATTCTTGTGTAAACATTGTGTTTTTGTATATTTCTTCCACGTTGTTACTTTGATGTTGTATAAAATTTACAAAAAATATAGTTTAGTAAAATTTCTAACATATTAGGTTTATTTCTTTTGGGTTCCTGAGTGGGGCATTAGAGATCTAAACTATTTCCAAAGGATGATGGATTTGATTAGGATGTGATGGTACAGAGTTACTAAAACCTAAGTGTGTGTTACGCAAAAAGGACAAGTTGATGAATTATTTTGATCAAATTTTTATAAGGATTCTAAGGATTAAGATTATGAAGATAATGCAAGATCTAAGGATGGACTTTCTCAAGGTCAAAGTATAGCTTGGTATAGCTTTTTTACCTAATTTAGCTTTGCATGGATGTGATTATAAATCTAGGATATACTTATGATCTTTGGAAGCCAAGTATAGTCAATGTAATTTACTAACCTATAAAACAAGGTGATGAGATTCATAATGATCAAATTAGCTTACTCTAGACAATATTTAGTCAAATGGAGAAGTTCTTGATGGATTTTTCTTAACATGTAGGGATGAGAAACTTAAAGAATGATTACATCAAGTGGGGATAACTGGACCATTCTCATTTATTGGATAAGGGATTTGATTGATTTTGGATGGGTTTTAATTAATGCATTGGCTATCTAAGGACAATGATCTATGTCTAAGTATATTTTTTAATGATGAGCTTAATAGTTTATAGTTAAAATGTGTGAAAGAGAGCATATGAATCTATTCATAAGTCTTAGAGTGGATATAGTCAAGCTTCAAACCTGGTCTTTCCCTTGTATAGCGATTGATTTTCATGTTGAGTCTAAAGTTTTTTCAAGTTTCTCTTTGTGTAGTGTTTCCTCTCTAATTGAATTTTGAAGGGAATTATTCACTTTTTTTTGTAATATTCTATTTTTGTCCCATTTTCTAGAGGGATTTGGACATTAGATTTTTTTGATTGTTGGCATATGTCAGGTATTTTGGAAATAATAACAATATTTTGGTTTACTTGGTAAACTTGTCGAACTAGGAAGTGATTATGATAAGTATGCCTTACTTTGACTCGATATAAATATTTTGGATCATTTAAGCAATTGACCAAGAAATCCCTCAAGTGTTAGGAGTAGAAAATTTGTATCTCTTTAAAAAAAAAAATCAACCTATACAATCATTTATGTTAAATAAATTTGTTCGCTCAAGTAAATCAAAACAAGAACACTTCACACACACTTTATCTTAAGGTAAATTTCATTTCAATATATTATTCATAGGCCCATAGGGAGGAGCCTAGTCTAGGTGGATAATATTCTCATGCATTATTTCCCTCTTAATCTATGAGGTAAGATGATGTAGAGATTACCAATGATATTTACATGTGATGACATATTAAAAGTTATGATAAATAGAGGATCCCTTTCTGTGGTTGTGTTCAACTTTTGGTTATGAAATCTAAATAGCTATATATATAACTAGGGATACCAATATTTGTGAGTAAATTTAGAGGAAAATGAAATCATCTTACACTATGAATAGTATACCAAGACTGAAAATACTAGCTACTAGGTTGGTTCATATAGATAAGATCTATGATGTCCTCCCAATTAAATTGTACACGTGTTCCTCATATAAGAGACCAGCTGACCATTTTGGCTACTTTGGGATATTCACCTGATCTAGAGTATCATCAAAACACATGATCATGAGAGGATAATGAAATATTCTACACAAAACATTTTTTATATACTAATTATGAGGGAACCAATATGAGGTCATTCTCTAGTGGAAATACAATCATTACATATCTTTCATTAGGAGAAAATTAAGAAACTAAATATTTATCATCACCCAAGATCTAGAAAAGTGAGGGGAGAGGATATGGATATGAGATTCTCACTTTGCATCAGTTAGATTAATGGACATGTATAAACAAAAAACATCTTTGTGAAGCATTGGAAAACATTTCTTCAAACATGATAGAAAGTGACACAAGGAACGAGAGGAAGATCTCACCTCCCATCTAACTTCACTAGAGTTATAGATGGAAGGTAAAAAATATAGAAGAAAAAAAAAAGAATTATAAAGATATCAATGCAAAAATGGTGTGACAATATTCATTAAACATGCTAGGCATAAACCCTAACTAGTTGTTTCCATAAACACTTAAATTACAACCAACAAGCTTAAGAGATTGGGATCACAAAGAAAAACTTAGTATTTTCCTTCCATATAGCTTCATTCTACTTTTCCTAATCCTAGATCTCCAGTTATATAGAAAACAACACAAAAAATTAACCTCTCTGGTAGATTATTAAAAAATATAGGTCTTGTCCCAAAAGGAGAAGCTAATGACATTATGATTAATAAAATAAGATTCCATGGGGACATAGATAGGTCCACATGTGATTGAATAAAGGATTTCTATGTTTGCAGAGTGCCATGATGCCAAAAAAAAACCTCACCAAAGCCCAACATGCATGTTACTCAAGTTGCTAAGAAACCAACATGCGTCAAATATAGAGAAGGATAAATTTTGGAAATGACAAAATTAGCTTCTATGAGCTTAGATGAAGGATCCATGATACATCCACATTAAGGAGCTAACTATGTTCAAATAAAAAGACGTGAGCAATAATAACCATTCTTCACACAAATGATAGGAACAATAAAGGAAATCGTTTTGGTTGATGTAAGATTTCAAAAGTACCCAAGATGCTCCTACAATGTTCACCTAGGGTAAATAAAGAAATAATGTCCACATCAAGAGTTTTTTGATATTCTAAGAACAATCCTAAAGAATCAAATAAGATTTCAGTATCCAAGAACCATGTTCAATAGGTTTATTCTTCCACTAAACTAATTATTGTTTATTATCCTTTCCTCTGGTTCTTATACCAAATCTATTATTTAAAATATTATGAATTCCTTCTATCTTCTTCTTCAAATAATCAAGTTTAGCAGCTATCTCTTCCTAAGATTATTTATTCTCAAAGATGTCTAAAATATTGAGCATAGGTGAAATATCCAAATCCTCAAGAAATTCAGCTTCAAAAGCATTACCACTATCATGTCTATTCAAGATCCTACAATGCCCAAACTTCATTTTCAACTTACTATATGTACCAACTATAAATATATTCTTCTTCAAGTGTATCATTACCTCATTTCCATCTTCAAAAGTCATATGTCTTTTCTTCTTATATTATTTGTCTTTATATCCTTGATCACATTCATGTAGATTATTATTTACCTCTTCATACAAATTCTTCATTAAGTCCATAAATTCTTCAGCTTGAGCACTATTCTTCACTTTTGTATCCAAATTTCTCAATTTAGTAGTTATTTTAAGACTCATATCATTGATAATATCCAAAGGAGTATTATTAGTACTTTTGTTCATTGAATCATTACATAGAAATTCTACTTTTTCCAAAATGAAATCCCAATTAGAAGGTTTATCTCCAATCAAATATTTCAAAAGGTTACCCAAATTTCTATTCACAACTTCAGTCTATCCATTGGTCAATGAATGAAATGTAAACTAAAATTAAGATCAATATTCGTCTTCTTCAAAAATGTTCTCTAAAAGAAGCCAGTAAATTTAATATCTCTATCTCAAACATTATCCTTAGGAAATCCACAATGTCTCACAATTTCTCTAAAAACTAAGTCTTTTATGTTTCTTGAATCTAATGTCTTCTTGCAAGGTATGAAAAGTTCCATTGTATAAAACCTAACAATCACCACAAAGATAGAATCATTACCTCTCTAAGTTCTAGGTAATTCCA
This sequence comes from Cupressus sempervirens, assembly GCA_028749045.1. Taxonomy (NCBI): domain Eukaryota; kingdom Viridiplantae; phylum Streptophyta; class Pinopsida; order Cupressales; family Cupressaceae; genus Cupressus; species Cupressus sempervirens. The sequence continues at coordinate 652,405,220 of CM053792.1, read as the reverse complement.
TAACAAAATCCATACTAATATCTTCCTAAGGTCTGTAAGGAATAGGAAAAGCTTTGTACAATCCAACATTCTAACTACTTCCTTTAGCAACTTGAAATATCCTACAACACTTTACTATCTTCTAAACATCCTTATATATCTACAACCAAAAGTATATTTAAAAAATGAACTTCAATGTCTTATCAATCCTAAAATGTCCTACAAGTTGACTAGTATGTTTCTCTTTAATTATATTCTCCCTTGTAGACCCTATAGGTATATATAACTAAGTTCCCCTAAAAAACATGTCTTCCTAATCGAAATAATTAATCCACCTATCTTTTCATCAACCACAAGGTTCTTACAAGATTTCTAAGGTTTTTCAAAATCAGGGCTAGTTTTGTACAAGTTCTTCAAATCTTAAGAACCAAGTACCTCAACCCATGTCTCTATCAAAAAATTTCTTCTTCTTCTCAATGCATTTGATACCTTATATAATTCTACACTCTTATGTTTCAACATTTTTTTTCATGTATTCCACCTATTACATATGTCTCTAATTCATTATATTCTTTCTTTCTAAATACTTTAAGGCTTTATTATCAATGTACAACACAAACTCCCATGGAATCAAGTAAAGTCTCCATTTCTTCAAAGATTTAATAATTACATTAAATTCTTGATCATAGACTAAATATTTTATCTAACAATCATTCAATTTCTCATTGTAGAAATCTACAAGGTTACCTTTTTGACTCAAAAGACACCAATAACATTACCACTAGCATCACAGTCAACTTGAGAAAAAATACTAAATCAAGAAAAGAAAGCATAGGTAGTTTTGCAATATTTTCCTTCAATGTTTCAAAACTTTTATTTTCTCTATGTGTCTACTTGAAATCCTTTTTCTCACCTCTCATAGTCTTTGTTATATCATTACAAACTAAACCAAAATTTCTCGTTAAATTTCTATAGAAATTTGTCAATCAATGAAATGATCTAACTTCCCCAATGTTATCAAGTGTAGGCCAATAAGGAATAACCTTATCTTTTTAGAATCCATATTCAAACCCTCAATACAAATCACAAAACCAAGATACACAACTTTCTCCTTCGTAAAACCCATCTCTATAAAACTTCTCTAATATGTTCAAGGTGTTCCCCTTTAGTCTTACTATAAAGCACTATATCATCAAGGTATACAATCACAAATTTACCCAAAAAAATTTCAAAAATGCATTCATTGACCTCATAAAAGTACAAGGTGCATTAGTACAACCAAAATGCATAACCACTCACTTATACAAATCTCCATTAGTCATAAAAGAAGTCTTTTGTTCATCCCTTTTTCTGATTCTAATATGACAATAGCGACTTTTCAAATAAATATTTGCATAGTATTTTACTCCACTCAATCTATCATAATGTCATCCATCCTAGGCAAAGGAATGTTGAATCTAAGATTGGTTTTGACTATTTTGTGTCAACACACTTAAGATGTTCACTAAGTTCATGCCGAGCTAGTAACACATGCTAAGTAAAATATGTATAGATGCCAAGTAAAAGTTGATGCTGAGCTACAATGTATATCGAGCTAGAGAATTCAACAAGTGCTGAGTGAACTTCAGGTGCCAAGAAATCTTCAAGTGTCAAGTGAAGATCGACACTAGTATAGGTGTCGAGTCACTATAGAAGTCAAGTGGGATAGAATTGCTATAGGAGCCAAGTAAGCCAATTTTTCTATATGAGCCGAGCATCAGAGGTAACAAGTGTCGAGTAACATAGATTAGAAATAGTTGTTTGTAATTGCACAAACTTCTATGTAAATCATTTTTGAGCTAACATAGAAGAATCTTGAAGGATATTAAAGATAAGAATGAATCATTTATATTACCTATGCAATCAGCATGCAGTGAATAAGAAAAATGGAGAAGGCATGCAACCAATAAGAAAAGTGCATGAATTGAGTGGGAAATGAAGATTTAATATGAATCATAGATTCATACCTAACCCTAAGTCTTCAAAATCCTTAAAAGGAGGATGAAACCCCATTGTATGTGTGGATGAATGAAGTGTGTGGGTGAACTTTAGTGAAATTAAAAACGGTTAGAGACTTAGTGAAGAATAGAGCAACATTGCAGAATTTAGTTGTTGAAGAACAAAGTATCAGAATATTGTAGAGTGACATATCAGATCAAGCAACAATTGGGCTAGTCAAAGTAGAACAAGGATCTGGAATTACCAATTAGAGATTGCAAAGTTATCGGGTCAAAAAATTTCTAATACTCTCTAGCAATTATATTAGATAATAGAAATCCTATGGAATTAGGTTGGCCTAGTAGCCATTTGGAAATCCTTTAACAGGGTGGCATTCCAAGTGAATGTACAAAAGTCCTTTAACCAAGCCAACGTTTAGTAGGGTAGCAAAATCCTTTAACCAGGTCACTTTTGACAGAGTTTAAAATTCTTTAACAGGATAGGCCTTTCATAGGGTAGACCATTGGTAGTGGTCAAACATTGTAAAGTTAAATACTTACACATTGCTGCAGTGATATTTTGTGGGTGTCATGCCCACTCAACTTTTACCTTCTCATTTTGAAGGGTTTCTGGATTACCAAATTTGTGTGTTATTTATTTTCATGCATGTCTTTATTTTCAAGTTTAGTAGATAGAGTGAATGCATGTGGATGGTTTTAGTTAAAATAATTTAAAATGGTTAAAATTAATTACTTCTGATTCACCCCCCCCCCCCCTTAGAAGTAAATCTTCCCACTTGTTAATTCCAACAATTGGTATCATGTTGGAATGTCTTAATGGGAAGAGTGCTTCTGAGAGGGGGGGGAGGGTGAATCAAAAGTACTAGCCTTTTTTATTGTTTTAAATCTTTAATAATATATAAATGAAATTAACATGCATAAAAACATTAAACCATCATGAGAAGCAAACATGCATCACCACATAACACTTGAGATTTTGATGACCCAGAAACCCTCCAGGAATAAGAAGGTAAAAATGGGGTGGGAATGATACCCATGAAATTACTGCAGCAATTAATTTCAACCACTTCTTATGCTTTTCCCTATTAAAGGCTACAACACATTGTTAAATGTGACACTAGTAAAGGATTTCTACACCCTGTTAGGAGTGTGATTTGTTAGAGGACTTAAGAACATTCAACTTAGAATTCCACCCTATTAAAGGATTTACATAAGGCTATTATACCCACCTAACTCAATAGGATTTCCAAATTCCTAATACAATTGTGAGAGGGTATTAGAATAATACACCTGATCTAATGCAATCTCTGATGCTAATCTCAGGCTCTTGATCTACTCTTCTATCTCTCATCTCTACTAGATCTAATCTGTTGATTATGTTCCTTGTTCTATTTTGATCAACTAGATGTGTAAATGATGTCCTTTCTACTAAATCATTGACACCAATGTTCTATAATGACCTTGATAATAGGCTCTACTTTTCCTTCTTCTTTCAACTCCACTCCTCTTCTCTGTTCAATGGTGTCAAGAATCCCTTATAAAGATTAGTGGTTTAATATGCATCCTTGATTCAAGTGTTCCCACTCAAATCCTAAAAATTCACCCATTGGCTACATGCAATCTCCAATTTTCTGGTTGGTTGCATGTAGAATGCATGGACAAAAGAAAGGATTCAATCTTATCTCCTTATCCTACTATGAGTCATACATAACCATTTTACATCTTTGTTTGCAATTGCACAAAATTTCATGTTGATCTCGCATTTCTCGGCACATGAAGTAATACTAATGCTCAACACCATCTATTCTAGATTTCTTAGCATCCACTGTGTTTCCTGTTTGCTCGAATCTTATAGAATTATTGTGTCACTCGACACCTATTAGTTTTCTATATTGCTCATCTTTTATTGATTCCTGAATCACTTGGCTCCTATTAACTTTGCAATGCTCGACTCCTATTGGATCCTGAGTTACTCAACACATATTCGTCTCATCTACTCGGCACCTACTATAACTTGCTCAGCACATACTATCTTCTGGTCTACTTGACACTATCTATAACTTGGCATGTGTTAGAGTTCTGGCTTGACTTCCATTATATACTCGGCATGTATAGTGAAAATGGTTAAGTGTGTTGACACTCATTTGTCAATCTTACTTATTTGATCAACAATCTCCCCCTTTGACATGAGTTTTAAAAACACTTAACTGATCATTCATGATCTAAACCTTATGTGTCCATTCTTCACTTACAATATTTCAAAAAGATATTGTGAACAACAATATATCTTATAACTCCTCTTGAGTTGATTATGTCATGAATTCTAATGTCTAGTGCCATTGTGCTTGATGTACTTTGTTCTTTGACCTATTTTCGACCTGTGCTTACCTTCTGATCCTATTATCTCCTTATTTTTCTATATGCATTTCTCCTCCTTTAATATATCTCCCCCTTAAAATATTATCTCCTACATTATCTCCCCCTTTGAATATTTTCTTCCCCTTTTTGACACTTATGTCAAAGGATTCTAAATGGTAATGCCATGCTTGGCCAAAAATGTTTTATTTACCTCAAGGAGAATTTGGAGAGCTGCATCCCAATTATTCAATGCAATATCCAATGACTTGTGTTGAATTGCAAGCTCTATTGCTACATCAACAAGTCCTTCATGTGTAGAAATATTTGGATCCTTCTTTAGGACTATTTCTGCATACATTTTCTCCTTGTGTAAGACTTCCAAATGGGGAGTGATAGAGGCTTGTATTTGCATCAGCTTTTCTTTAATAGTGGCCTCTTCTGCTCATAACACAACTAATTCCCTCTGAGTGTGATGCGTTTGAGCAAAATGCTTCTCACTTTGTGTAGGATTTGAGGACAGTTGCATGCTAGAGAGCTTTAGTTTTCTCTCAAGGTTCAAAATTTTTGAATTTATTTCTTGTGTGAACCAAGAAAAATATTTTCTATAATAGGAAAAGATGTTCCCTAACACAATCTTTACATTATCCAATTTCTTAGCTAGGTCAACCTATCCCAAAATAATGTTACTAGCTATCTTTTGGTTGACCTTGCCTAGAAACTTCTTTTCTAATGATTCCATTAGTTTTACATTTGTATCATGGTCTTCATTATTCACTTGGTCAACTATATCAGATAGTTGCTCAAGGATTGGCCTGCTTGAATCTAGAGGTTGTAGGTTGAAGGCATCCATGAATATATCTATGATCTCATTCATTGCTTGCTTGTATTTGAAGTCTTTCCTCATTGCCTCTTGCCTCCTTCTTTTATCCAATACACTCTGTATTTCATTCATCTTTTCCTTAGTTAGAGTGCTTGAATCATAATAGGGTATTTGGATTTCTTCATCAAGCTTAGGAATACCATAATGAATGGTCCTAATTTCTTCATCAAGCTCAGGAATACCATAATGAATGGTCTTGGCTACCCTAGTAGAGCTTGAGCTTGGTGTACTAACTTGTAAGGTCAACTTGTCATTACTCGGCTGCTGAACAAGTTTGGTAGGAGTTCTTGTCTTTGGAAATTCAACCAAAGTTTGTATTGCAGACTCCTCCTTATCTTGTGTTTCTTCTTTATTCTCTTCGTGTGCCACTACTGTTGGGGGTGTACTTGTTATCTATACTGATGTACCTATGACTTCCCCTATTATTGCACTCAGCTCCTAATGAGTTTGCATGGCTATTCTTGGTGGTGATGGAGGTGGTAGAAATGGAAGTCCAGTAGTTTGAGTGATTTGAGTTCATTCTAGTGGTGACACCTTGGCTTCTTTAAGTTTATCTACTGACTTTTGGAGCTCATCTACACTGACCAATATGGAACTTGTACACAACTATGCTTGAAGAGTTGTTTGGTCAAGGATCTTAGTGAGATCCTCTGTAGTTAATGGATTGATGTTTTGACTTGAGGTGTCAACAACGTCCAACATCCTTAATCTTTATGATTTCTACAGGTGTGGTGGTAGAGTGAGGAGGACTAGGAGGTGGAAGTTGTGTGTCTTGCACACTTTGTTGCTCATAAATACCCCTATCTTCATCTTTTCCTTCCTCCTCTTCAACCTTTTTCTCTACGTTTTTCTTCTCTTCTCTCCTCTTTCTTCTCTCTTCTAGTTTAGCTATGGCTTCTTTTTTGTATTCCTCTTCAAGGACATCTTCATTTTTCTTATACAAATTCTTCCATGATCTTGTTGTCCTTTGTACAACTTCTTCAATTTTATTTTGCAAAATGGAGAATGCCCTATACTTTGGTGTAAACCTTTTCTTATGCCTTTTGACTACTTTAATTATTTGTTCCTTTGTCAAATCAGGAAATATACTTGCTAGGGTTGATTCCCTCATTTCTTTCTCCATTTTCAAATAGAAATGCCATCTATCTTCTACAATTTTAGACAATTCCTTTGGCAATTGTTCATCTAGTTCAAGAGGTGTATACTTGAACTGTGTCATCATTACATAGACTGATTCTTCTATTATGTTTTGTTCCTCTTTAGTGAACTTATTGAAATCAATCTTTTTCATTTCACTTAAGTCTCCATTCCTAATCTTTTCACATACTGTATCAATTGAAGACTTAGGAGGATGACTTACCTTTTCAGACTAATCTTCTTCATCAGTATCAAGTTGAGCCACATATCTTTTCTTTTTCCTTGGCTCTTGTTGTGCCTTCTTGGTTGTTTGCTTCTTCCTTTTAACTTCCTCTTTGGCTTTTTGTGTGGTGGCCCTTGTTGTAGCTCTGGTTATTGGCTTCTTTGGTGTAGGCTAAGAAGCAGTAGGTGTCATTGTCTTTCTTTTGATGGCTTTGCCTTTGATGGGTGCTTCCTTGGCTCCTTTTTCCTTGGCACTCTCATCTTTGTCTTCACCTTGGCCTTGTGACAATTCAAGTGGCCCTTGTTCTGGCTCATCCTCATCTTTCTCATCATCACCTTCCTCTTCACCTTCACTAATTTCTTTAGCTTCTCCTGCTATACTTGTTGCTTCAACACCAAATTTCTTCTTTATTTTCTTTTCCAGCTTCTCTTTCTTATTCACTGTTGTGGTAGTCTTGAGTTCTATAACAACTTTTGATTTGATAGTGTCATAAGTTTCAAATGCCTTGGTAGATTTGTCCATTTCCTCTGCAAGTAATGCTATAATAGCTATAGAAGCTTGATCAACATCAAGCTCATATCCTAATGGTCTAAGCCGTCTTACTCTTGGGATGACTGCTTGGATGTAAGTATAATCAAAGTCAACTAGAAATCATATGTCATTCTCATGTTGATTCACCAATGAGGCTGGTATCCTCATTCTTTTCTTCATTGCATTCTTGAAATCATAAAAATAGATAGTCATTTGATCATCAAAGCTATCTCCTATTTGTGCAATAAAATCATTAATTTGATCAACAATTGTTTTATTCTGACTCTAGTTGACTTTTCCAAATGAAGGGAATTCCTTCATCACATAGAAGAACACACAAACTAACACTGACCCAAATTTGCATTGTGCTCCCTTGGACCTTCTAATTGCTCCAAGATTTTCATTAATCTGCTGCAACATGAGCTCTACAAGGTCGTATGTATGATCCTTCTTTATAAGTTTTTATGCAACATCAACAGCTATACAAGGCATGCTATTCAATCTATTGGACTGATAAAATCTGTGTGATATGATCTTCATAGAAAAATCTAATAGGGAGTCTTTTACTGTGTCAATTGTCATTCCCTTATTATTCCATTTTGCACCTATGTTCTTCTCTATTGTTTCCTTCTTTTCACTTCTCAGTGTCTTGGGTCGATCTAGGGTTGGAAATCCTATAATCCTATGACCCATCTTTTTGGTAATTTTAAGTGGTCCTTGCTCTAACTAGAATGATCCATCATGAATTCTACTAAGTATTATACGTATCCACTCAATTTTGAATACGAGTGGAAAAACTAGGGCTTTGGTTAAACCCTTCTTCTCTATAATTGAAAATTCATCCTTCAATATACCATTATCACAAAGTTTATCATAGGAATTGAATATTTCTAGGTCTCCTATGGCTCCTATTTTGTAGTTATAACATTTAAGCACATCTTGGACCATAACAACTTTTTCGGGGATCATAGACAATGCACCTGTGAGATCATTTTTGTATGCTACTTCTGGGATTGGCCTGAATTTAGGTTGCTTAACCTCATTGCTAACAAGCTAAATCTCATGGCTTCCTTCCTTTTGTTGGAATATTCAAATATGGAAAGAGTACTTATGAGAGGGGGGGGGTGAATCATAAGTATCATACTTTAGCCAATAAAACTTTTAACTGAAAGTAAATTGCATGCATGTAAATACATCAAATAAACATATAACAAAACTCATGCATCAATAACTCATAACACTGGAATTTGGTAACCCAAAACCCTCCAGGAATAAGAAGGTAAAACTGGGGTGGGGATGATACCCACAAAATTTACTGCAGCAATATTGTTCAACCACTTCTGATGGTTTTCCCTGTTAAAGGCATGCCCTATTAAAGGCTTTACACTGTATCAATAGTGACCTGGTTAGAGGATTTACAAACACTTAACATGAAGTGTCACCCTGTTAAAGGATTTTAATCACCTAATCAAAAGGATCTACAAAATAGCTATAAAGCTAACCTATCACCATAGGATTTTCATTTTAATACAATTGATAGAGAGTATTAGATACAATAAACTTGATAGATTACAATCCTTGATTGCTGAATGCAGGCTCCTTTTCCGCCTTCTCTTGATCTTGATCCTTTGTGATCTGATAACCCTTGCTTCTGAAAACAGATTTCCTTATACACCCTTGTATGTCCTTTCATGTATATTTACAATGAAATTTTGTCTTCCTTATAAAGACTTCAAAGACTTAGGGTTTGATTTGGATCTACGATCCATATTGAATCTCAATTTCTTGCTCAATACTTGTCTTTTACTAATTGGTTGCATGCCTTTATCATTTTTCTTATTGTCTACATGTGAATTTCACAGAAAAAAATAAAAGATTCAATTTTATCATTAAATCCCTCGAAGTTCACCTTATGTCGGCTGCAAAAACTATTTTCATTATAGTTTGTGCAATTTCAAACTTTTATGCTGATCTACTGAGTTACTCAGCTCCTGAAGTATTGCTGATACTTGGCACATGCGATTTCTTGGATAGCTCGACACCTAAAAAAAACTGTATCACTCAGCACCTATTACACTCAGCACTTGTTGCTCTCAGCACTTGTTAACACTTGACACTTGTTAACACTCGACACTTGTTACACTCAACACTTGTTAACACTCGACACCTATTACACTCAGCACTTGTTAACACTCGGCACCTGTTACACTCGGCACTTTATCTTACTCGGCACTTACTCTTGATCTTAGTTCAGTGTATTGACACTCAGTTGTCAAATTTATTCTTTAAGCTAACAATCTCCCCCTTTGACATGAGTGGCAAAAACACTTAATTAAGATCCTTGTGACTCATTAATTTATCCTGCATTCAAAATTTTCTATCTCAAAATTTGCTCCCAAAATTTGCTAAATTTTCTATCTCCCCCTTTTATCATACTTATCATTTCATTCCTATACTTAACTCCCCCATACTTAATCACTTCTTATTACTCTCTTATTACTTATTCTCCCCCTTTTTGACACTTATGTCAAGGGTCTTACAATGAAATGCCATACTTAGCCAAAAATGTGCTATTTACTTCAAGGAGTACTTTTAGAGCTACATCCCAATTTGCTAATGCGACATCCAATGTCTTATGCTAAATGGAAATCTTTGCTGCTAGGTGTACAAGTCCATTAGATGAAGAAAGATTGGGGTCTTTCTTGAGGACTGTCTCTACATTTATCTGCTCCTTGTGAAGTAGTTCCAAATGAGGAGTTATTGATGATTGAATTTGCATCAATTTACCTTTTATGGTTGCCTCCTCTACTACTAAGACAGCTAACTCTCTTTGTGTGTGAAGCGATTAGACAAAATGCTTCTCACTCTGAGCTAGATTTGTGGGGAGTTGCATGCTAGAAATTTTCAGATTGTTTTCCAAGCTCAGTATTTTCTGGCTAGTGTCCTGTGTGAATGTGGAAAAATCACACTTGTTGTACAGGGAAAAGATGTTTCCTAGTACAATTTTAACTGTTATAACTTTCTTTGCCAATTCTTCTTGTGACAGTGCTATATCACTGGATATTTTACTATTTACCTTACCTTGGAACTTCCTTTCTGACCATTCAAGCAATTTTGCATTTGTTTCCTGGTCGTCATTAGTCACCTGGTCAACTATATCAGATAGTTGCTCTATAATTGGTCATCTAGAGACTATAAGCAAAAAGCTTCTGTAAATATATCTTTAATTTCATTCAAGGTAAGCTTATGCTTGTATTCTTTTCTTAGTTCTTCTTGTCTCCTTCTTTTGTCCAGTGCACTCTAAATTTCATTAATTTTTTCTTCAGTAAGAGTGCTGGATTCATAATATGGGATCTTTATTTCTTCATCAAGCTCAAGAACTCCATAGTGAAGTTTCCTGACTGCCTTCGATGAGCTCGAGCCTGGTGTCCTAATTTGTAGTTGTATCCCATCTGTGCTCGGCTGCTGAAGAGTCTGTGTTGGAGTACCAAATTTTGGTAATGCAACTAGTGTTTGTATTGCAGTCTCCTCCTTCTTCTTTGTCTCATCTTTTTCTTCAGCTTGAATATCCCTTTTTTGATCGCTAGGTGGGGTTGAACTTGTTGGTTGTTCAGATGTTTCTTTTATTTCCCCTACTGTTGTACTCGGCATTTGGAGTGTATAAGTGACTATACTTGGTGAAGGTGGTGGTGGAAGAAATAGAATACCAGTAGTTTGTATGGTCAAAGGTGGCACTTGTACTTTTACCTTGACTATCTCTATTTTAACTTCTGGATTTTGTAATTCATCAACACTGACCAATACAGGATTTGAACTTAATTTTGCTACTAGTGATGATTGGTCAAGGATTTCCAAATCCTCTGCAATTAATGGATTGATGTGTGGATTTGAAGTGTCTGTAACATATTTTATTTTTATCAAATCTGCAGGTGTAATGGTGGCATGATGAGGACTAGGAGGAGATACCTATATGTCTTGCATACTTTGATCTTGTGGCTCAGCTGTATCTTTCTCTTCCTCTTTCTCCTCATTATGTGCCTCTTCTTCCTTTTCTTCTTTACTCTTCTTCTCCACTAGTTCCTTCTCTTTTTCTTTGGTTCCTGACACCTTCTTTTCCTTTGTCTTGGCACTTTCCTCTGCCTTATATTCTTCATTATATACATCTTCTATTTTCTTGTAAACTATTTTCCACAATCTTGTGGATTTAGTAACTACCTCTTCAATTTTATTCTGCAATATGCTGAATGCTCTATACTTGGGAGTGAATCTGTTATTATGCCTTTTTACTGCATTTGTTACTTGATCTTTAGTCAAATTAGGCAGCAATCTGGCTAATGTTGACTCCCTTATCTCTTTTTCCATTTGCAAACAAAAATGCCATTTATCCTATACAATTTTATACAATTCTCTTGGCATAGATTCATCTAATTCTAGAAGTGTGTGCTTATATCCAGCCATCATAGCATACACAGATTCCTCTAATTTATTTTTCTCTTCTTTGGTGAGCTTAGAAAAATTCAAGTTCTTTAAACTTTTTAAATCATCATTCCTAATTTTTTAACATAATTTATCAACAGCAGTCTGGGGTTTGTGTCTTACCACTTGAAATTGACTATTTTCCTCTGACTTTGTTTTCTCCTCATCTATTTTAGGCTGGGGAATAAATTTCCTTTTCTTTGATTCAGCAGTAGTCTTCTTTGAGTCTTTCTTCTTTCCTTTTGCCTCCTCTTGGGCTTTTTGTGCTGCAGCCCTTGTGGTAGGTCTCTTTGGTGTAGGAGCAGCTACTTTCTTCCCTTTGGATTGAGGAGCAGAAGGAGTTGTGGTCTTTCTCTTAACTGGTGCTTCCTTGGCTTCTTCTACCTCAGCAGTTTCCTCTTTATCTTCTCCTAACCTTTGAGTTGGACCTTCAAGTTCATCTTCTTCTTCTTCAATGTCTTCTCCCTCTTCTTTTGTTGTTCCTTCTTCTTCCATGCCAAATTTTCTCTTGATTTGTCTCACCATTTTCTCTTTCTTCTTTACTGTTGAAGCAGTCTTTAAATCTATTATCACCTTTGATTTGACAACATCATAGGTTCCAAATTTTTTTTCATTTTAATCAGCTTCTTCTGCAAGGCTGTTATTGCTGTAGAGGCTTGATCAACATCAAGTTCATAACCTAGTGGCCTAAGCCATCTTACTCTAGGTATAACTGCTTGTATGTAGGTATAATCTATATATACAAATGTCTTTTTCATATTTCTCAGTCAATGAGACTGGAATTCTCATTCTTTGTTTCATGGACTTTTTGAAGTCCTCAAAGTAACCAGTCATTTGGGCATCAAAATTTTCACCCATCTATTCAATGTATCCATTAATTTGTTCAACAATTGTTTTGTCTAGATTCCATCTTAGCTTACCCATAGAAGGAAATTCTTTCATCAGATAGAAAAACATGTACATCAAAACTGATCCAAATTTGCATTGAGCTCCCTTGATCTTCCTTATAGCTCCCAGATTTTCATTAATCTATTGAAGCATGAGCTCTGCTAAATCATAAGTGTGATCCCTTTTGATTATCTTGTATGCAACATCAACTGCTATACAAGGTACACTGTTTAACCTGCTTTATTGATAGAATTTATGTGAAATGATTCTCATAGAAAAATCTAGTAAGGGATCTATGACTGTGTCGATAGTCATTCCTCTATTGTTCCATTTGGCACCTATATTTTTCTCTATTACTTCCCTTTTGTCACTTCGCAAGGTCTTTGGCCGATCTAGGGTTGGAATACCAGTAACCCTATGAACAGTTTTCTTGGTGAATTTTACTGGCCCTGACTCTAACCAAAAAGCTCCATCATATATTCGGCTCAGAACTATCCGTACCCATTCAGTTTTGAAAATAGTAAAAAATGCTAGGGTTTTGGTTAATCCTTTTCTTTCTATTATTGAAAACTCATTTTTTAGTACTTTGTTTTCACATAGTTTATCATATGCATTATAGATTTCAAAATCTCCCATGGCACCAATTTTGCAATTATAACATCTGCGAACATCTTGGACCATAACAACTTTATCTGGAATAACTGATAATGCACCTGCAGGATCATTCTTGTATGCTACTTCTGGAATGGGCTTAAATTCAAGTTGTTTAACTTCGTTGCTAACCAACTGTACTTCATGACTCTCTATACCCTTAGTGGTTCCTAACTTAGATGCCATTGTTTTCCAAACTAGGGTTTTTTGATTTAAACAAGTTTATAAGTCCTACGTAGCTTAGCACTTAAGTAAAATACCTTAAATTGATGAAACTTGTCTTGAATCGCTGTTGAAATCTTCACGAATGGCTTCTGAGCTGATCTTGATCTTCTTTGCTCTTCTCGACTTTGCTTCTCGTTTGAACGGTGGGAAAATGATCAAAAATCGGATTTATGTACCCTTCAAAATAGAGTAATAAATGCTTAGTACGTTGCCAACTGTCTACTCGACACCTGAAAAGTTTTGTCATGACTTGGCTCCCATTGTGTTTTACTTTACTCGGCTCCTATTGATATTTCACAGCTTGGCATCAACTATTAACTTGGTCGTTGTTAGCAACTCGACTCTTGAAGACAACTTCTTCACAAAGTTCTTAATTTTGACTTAGCATCTTTGCTTATGCTGATTTCATTTTTGCAGTTATTATATGTCTTGGGACTGATTTATGATGTAGCTTAGTTTATCAATCCCACACACTTATTCTTTGCTTAATTTGATGAAGTGTGATCACTTGACCTATTAGGTGAAGTGATCTCTGTACTTGATGTGCTATACTCATCTTTCTTCCTCCATGTCTTATTCATTTCACTTCTAATATGTCCAACATCTATCTTTGCCTTTCCATTGCTGAACTTCGAACTTGACGCCTTTGACCATGTTGGGCAATTCCTGCTGACATGACCAGTTTTTAAGCAACTAAAACATGTAGTTTGACTCAACCATCTTTTTTAGTTCCCTCTAAAATGAAGTCTTATGCAGTTCTGTGGGGAATGTCCATATTCTTGACAATAGTGATAGCTATACCTGGTGTTGTAATCCCAAAATTCATGGTTTGATGTCTTTTCTGGTTGATTTACTGTCCACATAGACTTTGATCTACATTCAAAAGCTCTATGTCCATACTTTTTGCAGTTATAACAATGTCCATCAAATCTTGATGTCTTGATAGTTTGGGTTCTGCATTCATATGCTTGATGACCTTGCTTCCTGTATTTATGACAATGATTTATACTTTTGAGTTTGTCATGTTGATGGGCATTCTTGCTTCTATAGACATTAGATGTATGTCCTTTCTTTCAACAGAAATGACATATAGGTTTAACATCTTTACCTTTTTCACTTCTTTGTTATGCACTCTTTGATGATTCTCCAACTTCAGTGTTGTTATATCCAAGCCCTATGGTATCATGGGTTGATCTTGGATATTTTAGTATTTGCTCAAAATATTTGATGGCTTCACTTGATTTGTTGAGATTTTCTGCCACCTCTCTTTCTCTATTCAATTCATTCTGCATTTGTTCCTTCTGCATCTTCAAAGTAGAGATCTCAATATCTTTTACATTGAGTTCATGATGAAGGTTCATCATTTGGGCAAGTGTATCCATCTGCATGTTTGAGATCCTTGTCAGTTTAGTACATTTTTTTTCAAGTCTGTTTGCAAGATTTCTTTTATCATTTTCCAACATCACTTTATCTTCAACTACTCTTTTCTTGTGTTCAATAATTTCACATATCATTATGGCCTATGATTCATGTTCCATCTTGAGAGATCTTATCTCTTCTGCTTGAATTTTTTTTTTCTCCATCAGTTCTGCTATTGCTGCATCAAACTCTTTAGTGTCTCCACTGGAAAATATGTTGGTGGTATCAATATCCTTGTAGGGTATATCATTTTCAGCTATGGCTAGATCCTTCCTCTTTTTTTAATGAGTTTCTCAATTTGTTTCTAAATTCCTCCAAGCTATGCAGAGCAAGTTGCACATCTATCACCTGATTTTCAATGATCTTTCCAAGTTTGAAAGCTTCCATCTTTAGATCTTTTCCTCCAAGTTGTTAGGCTTTCCCTTGTGAGAACCTAAATAGCTCTGATACCAATTGTTGGAATATTCAAATATAGAAAGAGTACTTATGAGGGGGGGGGGGGGGGGGTTGAATCATAAGTATCACACTTTAGCCAATAAAACTTTTAACTGAAAGTAAATTGCATGCATGTAAATACATCAAATAAACATGTAACAAAACTCATGCATCAATAACTCATAACACTGGAATTTGGTAACCGAAAAACCCTCTAGGAATAAGAAGGTAAAACTGGGGTGGGGATAATACCCACAAAATTTACTGCAGCAATATTGTTCAACCACTTCTGATGGTTTGCCCTGTTAA
This sequence comes from Cupressus sempervirens, assembly GCA_028749045.1. Taxonomy (NCBI): domain Eukaryota; kingdom Viridiplantae; phylum Streptophyta; class Pinopsida; order Cupressales; family Cupressaceae; genus Cupressus; species Cupressus sempervirens. The sequence continues at coordinate 652,389,712 of CM053792.1, read as the reverse complement.
AGGCTTTACACCGTATTAATAGTGACCTGGTTAGAGGATTTACAAGCACTTAACATGAAGTGTCACCTAGTTAAAGGATTTTAATCACCTAATCAAAAGGATCTACAAAATAGCTGTAAAGCTAACCTATCACCATAGGATTTTCATTCTAATACAACTGATAGAGAGTATTAGATACAATAAACCAGATAGATTATAATCCTTGATTGTTAAATGCAGATTCCTTTTCCACCTTCTCTTGATCTTGATCCTTTGTGATCTGATAACCCTTGCTTCTGAAAAAAGATTTCCTTATACACCCTTGTATGTCCTTTCATGTATATTTACAATGAAATTTCATCTTCCTTATAAAGACTTCAAAGACTTAGGGTTTGATTTGGATCTACGATCCATATTGAATCTTAATTTCCCACTCAATACTTGTCTTTTACTAATTAGTTGCATACCTTTATCATTTTTCTTATTGGTTGCATGTGAATTGCATGAAAAAAAATAAAAGATTCAATTTTATCATTAAATCCCTCAAAGTTCACCTTATCTCGGCTGCAAAAATTGTTTTCATCATAGTTTGTGCAATTTCAAACTTTTATGCTGATCTACTGAGTTACTCGGCTCCTAAAGTATTGCTGATACTCGGCACATGCTATTTCTTGGATAGCTCGGCACCTAAACAAAACTATATCACTCGGCACCTATTACACTCAGCACTTGTTGCTCTCGGCACTTGTTAACACTCGACACCTGTTACAGTCGGCACTTGTTAACACTCGACACCTGTTACACTTGGCACTTGTTAACACTCGGCACCTGTTACACTCGACACTTGTTAACACTCGGCACTTTATCTTACTCGGCACTTACTCTTGATCTTGGTTAAGTGTATTGACACTTAGTTGTCAAATTTATTCTTTAAGCTAACACCTTTGGGTTGACTTTGAACCAAATGCCATTTAAAACCAAACTAGGGTTTGATGTTTAAAGTAAGCTTCACAAATTGTACAACTAGGCACCTGAAGGAAATACCTGGTTAAATGCTTAAATCACTTGGGTAGATGTTGAATCACTGCAAATCGCTGGTTGAATGCTTGAAAATCACTCAATCATGCTCTTGGTAATCACTCTTCATTTGAATGGATCAAAATGAATCAATTTCACCTTTAAGTGATTCAAAAACCTTGCATTTAATGCATTCTTGTACCTTCACCTATCACTTGGCTTCTAAAGGATTTCAACTCGGCATCTATTCTATTTCACTTGGCAACTATTCTCACTCGTCCTCTACTGATTTTGTCAGTAACTCAACAACCACTGCAGTTTTTACTCAGCTTCCTCTTGACTTCTTGACTCGACTTCCAAAGTAGTTTTACTCAGCAACCAAAGACAGCTCAACATCATCATTAAAACTTTATCTTAGAATCTTAACTCATGCAAATTTATACTTTGCAGTGCTTCTTCTTTGTTTAGGGCTAATGTATGATACTTCCTTATATGTATCAACCCCACAGGCTCATCTTGTGATTAGTTGGATGAGGTATGATCACTTGACCTCTTGGGTGAAGTGACCCTTCCATTAGATGCATTTGGTACATCCTTTTTCTGTCATGTCTTCTTCACGTCTGTTCTAATGTGTGCCTCCTCAACTTTTTCTTTGCCCTTATTTACTTCAGTCTTAGATGCTTTGGCCTTTGTTGGACAATTCCTGATGACATGTCTAGTTTTCAAGCAACTAAAGCAAGTAGTTTGGTTCAACCATCTTTTATAGTTCCCCTTGAAGTGTGTTCTGATGCAATTCTGGGGTATGCGACCATACTCTTGACAATAATGACAATTTTGTCTTGTATTGTAGTCCCAATTGTAATGATGTACATAGTTGTCCCTCCTTACATGTTGATTTGGTGTCCACATAGGCTTTGATCTGCATTCAAAGGCTCTATGTCCATACTTCTTGCAATTATGGCAGTGTCCATCAAATCTTTGTGTCCTTATGACTTTAGACCTGCAGTCTTGTGTCATGTGTCCTTGCATGTTGCACTTGTGACAGTAAGCTTTGCTTTTAGGTTTACTTTGCTAATTGATCCTTCCATCCCTGCAAACATTAGCAGTATGCCCCTTTTTATTACAGTAATGACAAGTGGGTTTAGAATCCTTACCTTTGTCACTTCTTTACTCAACACTCTTCGATGATTCACCAACTTTAGTGATGGTGTATCCAAGTCCTGATGTATCATGGGCTGATCTTGGGGATTTCAACAACTGTTCGAAGTACTTGATAGCTTCACTTGACTTGTTGAGATTCTCTGATGTTTCTTTTTCTCTCTTCAATTCATTCTATAGTTGTTCATTCTGTATCCACATAGTAGAGATCTCAATATCTTTCATATTGAGTTCATGATGAAGATTCATAAGTTGGGGAAGTGTATCCATCTGCATGTTTGAGATCCTTGTTAATTCAGTACATTTTTCTTCAAGTCTATTTGCAAGATTTATTTTGTCATCTTCCATCATGACTCTATCCTCCAACTTCTCTTTTCTTTTGCTCAATGATTTCACATAGCATCATGGCCTATGATTCATGCTCAATCTTAAGAGTTTTTATCTATTTAGCTTGAACTCTATTTTTCTCCATCAGTTCTGCTATTGCTGAATCAAATTATTTGGAATCTCCTTTGGAAAATACTTGTGTGGTGTCAATCTCCTTGTAGTGAATATATTTTTTGACTATAGCTATTTTCTTCCTTCTTTTTAAGGATTTTCTTAGTTCCTCTCTAGCTTCCTCTACCTTGTGTAGAGCAAGATGCACATCTATCACATGGTTCTCAATAATCTTCCCAAGTTTGAAGACTTCCATCTTCAGATTTTTTCCTCCAAGCTATTAGGCTTCTTCTTGAGAGAACTTGGCTCTAATACCAATTGTTGGAATGTCTTAATGGGAAGACTGCTTCTGAGAGTTGGGGGGAGGGGGGGTGAATCATAAGTACTAGCCTTTTTTATTGTTTTAAATACTTAATAACATATAACTGAAATTAACATGCATAAAAACTTTAAACAATCATGAGAAGCAAACATGCATCACCACATCACACTTGAGATTTTGATGACCCAAAAACCCTCCAGGAATAAGAAGGTAAAACTGGGGTGGGGATGGTACCCACGAAATTACTGCAGCAATTGATTTCAACCACTTCTTACGGTTTTCCCTATTAAAGGCTACAACACACTGTTAAATGTGACCCTGTTAAAGGATTTCTACACCCTGCTAGGAGTGTACCTTGTTAGAGGACTTAAGAACATTCAACTTAGAATGCCACCCTGTTAAAGGATTTACATAAGGCTGTTAAACCCACCTAACTCAATAGGATTTCCAAATTCCTAATACAATTGTGAGAGAGTATTAGAATAATACACATGATCTAATGCAATCTCTAATGCTGATCTCAGGCTCTTGATCTGCTCTTCTATCTTTGATCTCTACTAGATTTATCTAGATTGTGTTCCTTGTTTTGTTCTGATCAACTAGATGTGTAAATGTTGTCCTTTCTACTAAATCATTGACTCCAATGTTCTGTAATGACCTTAATAATAGGCTCTACTTTTCCTTCTTCTTTTGAGTTTGCTACTCTTCTCTATTCAATGGCATCAAGACTCCCTTATAAAGATTAGTGGTTTGTTATGCATCCTTGATTCAAGTGTTCCCGCTCAAATCCTAAAAATTCACCCATTGGTTGCATGCAATCTCCAATTTTCTGATTAGCTGCATGTAGAATGCATGGACAAAAGAAAGGATTCAATCTTATCTCTTTATCCTGCTATGAGTCATGCATAACCATTTTACATCTTTGTTTTTAGTTGCACAAACTTTCTTGTTGATCCTTCATTACTTGACACATGAAGTAATACTAATGCTTGGCACCATCTATTCTGGATTGCTTAGCATCCATTGTGTTTCCTAATTGCTTGGCTCCTATAGAATTACTATGTCACTCGACACCTATTAGTTTTCTACATTGCTCAACTTCTATTGATTCTTGAATCACTCAACTCCTATTAACTTCATAATTCTCAGCTCCTATTGGATCCTAAGTTACTCGACACATATTGGTCTCATTTACTCGGCACCTACTATAACTTGCTCAACACATACTATCTTCTAGTCTACTTGGCACTATTTGTAACTCAGCATGTGTTAGAGTTCTAGCTCGGCTTCCATTGTATACTTGGCATGTATAGTGAAAATGGTTAAGTGTATTGACACTCATTTGTCAATATTACTTATTTGATCAACATATCAGAGCCAAGTTCTCACAAGAAGGAGCCTTACAACTTGGAAAAAAGATCTGGAAATGGAAGTCTACAAACTTGGGAAGATCGTAGAGAATCGGGCAATTGACATACAACTTGCTTTACATGCTTTTGAAGAAGCTAGAGGAGAACTAAGAAAATCCTTAAAAAGAAGAAAAGAGATTGCCATAGCTGAGAATGACACACAACATAAGGAGATTGACACCTCAAATCTATTTTCAAATAAAGATTCCAAATAGTTTTATGCATCAATAGAAGTCTTGATGGAGATGAATAGAGCTCAAGTGGAAGAAATCAAAATACTTAGCCTTGAAAAAGAATCACAAGCCATGATGCTTTGTGAAGTTACTAAATAGAAGAAAAGAGCCATTGAAGACAAGGCCATGTTAGAAGAAGACAAGAGAAATCTTACCAATAGACTAGAGGAAAAGATAATTGAGTTTGAAAGAATCTCAAACATGTAGTTGGACACCTTAAGTCAGATGATGAATGCACATCATGAACTAAATGTCAAGGATATTGAGATCTCTACACTAAAGATGCAAAATCAACAATTAAAAAATGACCTAAAAAAAGAGGAGATTGCAGAAAGCTTCAACAAACCATATGAGGCCATCAAGTAGTTTGAGTAGCTACTGAAATCACCAAGGGCTAGCAATGATACTTTAGGACTTGGTTACACTAGCACTAAATAAGGAGAGTCCTCCAAGACTACAGAAGGAGTAAAAAAGGTAAGAACATTAAACCTACTTGTCATTTCTATGGTAAAAAGGGACATACATATAATATATGCAGGAACAAGAATTCTCATCAGCATGATAAGCCTAAGAATGCAAGTTATTGTCACAAGTACAAAAAGAAAGGACATCAAGCACATGAATACAGGACTAGGATTATCTAAACACCAAAATTTGAAGGTCACTACTACAATTGCAAGAAGTATGGACATAGAGCTTTTGAGTGTAGATCAAAGCCTATGTGGACATCAAACTAGGCAATAAAGGAAGGTAACCATGGTCATCACTACAATTGGGACAATAACACTAGCTATAGTTGTCATTACTATTAGGAATATGGATACATTCCTAAAAATTGCATAAGGACACATTTCAAAGGGAACTACGGCAAATGGTTGAGCCAAACCACATGTTTCAGTTGCTTGAAGACTAGTCATATCAATAGGAATTGCCCAACAAAGCCAAAGGCACCCAAGTCAGAAGTCAACAAAGGAAAAGAGAAGGTAGATGTTGAACACATCAAAGGAAAAATGAGCAAGACATGGAAGAAGAAAGATGAGTGTAGCTCATCAAATGAAGGGATCACTTCACCTAATAGGTCAAGTGATCACACTTCATCAAACTAAGAAGAGAGAAGGTATAAGAGACTGATTTATAAAGTTTCATCATGCATCAATTCCTAGAAAAGAAAGTACTAAAAAGAAGAGATTAGCATGATCAGAGATGCAAAGTTGAAATTCAAGTTTTCACTAGTGTTCCCGAGTTGTCTTTAGATGCCGAGTGAATGTTAGTATATGCCAAGCTAATAGTTGGAGCTGAGTGATTGGTCCCAACCAAGTTGGCAATGGAAGCTGAGTGAAGAGGAAATCTAGTTGGAGCTGAGTGATGGAGAGTCAATGGAAGCTGAGTTATACTGAAATCCTTAAGGAGTCGAGTGTATAGTTGTATTTTCACTAAGCATTTAATGCTATGTTTTGAAGAGTATAAGGTCAATTTTTGATCATTTCTTGAATGCAAAGCAAGAATGAGAAGAGCACAAAAGTGATTAACGAACAACAATTGAAGCTTTTGCATAGATTTTGACAAAGATCAAGCACCATTTTCATTGATCTAAGGTATCTCTCAAGTGTCGAATTGTGCAGTTATAAAGTTTAATTTATTTTGAAATCCTAGATTTTCAATATGGCCTCAAGTTCTAAAAACCCAAAGGAAAAGGAAGATTTCAAGGTTTAGTTAGTTAGCAATGAGTTTAAACAACTAGATTTTAGGCCGATTCTAGAAGTTGCATATAAGAATGACCCTATCAGTGCACTATCCATTATTCTACCCAAAGTCATGATGGTGCAAGATGTTAGGAAATGTTAAAATTGCATGGTAGGAGAAATAGGAGACATGGAGATTCATCAAGCACATGATAAACTGTGTGAAAATGGAGTGTTAAAGGAAGAATTTCAAATAGTTGAAAGAAAGGGCTTAACCCGTGCCCTAGTTTTCCCCATAATTTTCAAAACTGAATGGATAAGAATTGTCCTAAGTAGAATACATAATGGTTTTTAATGGTTAGAAGGAGGACCTATCAAGATAACAAAGAGAATCATGCATAAGGTTACAGGTTTTCCAAACCTAGATTGGTATAAGACCCTACGAAGTGATTCCAAGGAAGCTATTGAAAAGAACACCAGGGTAAAATGGAACAAAAGCGGCATGGCTATTGATATAATCATAGATCCCCTTCTGGGCTTTGTAGTAAGAACCATATCTCACAAGCTCTATCAATCAAGTAGATTGAATAGTGTTCCATGCATTGTTGTGGATGTGGCTTACAAAATTGTCAAGAAGGATCACACATATGATCTAGCAGAATTTCTATTATAGTAGATTATGGAGAATCTGGGAGCAATAAGAAGATCAAAAAGGTGCTTAGTGTATGTTTGGATCAGTTCTAATCTATATATTTTTCTATGTTCTGGAAGAATTTCCCTCTTTTGGCAAAGTAGTCAACTATTACTCAAATCAATCAGTACATTGAGCAAATGGGAGACAAATTTGACTTTCTAATGATTAGTTACTTTGAGGATTTCAATAAATCCATGAAGCAAAGACTAAGGATACCAATATCTCTAGTGGAACAACATATCAATGATATTTGTTTCTTAGTTGATATTGATTTTACTTATATCCAAGCAACAATTAGAAGGGCTAGATGGCTAAGACCATTAGGATATGAGCTAAACATTGATGAAGAATTAGTAGCAATCATAGTATTACTTGTAGAGGAAATTGACAAATATGTACCACATTTTGGAACATATGATGTGGTGAGATCCAAAGTGGATATGGATTGAAGACTGCCTCCACTTTGAAGAAGAAAGACAAGCTTGTCAAGAAGCTGAAAGAAAAATTTGGGGAAGGCACTACAGAGGAAGTAGAGGAAGAAGGTGTTGATGTCAAGGAAGATGATGAAGATGATGAAGAGGAACATCAACCTCTTGCATTGATACAAGGCTTAGGTGAAGATGAAGAAAAGGAAGAAGGTGTTGAGGAAGAAGAAGCCAAGGAAGCACCAGCTCAAGCCAAGCCCAAGAAGAGAAAGGCAAAAGCTCAACCTAAAGAAAAGAAGGTTACAAACACAAGCCAAGCCAAGCCAACTACACTAGTAACAAGAGCCACCACAAGAGCCTCAACTCAAAGAGCCAAGGAGCAAGACAAAGAGAAGAAGAAGGCTACTGAGCTGATTGGTCCTATGTAGAAGAAACCAAAGAGAAGATATGTTGCACAACTAGAGTTAGATGATGAGGAAAGGATAGAATCTAAAGATGTTAGCCAATTTAGAGTGGTAAGCCATGCTCCTAAGTCAAATATTGATAAAATTTGAGATAATGTTAGGAAGAATGTAGATATTTCTAAACTGAAAAACATTGATTTTAATAAATTGAGTAGAGAAGATCAAAACAAAGTTGAAGAATTAGTATATGCCATGATGATAGAATTCAAGAACACTCCTTTTGAATTATACAATGCAATGCCCAAGGCATTATATGAAATTTTTGAAAATAAGTGGCATTATTGTTTCAGAATAGAAAAAGAAATAAGAGAATCCACATTAGCACAAGTAATGCCAGAATTGAATAAAGGTCAAATAACTAAGGCAAACAAGAAATATGGGAGCAAGTTTACACCAAAATATAGAGCCTTCAGCATCTTACAGAATAAAATTGAAGAAGTTGTCAATAAATCAAAAAGAATGTGGAAGTTGACATATGGCTTGACTACTATCAAGGATGGAGAAGAAGATCCCTTTAAAGGACAGAACACTGAAAAGGATGAAGACACAAATAAGGTTGAGGCTAGTAAGAAAGAGGTAGAAAGAGAACAAGATGAGGATGAAGGAGAGAAAGAAGTAGAAAAAGAGACAATGGAGACACATGGTGAAGAGGAGCAGCAGGAACAACAGAATGTCCAAGACACCGAACTGCCACCTCCTAGCCCTCCACATGTCATCTCAACACATGGAGACATAGTAATTGTATAGGATGTTCCTAACACTTCAGCTCAGAACATCAATCCTTTAACTATAGAGGATCTTAATAAGATTCTTCACCAATCAACTTTATAGGCACAACTTTGCACAAATCCAGTATTGGCGAATGTTGATGAGTTATAGAAAGCTATAGAAAAAATAACAAGGGTGAAGGAAACCACACAAGAACTATCAACACAACCTCCCATAGTTACAACAAAGTAAACTAAAGAGCAAGAGGTACAAGAAAAAATTTCTAAGGTTGATTCTATAACAAAGGTGATAACTACTTCCAAGGAGTAAACAAAGTAAAAAAAAGGACAAGATATTCTTGCAACAGAAACCCAAGGTGCACCTCCTCAAATTGTCATCATTGATCAAGGTAGTAGAGGAGAGGATAAAGAAGAGGAGATAAACCCTAAGGAGTAGGAGTCAATAAAAATGTTGATAAACTTTCCTAGCTTAGGGACTTCTCAAAAGAAGCTAAGCACTGATGTAATCCCATTGCAAATATCAACACCAAGCTCAAGCACTACCAAGGTTTCAAGGGCACGTCACTATGGAGACCCTGCACTTGATGAAGAAATAGTCATACCAAGCTATGAATCAAGGAAAATGAACCTACAATAGATAAATGAAGTGAAAGAGGCACTAGAAAGGAGAAAGAGGTAAGAGATACTCAGAAATGAGTACAAATAGAAGCAAGCATTAGTGGAGATCAAAGACATATTTCTTGATGCCTTTAGCTTGCAAGTACCTGATGAAACTCAACCTGTCATGGAGAAACTATCCAATATTGTGGACCAGGTACACAATGAGGACATTGAAACCAATGTTAAATTATTGGAATGGTTAGAGAAGAAATTTTAGATGAAAGTAAATGAGAAGATATCAAGTGAAATAACACTGTCATAGGTTGAATTGGCGAAAAAGATTGAAAAAGTGAAAAAGGTACTTGAGAATGTATTCTCATTGTACAAAAAGTTGTGTGATTTCTCATATTTCACATAGGAAATAAGACAAAGGATACTGAGCTTGGAGCAAAATGTAAATATTTCCAGCAGTCAACTCCAAAATGATCTAGCTCAAAGTGAGAAGCATTTTGCCCAAACTCTTCACACACAGAAAGAACTAGTTGTGTTGACAACAGAGGAAACCAACATTAAGATAAAACTGATACAGATTCAAACCTTCATAACTCCACATCTATAAGTACTTCATAAGGAGTAGGCCTATGGAAAAATATCCTAAAGAAAGACTCAAATCTTTCCACTTTAGAAGGCCTTGTTCATCTTGCAGTAGAGACAACAATCCAACATAAGTCATTGGAGATAGCCTTGAATAATTGGGATGCTTCTCTCAAGATGATCATGGAGGTAAATAATTTTTTTTTGCCAAAATATGGTCTTAATCGTTAGAACCCTTTGACATAAGTGTGAAAAAAGGGGGAGATATAGTTAAGAGGAAGAAATAATGCTTCGGGGGAGTTGTAGATACAGAATGGAAGATATACACAAATACAAAAACAAAGGCAAAGAGTATCAGATACATCAGCATAAGACACATACAACACAAGAATTTTCATTACAATAATAGAAATGGTACAACAACTTGAGGGGAGTTACAAAACTTTTGAGGTATACATACATACATATATATATATATATATATATATATATATATAGTTTTCACAAAAATTTGAGAAGTTTCAAAGTTTTGTATATATGCCAAACTGTATGCATATTTTACTCAAGAAAATTAGACTTTGATATACCGCTAACTATTTTTGACGCTTATGTCAAAGGGGGAGATTGATATATATATATATATATATATATATATATATATACATATATATATATGTATATATATATATATATGTATATATATATATATATGTATATATATATATATGTATATATATATATGTATATATATATATATATATGTATATATATATATATGTATATATATATATATATATGTATATATATGTATGTATGTATATAGTTTTCACAAAAATTTGAGAAGTTTCGAAGTTTTGTATATATGCCAAGCTGTATGCATATTTTACTCAAGAAAATTAGACTTTGATATACCGCTAACTATTTTTGACACTTATTTCAAAGGGGGAGATTGTTGAATCTAAGATTGGTTTTGACTATTTTGTGTCAACACACTTAAGATGTTTACTAAGTTCATGCCGAGCTTGTAACACATGCTGAGTAAAATATGTATAGATTTCAAGTAAACAGATGATGCTAAGCTACAATGTATGTCGAGCTAGAGAATTCAATAGGTGTCAAGTGAACTTCAAGTGTTGAGCAATCTTCAAGTGTCGAGAAAAGTATAGGTGTCAAGTCACTATAGAAGCCAAGTGGAACAGAATTTCTATAGGAGCAGAGTGAGCCAATTTTTCTATATGAGTCGAGCATCAGAGGTAACAAGTGCTAAGTAACACAGATTGGACATAGTGGTTTGTAATTACAAAATTTTCTATGTAAATCATTTTTGAGCCAACATAGAAGAATCTCGACGAATATTAAAGATAAGAATGAATCTTTTATATTACCTATGCAATCAACATGCATCCAATAAGAAAAATGGAGAATGCATGCAACCAATAAGAGAAGTGTATGAATTGAGCAGGAAATGAAGATTTAATATGAATTGTAGATTCATACCTAACCCTAAGTCTTCAAAATCTTTAAAAGGAGGATGAAACCCCATTGCATGTGTGCATGAATGAAGTGTGTGGGTGAACTTTAGTGAAATTTAGAAGGGTTAGAGACTTAGTAAAGAATAGAGCAGCATTGCAAAATCCAGTTGTTGAAGAACAAAGTATCAAAACATCATAGAGTGACATATTAGATCAAGCAAGGATCAAGATAGTCAAGGCAAAACAAGGATCTGGAATCAACAATTGGAGATTGCAAAGTTATCAAGTCAAAAGTTTTCTAATACTCTCTAGAAATTGTATTAGATAATAGAAATCCTATGGACTTAGGTTGGCCTAGCAGCCATTTGTAAATCCTTTAACAGGGTGGCATTCCAAGTGAATGTACAAAAGTCCTTTAACTGGGCCTACTTTTAGCAGGGTAGTGAAATCTTTTAACCAGGTCACTTTTGACAGAGTGTAAAAGTCTTTAACAGGACAAGCCTTTCATAGGGCAAACCATTGGAAGTGGTCAAACATTTTAACCTTGAATAGTTACACATTGCTGCAGTGATATTTTGTGGGTGTCATCCCCACCCCAATTTTACCTTCTCATTTTGGAGGGTTTATGGGTTACCAAATTTGTGTGTTGTCTATTTACATGCATGTCTTTATTTTCATGTTCAATAGATAGATTGAATGCATGTGAATGGTTTTAGTTAAAAGAATTTAAAATGGTTAAAATTAATTACTTCTAATTTAGCCACCCACCCCCCCCCCCCTCAGAAGTAAATCTTCCCACTTGTTAATTCCAACAAGGAAATAGGTATACTTCATTGTTATTTAATCCATAGCTCTAGAATCAATGCACATTCTCTATTCTTCATTCTTCTTAAGTGTTAATACAATAGGTATTGCACAAGGACTCAAACTTTCTCTGATTTAACCCTTATCAAGCATTTTTTGCACTTTTACATTCAAATTATTTTTCTATTTAGGTGTAAGCCTATGTGCTTCTTTATTACAAAGACTAGCTCTAAGTATACAATCTATATAGTGACTTATACCTTGTGTAGTAGGCATTCTATTAGCTACATTGTCATTAGTAATAACTTGATATACACCCAACACAAATCTAACCTTAGGTGCATGCTCAAGCTCATTTTGTTTATGAGTCTTTGTATGAATCAAAGAAAAAATAATAATTTTCTTCTTCACATATTTAACAAACTAATTTCCTTCAAACAAGTACACTCTCACAGTAGTACAAAGGTTCTCTTCAAGTTTCTCAATCAAAGACAACGATACTTATTTCTTCCCATTAGCCCAAATAGGATATTGAATCAATATACCATCATAAAAATCTTTCCTATCATTTTATTGAGGTCTTCCTATAAGTATATGACAATTATCCTTTGGCATAATATCACACAAACAATCATCAAAGTAATTTCCAATCTTAAATTTCACAAAGGATTTATTCCCTTACCAATAGTTTACGTTCATCCTTAATTTGAGAAATGTGATAAGGGACATGGTGCTTCAATCTTTGTAACTTCAACATAGATACCAACTCCTCATATGCTAAATTTCCAGAATTTCCACGATCAATTATAACTTTACACCATTGATATTTAATCTTATATTGTGTCTTAAAGAGACATTTCCTCAAAATAGGTTCATTATCTAAATCCTCATTCCATAGTGTTCTCCTAATTATTAGGTTCTCTCCTTTCTCATGTTCATTGGGTGCATCAATAGTTTCTTCCTAAATCAAATCATTTTTGCTAGTACTTCCCATTTTCTTGCTAGTCAAGTTACATTCAAAATCTCTATTGCCTTCATGACACTTAAAATAAGTACCTTTAAACTAGGCTCTATCCTCTCTCTTTCCATTACTAATATTCCTAGGGTAACCAACATGATTACCTCTAGTGTAGTTACCTCTTCCTATGTTTCCATTATCTTCTTTCTATTCAAATTTTCTTTTTTTCATTAGATGTGTTGTTAGATTTGTAACTTTCTCCATAAGTTCTTCCTCTACTTTTTTGAAAAATTTCACCTCTTGCCTTTTTACCTATGCTCTTGTTTCTTTGTAAATTTTTCTTCATCCTTCTAGCCATACAAATAAGCTTCTTCAACACTTTGCATTTTAACAAAACTGATTTCATCCTGTATAGAAATCCTCAAACCATTCAAATATCTAGCAACTCTCTCAACTTTATCATCAACATGGCCAGATCTAATGCCCAACATATAGAATTCTTCAGTTTAATCGTTCACAGTCATATATTTTTGTCTCAAATTTTGCATCATTCTCAAAAAGTAAAAAATTGATAATATTCAATAGGAAGTAATTTCTTTTTCAAATTACCAACTATCTTTAGCCAAGTCTTGATCTTTTATTTTCTAGTTATCTATCTATTAGTTTGTAAGTGTTCTCACCAAAGATATGCATGTCACTTCCAATTTTTATATTTTATCCTTAGCTTTTTATAATTAGGAATACTTTCATAATGATAATATTTCTCAATCTCAGAGATCCAATCAAACAAATCATCATTATCAAGTATTTCATTGTAATTAGAAAGTTAAAAATTAGGTCTTGAATATTGTCTATTCAAATCTCTCAGAAGTCTCTCTTCATCTTGCTCCACCTCACATTTAGTATTAAATGTTGTTTCTTCTTCATCACCAAAATATTCAACATGCACTCCTCTTCTTTGGTTTTTTTCAACAACATTAAGTCTAGCTTTAATCAGTTTCAACATCTCCATAATAGCATTGTCTACATTTCATTTACCTCAAATCATTTTGACAATAGCTCCTACAAGAATTGTAACCATCTACAATTTATAGGATAAATTCTTTCACCCTACAACCAATCTCTAACAATGTTCTATACAATCCCAAAATTCACGAAGAAAGAAACCTTCTCTCTAATGTCACCTAACATAAGGTAGGTGGGGGGAACATATCACCTTCTAACTATCATCACTAGAATTACATAGAGAAGTAGGGCAATATAGGAGAAACCATAAGAAATTATAGGGATATCAATACAAAAATAATGAGGCAATCTACATTCAACATGTGAGGGACAAGGCCAACCTAGTTGCAACCATAAACATTCAAATTATAGCTAGTGTCATTAAAAGCTTGACATTACACATCAAAAACTAAGTATTTTTCTCCTGTCTAACTTCATTCTACCTTTCCTAATCATTGATCTCTAGTTATATAGCCCACATGATCGCAAGTTATCCTCTCATGTAGATTATTACAAAATATAGATCATAGCCCAAAAGAAGAAGCCAACGACCTTACAATTAAGAAAATAAGCTTCTATGGAGACAATGATAGGTCCACATGTGACCCAAGAAGGGATTCTCAAGTGCACAAAACTCCATGATGCCAAGAAAAATATCCCCAAAGATAAATATGCATTTTACTCAACTTGTTAGGAAACCATGCCTTAAAGAAAGAGAAGAATGACTTTTGTAAATGATAATATTAGTTTCTATGAGCTCAGGTAAAGGATCTATGATAGGTCCATATTAAGGAGCTAACTATGAAGAAAGAGAAAATATGGACAACAAGAACCATTCTTCAAACAAGAGATATGAATAATAAAGGATTTTTTTTGTTGATGGAAGATTGCCAAAGTACCTAAGATGCTCCTACATTAGAAAGTTTTTATTCTTTTGAATTGGCATGTATTTAGAGAAACTATGTGTGAAATATTATAGCACAAAGCCATCCCATAAATAAATAAAAACATGATAAGAAATTAAAGAGTGATTTATTCCAAAAGACACGAAAACATTTGTTGGTTCAAATTTTAAGGCTGAAAATCAAATGTAAATTTTGAACACAAAACCAAGTGCAAAAGATTGTTTGTTTGATTAATGTTTTTGTTATTTTTAAAAATAAAAACTAAAAATGTAGTGTTGTGAGGCCTAAAATGTGAATTTAAACCCAATTTTTAAGTGTGAGTAAATTGTACTTTTATTAAAAAGGTTAGTGATCCCACATGCTGAGCATACAATCCTATTGCCCTCCATAGACATGATAAACATAGCTAGTTATAGAGTGAGCCCAAAGAACATGCACACAATCTTGAGGTTTTTTAGATAAAAAATAAAACTAGTGGACATAAAAATGAAAAGAAAATTTGTGAAATCCTATACGACCACGATCCCAACTTCTTAACTCTCAATCTTGTAGGGTCAAGACTAAAACCCACAAGCACAATTTTGTTTTTAATTTTTAAAAATCAAGTATGGTGATCTCCTAGGGTAAAGCCACAATCCATTTAACAATAAATGAAGGATAAAAAGACAAAGAATAGAGGGTTTCAAATATAAGGTTCTCAAAAGGTGAGTTTATGATACTACAGTGGCAATCCAATTTACTATTCAAGTGATCCTTTATGTTACTATTTTGGGTGTTGTGTGAAGTTTGATCACATCAATGATGTTGTCAAAACTTGTTTATTTGCCTTTTATCCTTTAAAAAGCCAAAAAATCTTGCAATGCACTTAGATAATAAATGTTTTTTTTTCATGGAAAAAATGATTTAAACGATGGGAGAATGACCCTTGTTGTGGGTCCCACTAAGTGTGTCAAAATATATGCACTAAAATAGTGTAGAAAGAAATGTAATAAGATGTTAAAACAAACACAAGATAAGGTATTACAACACTTATGATCAGATATAGAAGAATAAAAAACTAACAAGCCTAAGAATGTGCAAACCAAACTAAACCTAGAAGTCCTCCTTGATTTTTAGATTTGTCCAATAGATTGGATGTGTTCTCAAATAGATTATTACTTAAAGCTTCTATAGTTGGAGAGAGGTTTTGAGATAATGAGTATATGGATGATGGATTTGTCTCTCAAAGTAGCAGTATATCATTCCATAAAAGGTAAATGAAAATGAAGGAGACAAGGGCTCAATTTATAGGCAAAAACATGAAAAAAAAATGCAAAGCTAAGGAAGGGATGGGATGCAATGGAGAGAGATCACATGGATTCTTATTTCTAAAGCTCATACCCTTATGACAAGTGTTGCAAGTAGAGATCCTGTGAGGAGAGGTCAAGTAGAGGTTTTGCATTTTATTAAAAAAAAATACTTGGTAACTAATAAGTAATAACTCTCCCTTTAGCTAATTCAACATCACATCCCATGATCTAATTTTATCCTTTCATCTTCTTTATTTATCAAATTTTAAATGATCCTAGCATTAGGATGCATAAAATCTCAATATTTCATAGGTTTATTTCACCATCTTATCTTTACTCAAGCATTCAAATTCAAACTATGTTCCATATTTGTGATCTAATTAAGAAATATATTTGAATATAACTTTTGATCATAATCAAATAGATAAGAAATGGGTTTCATATTTACTCTAGATAGGGCTCTCAAGATTCTTACATCTCCTTATGCAAGCACTAGTCCTACTTCTTCCACAACCTCTTCTTCAACCTCACTCACATCATCAATGGGTCTAGCTCTTCTCTAGGTGTTTCTAGATTTTCTAATCTATTTTATATTTATATCATCATGTCTATCATGGTTTAATTTTCATCTCTCCTTCCATGAGCCTTTCTTTGCAATACATTTATTATTTTGTGTTAGATGCTCACTTTGTTATCCCACATAAAAATAAATTTTAAGCTTCACAAACTATAGAATAGAGATCAATTCCCACAGGAACAAAAGATTCCCTTGATAATACTTCGTACAATCATGGTTAGGAGGGACCTCAAGGAGATAATTCAAGTATGTGCATCAAACATTCAAGTATGTACATCAAAACTTGCTGGTTAAAAGAATAGTCTTGACAATTGAGTGTCAACACCCTTAACCATTTTTCACTATACATGTCAAGTACACAATGGATGCTAAGCCAAAATTTCAATAGGTGTCAAGACATAGTTGGTGCTGAGCAAGTCTAAATGTAGTATGTGCCGAATAATTTAGGAAATGATTCAAGTGCCGAGTAATTTAGAAATGTTTAGATGCTAAGAAATACAATATTTAACAAGTGTCAAGTGAACCAAGAAAGTAACAAGTGCCAAGTGAACCAGGAAAGTAACAGGTGTCGAGTGTGTAGACACCTAAATTTGATTACACCGCTTTGGTAATCCTATTTAGTTATCTCTAAAGGCATCATTAATTAAATTCCTATTTAATTAATCCTTTTCCATCCCTAGCTAATTAATTTAATTAATCATCTATAGTCCTAATTGATAAATCAACTAACCTATTATTTATCAACTAAATCTTTTTCTCCTATCTAATTCCAAAAATCCCCATTTATTAAATAAATCTATTTGATAAATAAAATCCTCAAATCTAAAAACCCCTAACTTATCCCTAATCCTCTGTTTAGCCTAATCCACCCCATCCACCCATACTAACCAAGCTTAGCCACTAACTCACCCACCCTCATTAATGTCATCCACTTGCACATCTCTAACATCCCTAATCTAATCCTAAACCCAAGCCTAATCCACCCCCTAATGTTGTCAGATTCCCTAAAAAAGTTTAAGACTTTCCTAAACCAAATCAAAGTCTCCCCTCAAAAATCTCAACCACCAAGTCATGAGTGCTCTTACAAAACATAAAAGACTCTTACAAGCCCACTCATGACTCTTACATCCATCTTCCACACTCTTCCCTCTTCCACACTCATTCCTCTTACATCTCTCTTACATACTCAACCCCACTCATCATGCCTTTAACCAACCCCTTACCCTACCCTCTCACTCTCATCATCCTTGTAACAAGTGTCACCTTCGCATTGGTGCTAAACAAGCACAATCCATGTGCTCCCCTTTGAGTGCATCTTAGCCCTCCTTAACCATCTCCCCATCCTTGCATCTAAGCCATCCATCCCTCTACCCCTTGGCCTATAAATTGAATCCCATCCCAAGCCATTTCAACAACAATCTTTGAGCTAAAGTTATCATGCCATTTTGAGAACCAAAGTCATCAATCTTAACCTTATAATGCCAAATTGAGAGCTCACAAGGCTACCAATTTTCCATTACCCATCTCCACCATTTAAGCAATTGGGCAAGAAATTGAGCATACATCCACATCAAAGGACACATCTACAAAATAAAGCATGGAGTGTTTTCTCTTTTGAGGTTTGCATTTCTTGTTTGCTTTCTTTGTCTAAGAATATATGTGAATTTAGTTTTAGTTTGTGAATGTTTCTCTTATTGTTAATGTTCTTTGCACACTAAATCTTGTTCTACAAAGTGAACTAGGAAAGTAATAGATGTTGAGTAATTTAGGAATTAGTTCATGCTGAGCATTAATAATGTAATGAGTGATGAGTAACTCAAGATCAACATAAGAGTTTTTTCTTTCACAAACTATGATGTAAACCATTTTTGGAGCCGACTTAGAGAGATTTTGAAGAAGAAAAAGGATAAGGACGAATCATTTACATTCCCTATGAAATTTGCATGTAACCAATCAAAAAAATGGAGAAGGCATGCAACCAATGAGAAAAATATAAGGTATAAGTGGGAATTTGAGATTCAATATGGATCATAAATCCATATCTAACCCTAATTCTTCACATTCTTTATAAGGAGGTCGAATACCCATTTCATGAGTGAAAGTGAATAGTTTTAAAGGGGAGATTATAAAGAAATTTTAGTGTAAAAAAGGAAAGACTTAGAGGAACAGAGTAGTAGTTTCATATCCAATTGGTCAAAACAACACAAGAGACAAGGAACACATACAGAGTTTAGATCAAGTAAGGATCAGAACAAGAAGAGAAGATCTAGTACCTAAACCTAGTGATTTGATATTGCATACAATCAGGTCAAATGTTCTAATACTCTCTCACAATTGTATTAGAAGTTGAAATCCTATGTTGATAGGTTAGCTTAACAACAAGGTAGGAGAACCTTTGGAGAAGGTCATGAAAATCCTATGTATTAGGTGGGTTTAACAACCTATTCTAAATCCTTTAATAGTGTGGAACTTCATGTAAGTGTTTGTAAATCCTTTAACTAGGTCACTATTGACATAGTGTAAAGCCTTTAATAGGGTAGGCCTTTCACAAGGCAAACCATCAGAAGTGGTTGAACATTGATTGTTGTAGTAATTTTTGTGGGTGTTATCCCCACCCCAATTTTACCTTATTATTCCTAGAGGTTTTATGGGTTACCAAATCTTTGTATTATGTGTTGATGCATGCTTTCATTACATGTTTGCTTATATGTTTACATGCATGTACATTACTTTCAGTTATGTGTTAATAAGGGTTTAAAAAAATAAAAATTGGTACTTTTGATTCATCCCCCCTCTTAGAAGTACTCTTCCCATTTGAATATTTCAACAATTGCTATCAAAGCTACTGGTTCTCACAAGGAGGAGCCTAATAGCTTGGAGAAAAAGGTCAGAAGATGGAAGTCTTCAAACTTGGGAAGATCATTGACAATTAGGTGATTGATGTGCAACTAGCTCTACACAAAGTAGAGGAAGCTAGGGAGGAACGGATAAAATCATTGAAAAGAAGGAAAGAGATAGCCATAGCTAAAAATGACATACACTACAAGGATATTGACA
Source organism: Cupressus sempervirens (assembly GCA_028749045.1). Classification (NCBI taxonomy): domain Eukaryota; kingdom Viridiplantae; phylum Streptophyta; class Pinopsida; order Cupressales; family Cupressaceae; genus Cupressus; species Cupressus sempervirens. Next base: position 652,369,902 of record CM053792.1, on the reverse strand, counting down.
CCACACATGTGTTTCCCAATGGAGATTCTAAAGAATTTGATGCAATAATAGCAAAATTAATGGAGAAAAATAGAGCACAAGCTGAAGAAATTAGATTACTCAAGCTTGAACAAGAATCACAAGCCATAATTCTTTGTGAAGTGACTGAACAAAAGAAAAGAGCTATTGAAGACAAGGCCATGATAGAAGATGACAAAAGAAATCTCATCAGTAGGCTAGAAGAGAAGACAATTAAATTTGAAAAGATCTCAAGCATGCAATTGGACACCTTAAGCTAGATGATGAATGTTCATCATGAGCTAAATATGAAGGACATTGATATTTCCACCTTGAAGATGTAGAATGAAAAATTGTAGAATGAATTGAAGAGAGAAAAGGAAATATCAAAAAGTTACAACAAACCTAATGAGGCCATCAAGTACTTTGAGCAATTGCTGAAATCACCAAGGGGTAGTAATGATACTTTAGGACTTGGCTACATCAGCACTGAACAAGGAGAATCATCCAAAGCTATAGAAGAAAGAATAAACAAAAGTAAGAACACAAAACCTACTTGTCATTTTTTTGGTAAAAAGGGACATACCTCTAATGTGTGTAGAAGCAAGAATAGTCATCAACATGATAAGCCTACAAAGGAAAACTTTTGTCACAAATGCAAGAAGCAAGGACATCCAACACAAGATTGTAGAACCAAGACTATGAGGATGCCAAGATTTGAGGGTTGCTGCTACAACTGCAAAAGTATGTACATAGAGCATTTGAATGTAGATCAAAGCATATGTCAACCTGGAAGAGGAATCAATCATGTGCATCACTATAATCGGGATTATAATACCAAGTATAGCTATCACTATTGCCAAGAGTATGGGAACATTCATGAAAATTGCATAAGAACACATTTCAAGGGAAGCTACAGTAGGTGACTAAATCAAACTAAATGTTTTAGTTGCTTGAAGACTTTTCATATCAGCAGAAACTGTCCTACAAAGTCAAAAGCACCAAAGACTAAAGTTAACAAAGGAAAAGAGAAGATTGATGTTGAACAAATAAGAGGACAAATGAACAAGACATGAAAGAAGAAAGGTGAATCTAGCACATCAAATGGAGAGATCACTTCACCTAAGAGGTCAAGTGATCACAGCTCATCCAATTAAGCACAAAATAGATACATGGGGCTGATACATATAAATATGTATCATACATTAGTCCAAGAAAATATAGAAGTACTACAAAGAAGAAATATGCATAAGAAAAGATGCCAAGTTGAAAGTTAGAAGATGATGCCGAGCTACCTTTGACTGCTAAGTGAAACTCTAGTATATGCCGAGTTGAACAATTTAGTGGATGCTGAGTAAGGGATGTTAGTGGCTGCTAAGCAATCGACAAGTTGATGAACTTCAGTGGAAGTCGAGTTGATAAAATTTTTGGAAGCTGAGTGTATAGCTATAATCACAAGTGCAATAAATGCTAGGTTTTTTAACCTAATAAAGTTGAAAATCGTTTATTTTTTAATCGTACAAAAATGAAGTGAAGTCAAACAAATTGAAGAGGTGGTTCTATAGTGATCAAACAATGATTTCAACCTTGATTCAACTCCAGTTCATCAATTCACAAGTATTCCATTCAAGTGCCGAGCTACGCAAAGTTTGAAAGTTTATTTTATTTTAAACCCTAGTTCAAAAAATAATGGCATCTGGGTCAAGAACTACTAAGGAGAAGGAGAGTCATGAAATTCAATTAGTCAATAATGAAGTCAAATAGCCAAAGTCTAGGCCCATACCTAAAGTCGCTTATAAAAATGATCCCGTTGGTGCCCTATCCATAATTCTTGATAAAGTTGTCATGGTTCAAGACATTCGAAAGTGTTATAATTGTAAAGTTGGAGCTATAGGAGATTTGGAGATTTTGAATGCATTTGATAAACTGTGTGAAAATGGAAAACTTAAAGATGAATTCTCCATAGTGGAGAAGAAAGGTCTAAACAAAGCCCTAGTTTTCCCTATTGTTTTCAAAATAGAATGGATACGCATAATATTGAGCAGAATCCATGATGGAGCTTTTTGGTTAGAGACAAGACCAATAAAGTTTACAAAGAAAACTATACATAGGGTTACTAGCATTCCAACCCTAGATCAACCAAAGACCTTGAGAAGTGACAAAAAGGAAGCCATAGAGAAGAATACAGGTGCAAAATGGAATAAAAGAGGAATGACTATAGACACCATCACAAAACTCCTACTAGATTTTGTTGTGAGAGTCATATCACAAAAATTCTACCAGTCAAGTAGACTAAACAGTGTGCTATGTATTGCAATGGATTTTGCTTATAAATTGGTAAAGAAAGATCATACATATGATCTTGCAGGGCTCATGTTATAGAAGATCAATGAGAATATGGGAGCTATAAGGAAGTCTAAGGGAGCTCAATGCAAATTTGGCTCAGTTTTGGTTGGTATGTTCTACATCATGAAAGAATTCCCTTCAGTAGGCAAGGTGAGATGGGATCCAAATAAAACCATTATTGAGCAAATAAATGGAGTCATTCAGCATATGGGTGAGAATTTTGATGCCCAAATGACTAGCTACTTTGAGGACTTCAAGAAGTCCATGAAACAGAGAATGAGGATACCAATTTCACTAGTTGAGCAGCATGAAAAGGATTTTTTTTTCTTGTGGATATTGATTACACTTATGTACAAGCAGTCATACCTAGAGTGAGATGGCTTAGACCACTAGGTTATGAACTTGATGTTGACCAAGCCTCAACAACAATAACAACTCTACTTGCAAAGGAAATTGACAAGACTACAAAATATTTTGGAACCTATGACATTGTCAAATCAAGGGTGGTGATAGATCTTAAGATTGCTATAAAAGTAAAGAAGAAAGACAAATTAATGAAGAAGATCAAGAAAAAAATTGGTGTTGAAGAAGCAAGGTAAAAGCACAAACATGTGTCACCTTTTATAAAGAAATAGGATATCAGAATGTGATAGTTCTGACAAAAAAATGGTATTTGTGTTTAAAATATGAAGATAATGTAAACTGATGAAATGTGTACAATTGGATGAATTTTATGCTTATAATTTTTATAATTTTTTTGTGTAAGAATTTATTCATTTTATTTTATTTTGAAGTCCCTTTTTTAACTGTAAAAAATATAGGGTGTTGTTCTTGTCAAAAAAGTATATGAAAATCATCTTTTCTTATTCTGATTTGAAAATATCTTATAGATGACATGTAGAGCTAGTGAACAGAAAAAGAAATAATTATTTTTGATGTATATTTTCTTTGTTATAAGTACTCAAGTTAGACCTTATTAGAATCCAACAGTTCTTTCCTCCTGTCAAAACTTCCCTATCAATTATATACCTTCTTGAAAAAAAATTACATATTCATAAAGAGGATTCTCTCCTCTAGAGATAAATATAGTTTTAAAATTTTTTTGATATGATTTACTATTTTTTTTCCTTTTTTGAGGGAGCATCTTTTGAAATGTTGAAATATCAACTTATAATATTTTGAGATTATAAAATATTATAACTAATCAAAACACTCAAAAATTTATATAATGATGATATTGAATTTGAGATCTATAAAAGGGTATTTTTAGTTTTTGAAAAATATTGATTTTTGATAAAGAAGTGAGATTTGACCAAAATAACTTTTGGTATCATAAATGGTGACACAAATATGTGCTTTTACCCAACAAGTATTGTTGAAGAAAAGGAAGCAGATGAAGAAGAGGATGACAATGAAAATGAAGAAGATGAGCCTCTACAATTGACACAAGGCTTAGCTAAAGATAAAGAGGAAGGTGTCGAGGAAGAAGAAGCTGAGGAAGCACCTATTAGAACTAAGGTCACCAAGAGGAAGGCTAAAACTCCACCTGCTCCTCAACCCAAAGCAAAGAAAGTGGCAAAACCTACACCAAAGAAGCCCACTACCAGAGCCACCACCAAAGCTAAAACACAAAAGGCCAAAGAAGAGGTAGAAAAGAAGAAGAAAACCACCAAGAACATTAAAGAGGAGCCAAGAAAGAGAAGAAAATATGTGGCTCAACCTGATTCAGATGAAGAAAAGATAGAGTCAAATAATAGTCAGTTCAAAGTGGTAAGTCATCCACCTAAGTCTGCTATAGATAAATTGTGTAGAAAGATTGGGAATGATGACTTGAAAGATTTAAAGAATTTAAATTTTAATAAGCTCACAAAGGAAGAGAAAAATAAAATAGAGGAATTTGTGTATGCTATGATGGCTGAGTACAAGCACACACCTCTAGAGCTAGTTAGCTCAATGCCCAAGGAGTTGTACAAAATAGTAGAAGACAAATGGCATTTTTGCTTGAAGATGGAAAAAGAAATAAGGGATTCTACTTTAGCTAGATTGTTGCTTGATTTGACTAAGGGTCAAGTGACTAATGTAGTCAAGAGGCACAATAATAGGTTTACTCCAAAGTATAGGGCATTTAGTATTTTGCAGAATAAAATTGAAGATGTAGTTAGCAAATCCACAAGATTGTGGAAAATAATATACAAGAAAATTGATGAGATGTTTGATGAAGAATACAAGATAGAAGGAAGTGCCAAGATAAAGGAAACAAAAATAGGGAAGAAGGAGGAAGATAAGAAGGAAGGAGGAAAGAAGATTGAAGAAGTGAAGAAAGTGGAAGAAGAGAAGAAAGATGAAGAAAAAAATAAAGAGGAGAAAGAGGAAGAAAAGGGTACAGATGAGCAACAAGAGAAAAGTGTGCATGACACACAACGATCACCTCCTAGCCCTCCTCATGCCACCATCACACTTGCATAGATTATCAAAATAAAGGATGTTATTGACACTTCTGGTCAAAACATCAATCCATTAACTACAGAGGATGTAGTAAAAATCCTTGACCAATCAACACAAGCAGCTAGATTATGTTCAAACCCAATATTGGTCGGTGTTTATAAGTTGCAAAAGGCAATAGTAAAATCAAAAGAAGTCAAGGTGCAAACACAAGAACCACCTTCAACCATACAAACTACTAGAATCCTATTCCTTCCTCCACCATGTCCACAAAGAACAATAATAGATGCACTTCAAGTACTGAGTGCAGTAGTAGGGGAAGACAAAGAGAAAATAGAACAATCAGCTAGCATACCCCCAGCCATTAATAGTGAAAAGGAGAAACAAGGTAAAGAGAAGGAAGAGATAAGAGATGAGTAGCAATCTACAATAAAAACTTTGGTTGAATTACCAAAAATAGGTACTCCCACTCAAACTCTTCAGAAGCTGAGCACTAAAACATTAGCATTGCAAACTAGAACACCAGGCTCGAGCTCAATAAAAGTAGCCAAGAAACTTCATTATGGAATTCCTGAGCTTGATGAAGAAATCACAATACCTTACTATGAATCGAGCACTCTCACTAAGGAGAAAATTAATGAAATATAGAATGCACTGGATAGGAGAAGAAGACAAGAGGTATTGAGAAAAGAATAAAAATATAGGCAAGCACTAAATGAGATAAAGGACATATTTATGGATGCCTTCAGCTTGCAGACACTTGATGAGTCAAGGCCAATAGTAGAACAACTATCTGATATAGTTGATCAGGTGACAAATGAAGACCATGATACAAATGCAAAATTAATGGAATGATCAGAAAAGAAGTTCCAAGGAAAAGTAAATGAGAAAATATCTAGTGATATAGCACTATCACAAGTTGATCTAGCTAAGAAATTAGACAAAATCAAAATTGTACTTGGAAATATATTCTCACTTTACAACAAGTTGTGTGATTTTTCCACAAAATAATGATCTTGGAGAGAAATCTAAAGATTTCTAGTATGCAACTCCCCACCAATCTAGCTCAAAGTGAGAAGCATTTTACTCAAACACTTCACACTCAAAGAGAATTAGCTATATTAACAGCAGAGGAGGCAAATATAAAAGCTAAGTTGATGCAAATTTAGTTCTCTATAACCCCTCACTTGGAGGTACTTTAGAAGGAGAAAATGTATACAAAAATAGTCATAAAAAAAGATTCAAATCTTTCTACCCTAGATGGACTTGTACATCTAGTAGCAGAGGTTGCCATCCAACATAATTCATTGGACATTGCACTAGCAAATTGGGATGTAGCTTTGAAGATACTCTTGGAGGTAAACAACACTTTTTGGATAAGCTTGGTATTACTCCATAAAACTCTTTGACATTAGTGTCAAAAAGGGGGAGATAAAGTAAAGATGAGACACTATGGGAGATCAAATTTTGGTAGTTTGGATTATTTGATTATATTCTTTCATTTTGAGAATAAAGTGGAAAGTTTGTAAATAGCTAAAAAGGGAGATGTCAAGTAATAAAAAAGAAAGGGGAAGATGCAAAAAAAATTGAATTTCATATAGATCAGATATAGCTCACAGGCTCAGAATGCAAAAATAGGACAAAGGACAGAGAGGATCAAGCACATTAGCACATAATTTTAGTTTCAAGAATGGACAAGGTACAATCAACTTAGAGGGAGTCATAAGGTATATTTTTACTCACAATATTTTTGAAATTTTGCATATACTCAATAAGATTAAGTTCATAAATTCTTAGTTAAGTGTTTTTGACACTCATGTCAGAGGGGGAAATTGTTGGTCAAAAGAATAGTCTTGACAATTGAGTGTCAACACACTTAACCATTTTTCACTATATGTGTCGAGTACACAATGGATGTCGAACTAGAATTTCAATAGGTGCCAAGCCATAGTTGGTGCCGAACAAGTCTGAACATAGTATGTGCCAAGTAATTCAGGAAATGATTCAAGTGCTGAGTAATTTGGAAATGTTCAAATGCTAAGCAATACAGTTTTTAACAAGTGTCGAGTGAACCAGGAAAGTAACAAGTGTTGAGTAAACTAGGAAAGCAATAGGTGTTGAGTGAACAAAGAAAGTAATAGATGCTGAGTAATCCAAGAATCAATTCATGCCGAGCATCAGTAATGTAATGAGTGTCGAGTAACTCAGGATCAACATAAGAGTTTGTGCTTTCACAAACTATGATGTAAACTATTTTTGGGGATGACTTAGAGAGATTTTGAAGAAGAAAAAGGATAGGGACAAATCACTTACATTCCCTATGAAATCTGCATGCAACCAATCAAAAAAATGGAGAAGGCATGCAACCAATGAGAAAAATCTAAGGTATGAGTAGGAATTTGAGATTCAATATGGATCATAGATCCATACCTAACCCTAACTCTTCGCATTCTTTATAAGGAGGTCAAATACCCATTCCATGACTGAAATTGAACAGTGTTAAAGGGGAGATTATAGAAAAAAATTAGTGTAAAAAAGGAAAGACTTAGAGGAACAAAGCAACAATTTCATATCCAGTTGGTCAAAATAGCACAATAGACAAGGAACACATACAAAGTTTAGATCAAGCAAGGATCTAAACAAGAAGAGCAGATCTAGTACCTGAACCCAATAATTTGAAATTGCATACAATCAATTCAAGTGTTCTAATACTCTCTCACAATTGTATTAGAAGTTGAAATCCTATGTTGATAGGTTAGCTTAACAACTAGGTAGGAGAACCTTTGGAGAAGGTCATGAAAATCCTATGTATTAGGTAGGTTTAACAACCTATTGTAAATCCTTTAACGAGGTGATACTTCATGTAAGTGTTTGTAAATCCTTTAACTAGGTCACTATTGACACAGTGTAAAGCCTTTAACAGGGTAGGCCTTTCACAGGGCAAACCATCAGAAGTGGTTGAACATTGATTGCTGCACTAATTTTTGTGGGTGTCATTCCCACCCTAGTTTTACTTTCTTATTCCTGGAGGTTTTTTGGGTTACCAAATCTTTGTGTTATGTGTTGATGCATGCTTTCATTACATGTTTTCTTATATGTTTACATGCATGTACATTACTTCAAGTTATCTGTTAATAAGGGTTTAAAAGGATAAAAATTGGTACTTTTGATTCATCCCCCCTCTTAGACATACTGTTCCCATTTGAATAATTCAACAAAACTCACACCAGAAAAAATCAATGAGAATCAATTGAGAGAAAAACAAGATGAATGTTACCATTATCACAAGATGAATTACAATGGGCCTATAAAAAGAAATCTTAAATTGTGGGCATAGGGGCCTAATCACATATTGGAATCTTTATATTTCTTTAGATAAATGCTTCAAGAATTGATCAATTAATTAGCTAACTCAAAATTCCTTCCTATGCATTAGATAAATTAATATATAAAACCTTCAGATATATATATATATATATATATATATATATATATATATATATATATATATATATATATATATAAAGATGGCTAAAAATTCTCACATTCCCTGAGATATGAAAATTCTATCACAAGATGTGCATCATAAAATCAAAGCATGAAGAACTCAAACAATTATGTATGAAAGGACATGTAATCCAAGAGAGGTATCACCTACTGACCTAGGAAAATTGTGAAGTGCTCCAATAAGCTTTGTTTATATGGAAATTGCTTTGTAAGATCCAAAAGCACAAACTAGATGTCAAACATAAAGGATAAGAATATTTCCCAAAGAATCCTCAATATTTTAACCTAGAAGAAATGGACCAAGATGCAAACCTAAATGAATGTTCAATATGATGCCAAGAACACACTACAAGGTGCACACCAAGTAAAGATCAAAACTAACAAAACAACACAAAAAATTACTGTGATTAGTAGCAAAAATAAACACTAACAAAGTGAAATAAATATTTTTGGTTGATGAAATATTGTCAAGAACTGAAGATGCTCATACGTCATAGTATTACTCTAGCTCAATGATGCTTAACTATAGGGTTTATTCTATCTTGAAGCCAACCTACCCTATTTGCAAAAGTTTTAGCAAGTGTTTTTCCTTATTTACTAATCATTAGAAAATCCCTTAATAGCTTAAATTGATAAGTATGATATGGGCATATGCACTGAGTTGTGGTGCCAAAAAGGTGACAAGTGTTTTTTTTTTCCTATTTTAAATAGCGCATGTGCACTATAGCTTGTACGCACTATAGTGTGTATGCGCTATAGCACGTACACACTATTTCAAAAACAAAAAAAGTATATATGATGGGCTACAGACCCATAGCCCATCATTTTCATCAGTATTTTGTTCTACTCCTACAACAAGCAACACGTACACAAGTTGAAAACTTAACATTTTCAACACCATTTGCCAAAATGCCTCCTCGTCAACAAAATCCAAGACAACAAGTGCACCCATGACGATATCGTAAGTGATATAAACCTAACTTTGCATTGTTTGATATGTTTTTCATATTGTTTTGTAGGTTTTTTATATTTTTTTGTAGGGTTTTTACAAATTTCATTTAGATTTGTTTATTTATTTGAATTTCAATTGATTTTTTATCAAGAAATGTCCATAATCAACCGAAAAATCCACAAGAACGTCAAAACCCTCAAGAACCTCAAAACCAAAACCCTCCTCAAGAAGAACAACAAATTCCACAACTCGAACCAATTGCAAGACCTCCGCCAAGCACACAAGAAAATATAAGAAATGAAATAGAGAGAGGCAAAATTGAATTAGAAAGACTCATTGCTCGGTTGAAAGAATCCAGACAAACCAATCCAATGAGGGCTCAATTGGCATCATCCCTTGAATCCATTAACACCCAAATAGCCTCAGTTAGTGGTCAGTTAGATATTTGGCAGGTTAAGAGGGATGAACAAAAAATATTTTATGCAAATAAATTGTCATATGAAGATGTTAAAAAAAAAAATACCAAAAGGTAGTATATGTGCATTATTTAGAAAACTAGATGAGCAAAATACTGTTAGAGAGGGTACTAAATGATTCCCCATCCATTGGTACATACATGATGGTATTATAAATAATTTTTGGGATAGATGGTGGATGGTTTATGATGCCCCTCCTTGCAACAATCACAAGGTCCCCGTGTATTTTTTGAAGAAATTATATTGTGAGTTTTTCCTTGGGGAGATCCCCAATTATTTTTATATATTAGACTCCTAGGGTAGAGATGGGGGGTCATCATTTGAGAGGCCAAGAGCACGTCGTGACCCTAATGTAGTTAGGGCACTTGTGGTCAAGCCACAACACAAGCATGTGACTATTCCTTTAGTTGTGAAGGAACATGTAGAGGCCAGCACTCTAGGGACCATTAATGCTTTGACGCAGACCCTCATCCATTCCACGAGCCCATTAGTTGAGGGGGAGCCTTCTGTGTGTCATGGTCACATGTGAAGGATTGACACAATGTGAAGGATTGACACTCTTGAGTTAGATGACATCCTTCAATTTTCTTGGCAATCTAACTCAAGAGTGTCACCAAATGTGAAGGATGTCTTGAAATTGAGAATTGTCATTTGAGACTGCACCTAACACCCTAATTATCATTTGGAGGAGATTCAAACAATGTTGTTCAAGTTTTTGTGTGAGATACATCTAGCACTACAAATATCACAAAGGAATTTTGAAGCCTTCAAGCCATTTTTTTTGTGTACCTCTTAATATTTGAAGTACTTGTTGCATTTATAATGTGGAGTTTTCAATGCACCATGAAACTTTGTGCTCCATGCATTCTACTTTTTGTACTAATAGAATGTTAGAGGAGTGTGGTGTACGTGCTCTTCTAAACTAATCAAGAGACTTGCAACATCATTTTTTTATGTACTAGAGATGATGGTTGTTTCTTTTATCTAAATTCTTTCTTTAATGACAAGTGCTTTGAGTGTGGTGGGATAGTGAAGTTTGTTTCATGTTTTCATGAGGGCTATAGACAAGATTTTGGAAAGGAAATTGTCCAAAAAGGGTATATAAAATAATTAAGTATATACTTAAAAATGAAGGTGAAGGCTATAGACATGAGTTGGTTATACAATAATGCAGTGTAGCTAATTTTATTTCAGATTTCAAGAAGAATTTTTTTTACAAGTATGCAAGGGATAGCCATAGGTATTAGTGGCTAGACCAACAATTCAGGATGTGTAAGTACACTTTCCTAATTGATATACTTATATCAGTTTTTGACTTTGCATAGAGCTATAATTGTATCCCCAAAATTAATTGAAAGCTCTATATTATCATTCTATCCATGTTTCTATTTTTGTGCAAATAATATATATATATATATATAGACACACACACACACACACACACACACACACATTCTCTTAATAGTATAGAAGAAGACCACACAATAATTAGAGAATACCGTTTTTATATTAGCGATGATAGATCTCACTCTCAAGAGTATGTCCAATACTAATTTGAAAATTATTTTGAATGGGTGTAGGAAAATGATATTTCTATTGATAGACATTTCATTTGGTCAAATAATTGCACATGTCAATTCAAGAATGGTTGTATGTTTTATTGGCTATGTAGAATTTATGTAGATAGAGGTGTACCTCATATATATAAAAATTTCAAGGTTAAATGAGAGTATGATAGATTAGGTGTGTGTATATAGAGAGTTCTAGTGAAGGAGAAATTGACAATTTCAAGTACAAAACTCCTTGATGCCCATTCTATTATTTATTTGTGTACTACAATGTTACTATAGGGGGACTCTTGAATCAATAGTGTACATATTCTTTTGGTTGGTTGAGTTGGCACAATAGGAGATAGGTTGAATTGTTAGACAGTGAAGAATTCTTCAAAACACATCCTTTTTTAAATTGATATGTTAGTACATGGACCATTTGGACATGAGAGTTGTATTTTTTTTGTCCCAAGTGTGTTTAGTGTAGTTGGGATTATTGTGAGTCAAGTGAGTGTGTCAATATGTAGGTTCCACATTGTCTAACTCTTTTATCTCTCACACTCTTTATAATGAATAAGTACATGGAGTGTTTGTAATTATTGTAGTGGGGTATACCTTGATAAAGGGCATCACGAGCTTTGGAATGCTTCTAACAATTCCTCAATCAAACTCTTAGCTCAAAAGCTCGTTTAGCATCACCCGAGATGGCATCGTAAAATGAAAACAGAGTGTAATCTCCAAAAAGTGAGAGAGGTTATTGTAGGTCTCCACAACACTATCCTGTAGGAACTATAATTATATCCATACCTCACACGAGCTCCAAGATATGCCCCATCAAAGATCGCAGCCCTATGACATTTAGTGACCCTTAAGGACATTCTGATTTGGCATGCCTGAGAATGTTTGAGCATTGAAGGGGATAGGATGAGGTTGAGGATAGAGTTTAACAGGCCACCCAGAGCTAATGGAGCAGACAGTTCGATCCCACGACAAAAGGTGAGAGAGATTAGGCAGTTGGAGACTTTCACTGCAAGTTTCAGCATCACTCGAGATGGCATCGTAAAATGAAAACAGTGTGATCTCCAAAAAGTGAGAGAGATTATTGTAGGTATCTGCAACACGGTCTTGTAGGAACTAGAATTGCATCCATACCTTGCACGAGCTCTGAGATATGCCTCGTCAAAGATAGCAACCCTATGGCATTTAGTGACCCTTAGGGACATTCTGGTTCGGTGTGCCCAAGAACGTTCCAACACTGAAGGGGATATAACAAGGTTAGGGATAGTGTTTACTCGATCTCCCAGAGCCAATGGAGCAAACAGTTTGATCCCACATGAAAGGTGAGAGAGATTTGGCAGTTGGCAACTTTGTACTAGCTAATACTGCAAGTTTTAGCATCACTCGAGATGACATCGTAAAATGAAAACAGAGTGTGATCTCCAAAAAGTGAAAGATTTTATTATAGGTCTCTGCAACATGGTCCTATAGGAACTAGAATCACATCCATACCTCACATGAGCTCTGAGATATGCCCCGTCAAAGATCACACCTCTATGGCATTTAATGACCCTTAAGGACATTCTAGTTCGGCATGCCCGAGAATGTTTCAGCACTGAAGGAGATAGAACGAGGTTAGGGATAGGTTTTACCTAGCCACTTGGAGCTAATAGAGTAAACATTTTGACCCCCACACGTGGAAAAGGTCATTATATGGATAGTGGACAGCATTGGTCAATAAAAAACTCAGATTTTATGCCCTTTTTACTATTTTTTCAATTATGTATAGCCTATATGGAGTGGTGGTGGTACAAGCCTTATATGGTTGGATAGAGGGTTGAGTTAGGATTCCATTTCAATTGGTTTAAGGTCTTTATCTTGTATACAAAAAAAGTTATATCAGTTTTAGTGTAGGTAGGTCAGATTTACTCCAAATTTGAGAGTTTCAGCAAGATGGAATCCTAATTTGCAAACCCACCATGGGATTTCAATGTCGCTTTGTGGAATACAAGTTAGGAGAGGATTATTTGAGATGGAAGAGATTTAGGGCTGTAGGAGCATGGCATCTTTTTTTACCAGCAAGCCCTAAACTAAACATAATCTTATGTCTGGTCTATATTTGAAGGAAAAAGAATGATTAGGCTCCTAAACTGATTAATCTGACCCAAGTGAAGGGTGTAGAAGGAAGATTTTGATATATAGCAGAGATCCAAGGGTTTGAACCAAGTCTATGCACCCATTTTTTTATGTTTTAAACTGGCCATTTAGGACTGTGACACAAAGTGGGCATAACTTGATGTTGGAGCCAAGTTGTTGGTTAATCTTTTGGAATCTCTTAGGGGATGTTGAAGAGTGTTTAAAAATGAAAAAATAGTGGGGGGTCCTTTTTATGGATTGGGAGTTTGACCATTAAAACTAGAAATTGTCCTAGTAGGAAGTGCTAGTAACAGTTTTGAAACTTGATTGTTGAGTGTTGAGAAACCTCAAGTTTGAGATTTTTCTTGTTAGTTTAAGTCTATAATAACCATTTCCATCCGAAAAGTTGAGTGTTGAAACCATTTAAGAAATATTTTCCTTTGTAGGCCTATTGGTGGCAGAGAGTTCCTAAGTGTTGATCCAAGTTGTTTGAGTACCCTAAGTTTGAGGGTTGGGCTTGTGAAGTGGAGTCCACTTGCAGGGTAGAGTCTCCCTGTATTAGAAGTCCATTGGATCCTTAGTCCTTGGTGTCTTCCATGAATATATCTTCATAGAATGACCTTGGTGCCCCTACACCATTAAGCTATGATGATGAACATGAGTAAAATTATGAGATTTGTGCCTACATGTTACAATTAAAAAGTTGTATCTATTTTGAAATTAAGAACATTGGATGTCCAAGTCATCAAGTTGTGATGCAGGAGCATCATATGCTTATCAGAGGCACATTGGAGGTCCAAGTCATCACAGAGGCCATGGAGAATCTCCTAGAGTCAATTGAGAAATCCTTCAACCAATCATGGCATTTGAAAGCATAAAAAAGTCATAATGTTGTATGATGTCTTGATGGATTTCAATGTTGGAAAAGTTGTAATTGAGCCATTGTATAGGATCTAGGTATTTCATAGGGTAGGAGATTCCTTTGAAAGGGTCCTATAGGTTATCATAACCTTAGCATGTCATTTGATAAGTTAAAAGATTCAAAAAGGTCTTTAAAAACATAGTTTAATAGTTAAAAAATTTAAATCTTGAATGTAATGGCTACATGGGCATTTTAAAGGGAAAGTCCATAGTTTAAATTTTATGAAGGAATAGGAAGTGAAACTAGTTGGAGTTGGTTAAGGGGGTTGGTTTCTATCTCCCAAGTCTATAAATATTTCTTTTGTACAGACTGTAAACATAGATTGTACAAACTGTCTCATAAAAATAGAAGGAAAGTGCTTGGTTTCAAGAGTAATTTGAAGATCTCTTTGCTTTGTGAGTGCTTCCATGTGTTGGAATGATTAGTAATATCTTAGCATACATGTTTTGAGATTATTTACTTAGTTTAGCATTCAAACTTGAAGTTTTGTTCATCAAATTTCTATACTGTTGGTTGTAGCAGTCTTATTTCTAAGCATTTTGATAGTTTTTTGCACCTATTCATGCTTGTTCCAAGAAATGCTCACTATTTCTTCATGGAATTCCATTTATCTAACTTCTAAAAATATTTCTAACCATGAAATGAAGATCTAACTTGAGATTGGTGGCCACCAAATCAAATAAAGTTGTGAAAACAAGGGTTATTTAGAGAGGACAGTCAATTAGGAAGAGATTTTCCTTAAGGAGGGTAGTGTTTGTGAGTTGATTCATGTTTATGGTGATAAAACATAGATGTCTGAATTTTTAATTAGTCCAAGAAGGCTTGGCACGTGTGAGATTGGTGATGCCCTAAGAACAAGGGTTTTGAGAAGGTGAATTGGGGCTTATGGGGTTAGGTAACTCATAGACTAAAATTGAAAATGGATTTGTCTAATTGAACTCATTTTAGGAGCCTATGGAAAGTTTGAAGTCCATACATTGATTATTTCTATATGTTGCTTTGTAAATGCACTATTGCTTCATTGATGAAAATAGGGGCAGTGTGTAGAATCTCAGATATTTTCTCAAGGAGTTGCATCTAAGTCTTACACATGTTTTAGACAAGGATAAAGGGTATTTGGAAATGTCATTTATTCAAGAAGTCATTTGAAAAAATCAAAAGTTATCCATGATTTTGTCTTGCTGCTATCATAGACTTGTGAAAATGCATTGACAACATTTGGGTGAATTATGCATTTTGGCTTGCACAATATGAAAACTGAAAGGTGTTGATGGAAACATGCTAGAAAGGCTTGAACAAACCTATTAAAGCCTAAAAACATCCTAGAGTTGATTGTTTGTGGCATTTTCCCATCAGGACCTAGAAGGGTCACTTGGCACATTGTTACAAATTTGCTCATTTTGGGTTGTTACTTGGGTCCATCACCATATCCTCTACATCAAGCTGGAAGACTTTTTTTCTATGAGATGACTAATATTGGTAATAAGCAAGATTTGAGAGTTTCAGCAAGATTTGAAGTTTGAGCAATGAATGTATAGTTTTCCCTAAAATTTAAGTGCATAAAAAGGGGTATGTGATTGCTCCAAAGGTGGATTTAGTGTTTTCTCCAAACAAGAGTTTCATTTTATGTTGGAAACCATATAATATAACCAAAGTGAAGGTGTTTGAACCATTTTTGGGTTCTAGAGACGTTGCAAAGTAAGATTTCTAGAAAGCCCTAGGGTAAAGGGGCTAGAAAGTAGGGTTTTATAAAAACCATTGTAAAGTTGATCATGAGACCAAAAAATTAGAATAATACTTGCATTTGAGTCATCTCTTAAGACTTTTTTTGGTCATGGGAGTTCCAAAAGTCAAGGGATTGTGAGTTGCAATGGAATGAATATCTTAAAATGTTACAATAGTATTAACCTCATGGAACACACATGGGATGAATATACATAATCAAGTATTAACCCTTTCCAACATTCCAACTTTATGATAATAATGAGTCAAAGTCCAACAAATTGGAATGCAATGATTGCAAGTATTCTTGGGTATCTATTACAAGCAACCATGGTTTGGAAGAAAAATAAGAGTAAATTAGTCTTGTTGCTAGGAAAATGAGCTCAATAAACACTTTTGAGATGGTCATTGCATGATGATCATGGATAAATCATTCAAAGCATACACTAAACCTACCCAATATATACCCGCATCACTTAAATCACATTAAATGTTGGAACAAAATCAATAAATACAGTAAAAGTTGTTAATATAAGAACCATTTTATGGAAGACTAAATTGATTGTCTATATACTTTTAATTCTTGTCAAATCCATCAATATACATTTTGTCAAATCCTTAGAGAGAACTATATCTATCTCTGCCCCATTATCATCAAATCAAGACCTATTTTCCTTCTTACGTTTTGATGATTGTGATCCTCTACAATTCCAAGCATAAGATGATTAACATACAATGGTACTTGAACAAAGAACACTAATAAATATTGAGGATGTGAATTGATAAAACCATTTTGCAAATGATTTTGGCATAATACCCTTTATCACGTGTGCGTCAACTTTGTTAACCCTCTTCTTTGGTGACTTACAAATGAAGAATTAGCATGGTAAAAAATCTACGATAAGATTAATCCACTAAAATTAGAGAATGACAAAAATTGAATTTGGCTTGTCATTAAGAATTATCCATCTGTAGAAATTCTTGCTTTCTAAGTTATATGATAACCCTTGCTTGATGAGTATTGAAAACTTCTCCCATTGTATCCTTGCTTTCGCCAGTTTGAAGTTTCTGGTTACATGCACACAATCATGACTTTACATCACAAAACATTCACATTCTAACAATATTCATGTTTTTTCATTACATTTTGTTCTAAACAACAAATTCTAAACTTTCACTTATTCAAACGACTAATCTAAAAATGAGTCCTATTAAAGAATCTAATATAAATTCAAATAATGTATCTAGATTATAAACAAATCAAAACTAAATCTCATCACTTACATATCATGACAATACGGTCCACCTTAGTCATGTGAATAATCTTGGGGAAGAGGTTGTAACATTGTATTTGGACCCAATTGATCCTCTTTCTCTCTCTCCCTCTCTCCCTATGTCTCCCTATTCAATCTAATGAGCCAACTAGATATACTTGACATTTTAATGTCTCAAGTATTGCCTCATGGTCTGACTCGTGAACTTTCCAAAAAATCTTATTATGTGCTTTTCTACCATATTTTATCAAGTGGACATTTGATGGAACAACAAGGTTTGAATAATGAAAAATCTTCCTCTTTGTTTGCCAATCCTCGAATAACCACAAGTTAGGGTTCTTCATAGAATATTGTCTAAGCCATGTGCCTGTTATGACCACCGCACTGACATGGTATTCTAAACCTTCACCATCTATAACCGAGTGATCCAATTATTTTTTGGCTTCAACACAACGACACAAATAATAATCTATCCCTTCTTCATTGTCTTCAGGTGCAATAATAGCAAAAACATGGCCTGCAGTGACAAATGTACAAAATGTGGTCATTAATTCAAAAAATACTTGGGTAAAAGTTATAAAGTTACATATTGAAATTACAAAGATATATAAATATATATAGTACCAGGTTGCACTAGATCTGACAAGCGGTCAAAGTCAATAGATGAATCCATCTCTACCATTTCCAATGCTTGTGGGGGATGATAGGTGTCATTTGGGTCCAAAACCCGTATATCCCATTTGTCCACCCATTCAATCAACTCACAGTCATCCCAATTTTCCTCTGCACATGATGAACAATAACATGCCATTTTTTGTGTGTGGATACTCCATGAACCTGCATCATAGCTTCTAAAAGAGTGTAGCTCACTAGATCATGTTAGTGTGCAACAATCTTGATATGGTACAATGGTAGTATTATCTATCAACTAAAAAAATCTACGAACCGTAGACTCACCTTCCTTACCTGGACCCATTGTAGCATTACACCATTGGACGATAGATTTTGCATCTGTCAATATTGCTCCATCTTTGTACTTTAGTTCTTCACGAGCCAACACTCTTTTAATGCATGCACCTGCACCATCATGCTCTCCCTTACCATGACTAGCCTCTATGAAATTCCACATATATTGAATTCTACACAACTTGTGCATCTTGCTCAACCAATAGAACATACGTGCATTCTTGAATTGAGATGCACAATTGTTTGACCAAATAATGTGTTGATGATATATTATGCCCCTGTTAGCCAAATCTCCATAAAATAGTTTAAAACAACCATGTACAAACTCTTTAGAATGTGATTGATCATCACTGATGTAAAAATGGTACTTCCTCAAAATCTTCCTGTCATCCTCCATACTTGTAGGTGAATGCATGAATGTTATGTGAACAAATATGAAAACCTGTTGAGAAGTATAATACTTTGCTTGCACCTCATTTTGTGGTTGTAGTGTGTAGTTCTTTGCAAAATCTACAACCGAAACAATGGTATCCAATGGAAACATATCCTTGCACAACTTGAATTGCAAATCTAGCCATCGAGCTCTATGGGTATGCCTTGCATACTTGTAAATAATTTTTTCATGAAAAATCTTCATAAACTCATACACTAGAATCTTTTCAATGACTAAATCACATCCTTTACCTTGTTTACCATCTTTTAGAGCATATGTCACTGTCTTAAATTTTTTCATAATCTACTATTTCATTTCCAATTGCATGTGTACTATCTATATGTTGACAAGTTGATAAAAGTTGCAAAGAACCACAAAATAAGCATGTACCATCCAAGCATGATGTCTTGTAAAATTTTTGGCCATCCTCTATTTCAAATAAAATGTTGGATATGAATTCCCTTGAAGATTTTGGTGGCTCATTTATGTCACAATCCTGCAAAACAAGCTAAGAATGTAAAACTACACATATATGCCTATAAACATCAAAATGGTTAGAAAATTCAATGTGTATCTTACAACAACAAGTTGTGCGTGTGTGATTTATCCTCACATAAAAAGGTTTACCCATCTCAAAAAATCTTTGACTTATTCAAATTTGAGGATACATAGCAATAAATTTTGCAAAAAATTGTGTCAGAGTTGAGTCCAAAAAATGTTTCACATGTGGCTTGCAATTTTGGCTACCAATCCTCCTCCTTACAAATCTCTTTGATTAGGGAAAACACGTGTGTTATTTTTCCAAAAATCTTTGATCAATGATTTCAAAGATTCACTAATTTCTTTATCCTTTCACAGTAGTCTACCGCTAAATGTCCATAACTCATTTTTTGTTGGATCTTCCAATCTCTCACGCCTTAGCATGGCTCTCCTTAGAATACCTCTACCAATTTTTAATGTTTTGCTTGCCTTTCTCATGAGTCAAGCTTTCTTCATTTGGCTACTTACTATTGTCGATGTAAGTACTCATCTTGTGATATTACTATCTTTGGTGTGTCATTTAGAACCCACTTTGTCATAAGCACTCATTAGATTCTTTACAATATTTTTTTCATTTGAATCATCCATTGTTCTTAGCCCAAGAATCTTCATGATAGGCCTAAATTTCAAATTCCTCATCATTTCAACAAATAATTGGCATTGACCTATAATATTTAATTCTTCAAAAAATAATCTCCACATACGATTAACTTTTCTTTGACAAGTACGCTTGCTAATCTTGTCAGGCATTGATTTCAAAATGTTAGTATCAATATCAATCAAATATTTTGGTCTTCTACAATGAATTCTAGAAGGTGTTATAATATTTTTCATTCCCTCAATATTTTGAACATCAACATAAGGTTGAGTGTATTGCATACCTTGAACTGAAGATGATGTGCCTTGACAATAAGATGCAAAAGATGGAATATCACGTACTTGATGTGTTGATGTTGTGCCGTCAACATGACATTATGGAGTGTATATATCGTCAGATATACAAATTGGTGTCTCTTCAACATGAGAGGATGATATGAATTCAACATTGGAAGATGGTGTAGTGGACGATATGACTCCAAAATTGGAAGATGGTGTAGCTTCACAATTCAATTGTCTTCTTGAGCGTAACAGTCTCATTCATTCTCTGTCTTTCCAATTCTTCCTCTTTGTTTCTTTGTACCGGTGATTCTTGATTCTCTTCGAAATTCAATTCTTGATTATTGCTTTGCAATTTTCTTTGCTCACATAGTAATTTCATTTTCTCTTTTAATTGCCAAATCTCTCTCCCTATCTTCATTTGTTTGAGTTTTTGGTTTCTTCCTTGGCATGATGATGATTTCTACATGTCAAATTATTCAAACATATGAATTACTTAAAATGTGTAAATTAAAAATTATTCAAATACATATGAAAATTATAATTATTTGAATGAATACAAAACATATATCAAACAACTTGTCAAATTTCTAACCATTTCGAAATAACATTTCATTCAAACATACAAATTTCAATGAATTCACTATATATTAAACAACATGTCAAATTATAATAAAATTTGTATCTATATATCAACAAACATTATTTAAAATATATTGCACTAACCTTTTCTATACAAGGAATATTCAAAAAGTCTTCAAATCATGCATCCAATGATTGAATTTGGTGTTTGCTAGCTTCCAAAAGTGTTGAAATAGTGTTTGCTATGTTGAAACCCATGATTTCTGTCGAAATAATAGAGTGCATAATAGACCAAAAGCAAAAAATGGATGAAATGGGCTCCAAAGTTTCTTTTTGACCATTTTTAGGTGATTTCACATAGTGTGTACACACTATAGCACGTATGCAATATAGCGCATATGCACTATGTGAAAACACATCACTCCCGATCCTCCCTACTCTCTCCCATCCCCTACCCTCTCTCTCTTCCTACTCTCTCTCTCTCCCTCTCCCTCTCCTACTGTCTACTATCTCTCTCTCTCAAGTTCTCTCTCTCCCTCTCTACTCTCTCTCTCTCTCCCATCCTGTACGAGCTCTGTCTGCCACCACCTACTCACTCTCACACTCTCTCCCATCCCCTACTCTGTCTCTCTTACACACACACTCCCATCCCCCTCTCTCCCTCTCCCACTGGCTACTTTCTCTCCCCCATCCCCTACTCTCTTGCGCTCTCTCTCCCATCCCCACTCTCTCTTTCCCTCTCCCACTACCTACTTTCTCTCCCCCATCATCATACTCTCTCTCTACCACCCCCTACTCTCACACTCTCACATTCTCTCCTACTGCCTACTATCTCTCTCTCTCTCCCTCTCTACTCTCTCTCTCTCTCTCTCTCTCTCTCTCCCCCATCCCCTACTCTCTCTCACACTCTCCCATCCCCTAATATCACTCTCTCTCTCCCATCCCCTTACGAGCTCTCTCTGCCACCACCTACTCACTCTCATACTCTCTCCCATCCCCTACTCTATCTCTCTTACACACACACTCCCATCTCCCCTCTCTCTCCCCCTCTCCCACTCCCTCTCCCACTACCTACTTTCTCTCCCCCATCCCCTATTCTCTCTCTCCTCTCCCATCCCCTACTCTCTCACACTCTCACACTCTCTCCCATCCCCTACTCTATCTCTCTTAGACACACACTCCCAACCCTCCTCTCTCTTACCCTCTCCCACCACCTACTTTCTCTCCCCCATCGTCATACTCTCTCTTTGCCACCCCCTACTCTCACACTCTCTCCTACCACCTACTATCTCTCTCTCCCCCTCTCTACTCTCTCTCTCTCCCATCCCTTACTCTCACTCACTCTCTCTCTCCCATCCCCTACTCTCTCTCTCACTCTCCCATCCCCTAATCTTACTTTCTCTTTCCCATCCCCATACGAGCTCTCTCTACCACCACCTACTCACTCTCACACTCTCTCCCATCCCCTATTCTATCTCTCTTACACACACACACACACTCCTATCCCCCCTCTCTCTCCCTCTCCCACTCCCTCTCCCATCGCCTACTTTCTCTCCCCCATCCCCTACTCTCTCTCTCTCCTCTCCCATCCCCTACTTTGTCTCTCTTACACACATTCCCATTCCCCCTCTCTCTCTCTCCCTCTCCCACTGCCTACTTTCTCTCCCCCATTGCTGTACTCTCTCTCTCTCTCTGCCACCCCTACTCTCTCTCACACTGTCACACTCTCTCCCATCCCCTACTCTCTCTCTTTCATAGACACATGCACTCTTATCCCCCCCACTCTCTTCTCTCCCATCCCCTACTCTCTACATCTATCACACACACTCCTATCCCCACTACCTCTCTCCCTCTCCCTCTCCCACTCCATCTCTTACTACCTACTATCTCTCTCTCTCTCTCTCTCTCTCTCTCTCTCTCTCTCTCTCTCTCTCTCTCTCTCTCTCTCTCTCTTGTTCTCTCTCTCCCTCTCTACTCTCTCTCTCTCTCTCTCTCCCATCCTGTACGAGCTCTCTCTACCACCACCTACTCACTCTCACACTCTCTCCCATCCCCTACTCTATCTCTCTTACACACACACTCCCATCCCCCCCTCTCTCTCCCTCTCCCACTCCCTCTCCCATCGCCTACTTTCTCTCCCCCATCCCCTACTCTCTCTCCTCTCCCATCCCCTACTCTCTCACACTCTCTCCCATCCCCTACTATATCTATCTTACACACACACTCCCATCCCCCCCTCTCTCTCCCTCTCCCACTCCCTCTCCCACCACCTACTTTCTCTCCCCCATCCCCTACTCTCTCTCTCCTCTCCCATCCCCTACTCTCTCACATGCTCTCCCATCCCCTACTATGTCTCTCTTACACACACACTCCCATCCCCCCCCTCTCTCTCCCTCTTCCACTCCCTCTCCCACTGCTTACTTTCTCTCCCCCATCCCCTACTCTCTCTCTCCTCTCCCATCCCCTACTCTCTCACACTCTCACACTCTCTCCCATCCCCTACTCTGTCTCTCTTACACACACACACTCCCATCCCCCCTCTCTCTTTCCCTCTCCCACCTACTTTCTCTCCCCCATCGTCATACTCTCTCTCTCTACCACCCCCTACTCTCACACTCTCTCCCATCCCCTACTCTCTCTCTTTCATAGACACACACACTGTTATCCCCCCACTCTTCTTCTCTCCCATCCCTTACTCTCTACATCTATCACACACACTCCCATCCCCCTTATCTCTTTTCCTCTCCCTCTCCCTCTCCCACTCCCTCTCCTACCGCCTACTATCTCTCTCTCTCAAGTTCTCTCTTCCTCTCTACTCTCTCTCTCTCTCTCTCTCTCCCCCATCCCTTACTCTCACTGTCTCTCTCCCATCCCCTACTCTCTCTCATGCTCTTCCATCTCATAATCTCACTCTCTCTCTCTCTCCCATCCCATAAATGCTCTCTTCGCCACCACCTACTCTTTGTCACACTCTCACACTCTCTCCCATCCCCTACTCTCTCTCTCTCTCTCACCCATCCCGTACGAGCTCTCTCTGCCACCTCCTACTCTCTCTCAAACTCTCACACTCTTTCCCATCCCTTACTCTATCTCTCTTATAAATAAATACACATTCCCATTCCCCCCCCTCTCTCTCTCGCGGTCCCTCTCCCACTGCCTACTCTCTCCCATCCCCTACTGTATCTCTCTTACACACTTCCATTCCACCTCTCTCTCCCTCCCACTCCCTCTCCCACCACCTACTATCTCTCTCTCTCTCTCTCTCTCTCTCTCTCTCTCCCATCCCTCTACCATTTCCTACTCTCTCTATCTCTCTCTCCCCTCTCTCATTCCCTACTCTCTCTATCTCTCTCTCCCCTCTCTCATTCCCTACTCTCTCTATCTCTCTCTCCCCTCTCTCATTCCCTACTCTCTCTATCTCTCTCTCCCCTCTCTCATTCCCTACTCTCTCTCTTTCACACACACACCCATCCCCCCTCTCTCCTCTCCCATCCCCTACTTTTTCTCTCACTCCCTCTCCCTCTCCCACTCCCTCTCCCACCACCTACTCACTCTCACTTTCACTCTAACTCTCTCTCCCCCCCTCTCTACTCTCTCTCTCTACCACCCCCTACTCTCTCTTACATTTTCACACTCTCTCCTATCCCCTACTCACTCTCTCTTTATCTCATACACACATTTCTATCCCCTCTCTCTCTCCCTCTCCCACTCCCTCTTCCATTGCCTACTCTCTCTTCCATCCCCTACTCTATCTTGAGCTACTCTATCTTCCCCCTCTCCTATTCCATACTCTCTCTTTCACAAACATGCACTCTCATTCTCCTCTCTCTCACTCTTCCTCTCCCACTCCGTCTCCCACTGCCTACTCTCTTTCTCCCCCATCCCCTACTCTCAATCTCTCTCTCCCAACCTATACTCTCTCTCACACTTCCTCTCTCTCCCATCCCCTACTGTCAATCTCTCTCCCCCATCTTGCACTCTCTCTTAGCCACCCCTACTCTCTCTCTCTCACCCACTCTCTCTCCCATCCCCTACTGTCAATCTCTCTCCCCCATCTTGCACTCTCTCTTAACCACCCCTACTCTCTCTCTCACACCTACTCTCTCTCGCATCCTGTACTCTCTCTACCACCCCTACTCTCTCACACTTCCTCTCTCTCCCATCCCCTATTGTCAATCTCTCTCCCCTATCCTGTACTCTCTCTTTGCCACCCCTACTCTCTCTCACATCTTGTACTCTCTCTGCCACCCCTACTCTCTCGCATCCTGTACTCTCTTTGCCACCCCTACTCTCTCACACTTCCTCTCTCTCCCATCCCATACTCTCTTTGCCACCTTTACTCCTCACTTTCTCTCTCCCATCTTGTACTCTCTCCCCTCTCCCATCCCCTACATTCTCTTTATCTTTCTCACGCACACACATAGCTATTCCCTTGCCCTCCCCCTGCCTAGTTTTGTTTTGTAATTTAGGTGTTGATAGTGCTTGCGACCTATAGTGCGTATGCACTATAGCATGCATGGACTAGTAGAAACACAAATTTAAATAGTGCGTGCATGCTATAGCGGATGCACGCTATAGCGCATGTGCTCTATAGGGTGCATGCGCTATTGAAAGCTTTGCATTAAACCCAAGCCTAATGCTTGGTCTTTCCTTGGAGATCCAACCCATAGGTTTGGAGTTTATAAACAGATCTGAGATGTGTTTTCCAGCAAACATACCAAAAATGATTGCTTTTTCTTGTGTGTTGTCCTTTAAGATTCCTCGTGGTTGGGTATCGATAAGATCAGGTTACATAGCATTATAGGTCTCTGTGTTAGCTATCCAACCATATGATTTATTTTTAATTTGAACTATTTCAAACCTTTCATCTATAATTTCTTTTAAATGTATGTTCATTTTTTGTCAAAAACCACCATGTACTAATTGGGCTATAGATTTGAGCTCGTTCATCGAATTTTGCAACAACTTAGTGTTTTAGAAACTAGACTCCATTCTACACACTTTGAAAAAAAAAAGTTTCAATTTTAGATTAGTTTTCAATTATTTCTAGGGGGAGCACATAGATATTTCATGTTTTTAGGATATGTCTAGTTAAAAAATTCATTAAAAAAAAAACACATTATAAGATTACCCAAAAAATTTGAGATAAACTACATAGCGTTAAGTAACTTTTGACTAGAGCGATTAAAGAATTTCAAAAAAAAAGTTAAAATTTTAGGGGTGCCACACTTTGTACTATGTTATATTTTTTTGGAATAAACAATACCACTTTTTGTGGGCCCCTTTTTTGAGGACCTAAAACTAAACCATTTTGAAAAAAAATTAGTAGTTTAGAAACTAGATTCAAAGGACTACGACTTTTTTTTTTGTCATATCTTAAAATTTTGAGCATAACTATCTTCAAATTCTTGTTGAAGTTCAAAATTTGTAGATTTCAAGAAAAAGGTGTCCACTTATACTCCCCCTTTGGCACCACAACTTGGTGCACTTACCCATATATTTTATACAAAAAGTCAAATTGTAATATTACTATCAAGATTCAACTACATATTTTTTGAGTTGAACTTATTAAGCCATTTTTTTTGAGAAGTGACTCACAACAAGCCATTTATCATGAGAATGAATTGAACACAAAGTGCTCATTTCATTTAGGCAATGCTCATAGAGGTGAAGCATTGAGACTTCTCGAGTTGTCACTAATCCAATTATGACTCCCTCTTCCATGACAACCACATCCATGTAGCCTTGTTTTGGTAATTTCTAGCTTCCTAGACATGAATCAATTCAATATTTAGGTAAGGGATAATACAATTGTGAATCAAAAAAGATCCATTGAGGAGAGCCCTTTCTCTAAATCAAAATCTACCTATAGAGATAGGAAAAGAAGTAGAAACAAAGTCAATAAAATGAGAGGCTAGGGAGACACTCTTAACATTGAGGTAGGACCCATACAGCTTTGTCTAATTATGAGTTATTATAAACTTTTGCATCTTTAGCTAGAGCTTCTTGCAAAGAGAATTTTCAGTTAAGGAACCCCAATATTTTTTTATAAAAAAATATAAAGGGGATTGAGGAAAAGAAGAATCCTTAGGTTTACTCATTTGAAGACAACAGAGCACCTTAACCCTAACTCAAATCAATCCAAGTCACAAGTTAAAGATAAAAATCTTCACCAAAATGGTCTAAATCATAAGACAACTCCCCATCCCCATTGCTAGAGCTATATAAATATTTTTTCATATAGGAATATTTGAATTCAAACTCAAGCTAACATCATAACCAATAGACAACACATGTTTTTGAAGGAGTTTTTCATTTTACAATGTATACATAGATGTTTGTTTTCTAATGATTTTCTAATGTTAATTGCAATTATTAAGCCAAGAGGCTTTCTACAGTGGCAACAATCTTCAATGCAAACATTTTCCATTTTGAAAAAAAATTGAGTTCATTTACATGTCAAAAAAATAAAATAGAAATAGACTAAATATAATTATAATTAAAATCGTGAAAATTGTAGAGAGGAAATGGAAGTAAAAATGATGCAAATCAAGAGTTCTAAATCATTTCTTCACACCTCTCAGGCTCACATAAATATGCGATGATGAAAATTATGGGATTATGAAATAGACACCTCGAGAAGGATATCTCTCGGCTTATATATATATATATATATATATATATATATATATATATATATATATATATATATATATATAAGCTAGTTTACAAATTAGGCATCCCTAATTTTTAATCAATCTTTAAAGTTTCTTTAATTCTAAAATGATTTCAATTGATATAGCATATTTATTTAATCTTTATTTCACTTTTTTTTTTAAATTTCGAATTTTTTGAAAATATTTAGAAGTAAAGTAATTGTGAAAAATGTTGTTGAACTTGTATTCTTTTTAATCTTAGTGATCAGTGTTTGCAAGATGGAACCCAAACCTTTAATAAATAAATAAATAAACAATTGATAAGTGAAACCGAGACACTAAAACAAAAAAATTTAAAAAACAAAATAACATACATTATTACTATTTTTCAAATAATTTTTTTAATAAAGATTTCAACCCAACTCTTGATGGGCTCCCCATGGAATTCTATAAGACTAATATTGATTGGATCACCCAAGATCTTTACAACCTTTATACTAAAGCTTTTGAAAAAGGATCTCTGGGGCCTTCCATTAACACTAACATCATTAAGCTCATTCCCAAGTCTAGTGATAAGGCTCTTATCAAAAATTGGAGTCCTATTACTCTGCTAAATGTCTCCTATAAGATCCTTGCCAAAGTCCTAGCTGCCAGATTGGAAAAACTTCTTCCTAAGTTTGTCTGCCCAACCCAAACTGGATTCTTTAAGGGTAGGTACATTTTGGAAAATCTTATTGCTAGGTGGGAAACTATGGAATGGGCTAAAAATTTTAAATAGGATTCTGCTATGTTGCTTGTTGATTTTGAAAAGGCTTATGATAGAATAGAATGGGATTTCATTATTAAAATGCTCAGAGCTTTTGGCTTCCCATCTATCTTCTGCAACTATGTTAAAATTATTCTTGCTGATGCATCTGCCCTTATTGACATCAATGGTACTCTCACCCAACCCATTCCGCTCTCTAGATCTATTAGACAGGGTTGCCCTCTTCCTCCAACTCTATTTGTGATTGCTTCTGATGCTCTTTTTTATATTCTTCATGATGATTCCCTTTTCCCTAAAGTTTAGGGGATCACCCTTCCTAACAATTCTAAGCTTTTAAATATCCAGTTTGCTGATGATACTTCTCTTTTCTTAGAGCTTTCTCATAATAATATCCAGTGTCTTAATCAAAAGATTGAGTTATTTAAGAAGGCCTTAGGAGACCGCATTTCCACATCTAAATCTGTTATGCTTGGATGTAGTGAGTATCCTCCTACCTGGTTAAGTCAATTTGGTTACACTTGGAGTGGCCTTCACAAGATTGTCAGATATCTTGGCATCCCCTTTTCTATTGCTCCTTCTCTTAAAGATATGTGGGGATGGGTTAAAGATAAAATTATCTTTAAACTTAATAAATGGAATCATAAAACTCTTTCACTTGCTAGAAGAGTTCAAGTTTGCCAAAAGATTCTTTCTTCCTATAGCATCTACTATTCCTCTGCGTGGATGTTTAGCAATTATCAGATATTTGAAATTCAAAAAGCTATCTGTAATTTCCTATGGTCCAATAGTAAATGCAAAAGAAAAGCTCACATGGTTAAATGGAGCTGGTGTCATTTGAATAAGAAAGCCGGTGGTCTTGGTCTTAAGGACCTTAGACTTCAAGGTATTTCAGTTGCCTCCAAATGGATTTTTCAAGCCTTACAAGGAGATGAGCCCTGGAAAGTTCTTATTAGAAATAATATCCAATGTGGTGTTCCTAAAAAAGCCAAGTCTTGGAAAGGCCTGCCTTTTTGCGACCTGGTGGCTAGCAAATTTGTTGTCTCTATTCAAGGAACCTAGGTTTTTAAGTCTATTTGGAAGGCTTGGGAGATTGTCCGGGGTTTCATAGATAATATTGCTTTTGATCACTAGTACTCCATCCATGGGGGGCGTTCTATTTGGTGGAACCTCACCAATGCTGGCAAACCTCTTGCTCTTACTCAAGGTTGCTCTGCTAGATCTTGAAACTCCAAGGGCATTAAATGTTTTTATGGATATCATGGACCATAATACTCTCATAAGTTGGGATATTATGGCTAGAAAGTTTGATCTCTTGGCTCTCAATTCAGAACTTATAACTTAATTAATAATGCTTGTGCCTTTTTAAATCTCCGCAGAGACACTGATGTGGACTCCCATCACTATCTATCCTTTAGATGGAGAGATGGCTCCTTGCTTACTAAAATCAAAGCTAAGGATATTTATAGGCTCCTTAATGTTGACTTTTCTGTGATCAACCATATTAACAAGGTTTGGTATTGCAATCTCAGTCCCACGGACTGGCAAAAAGCATTTGACATCCTTTGGAAATCCCCTATCCCTCCTAAAGTTAAATGTTTTAAATGGCAACTTATTTTGGATAAACTTCCTATTAGAAACCACCTTGCTGCTTATGATATATGCTCTATATGCAGGGTCCCTGAAACCATGAGACATATTTTTCTCGACTGCAGCTTTGCTAAAGAAATTTGGTTAATGTTTGCCATATCTATCACTAATCATGTTTACACTTTTGACATTATTACTAGATATATTCAGGGTTTGAAGAAAAATTCTAACCTTTTTTGGCATATTCTTTCATCTTTCATCCTTTGGTTTATATGGAAATTTAGAAATGAAGCTAAGCATTAAGGCAAGGATAGGAGCCTTACTGGGTTTTACAGAAAAATCACCCATTTTAAGATTGCCTCACAGGTCTGCAATATTATGAACCTAGAATGTGATAAGTTGTTGAGATTTCTGAAGGATGGGCATGCAGAGTTGTTTATATACGAGATGGAGCATGGAATTGAATGGGCCAGAGTAATAGAAGATAAAAATGCTTTTGACAAAGCCCTCGACAACATGATAGAGGAGATTCGTCGTACTAGGACTCCCACCTATGATGGGTTGGATATATATGCTCAATGCTTGGAGAGAAAGAAGGTGGTTTGGATGGAAGGTCCACAAGAGTGGACAACTTGGCTGAAAAGCCTCAATGATATATTATCTTAGTTGCTACTTTATTTTGTATCTTCATTTTACCTATCATGAGTTTTTGACTCTCGGTTGATCTTGTGGGCTCACTATTTTTTGTGCTCCTGGATCATTGATACTTTGTAATATTTTTTGAACTCTCGATAATTAATATAAAGATAAAGATTTCAACTTTAATGACCATTCTCACAAAAAATAGGAAAAAAAAAAAAAAAAAAAATTTCTATTTTGAAAGATATTTTAGATGATATTTAATCATCTCGATACATATGCAACAGCGTAGAGAAACTACAAAACGATTAGGTTAAATGTCAAAATCTATCTTATTTTCCGGTGTCAGTCACTCATATCTGTTCCTATTACTACACCTTCGACAAAATCTATCTTATTTTCCGGTGTCAGTCACTCATATCTGTTCCTATTACTATACCTTTGAAAGTTGCCCTCCATTCTCAATACATCATCAACCATTTGGTGACAGCATTCACACTACAATTTAAGTAAATCAACTGCATTTCTGTACTTGTTGCTGACCGTTCGTCTTCTACATTACTTTTTATTATTAAATAATGAACTTTCTTAATGGGCTTCTGATCTCAATGCAGTTTGATATTAACATACGAACGCGCTCAAAATACATGTACTCAGTACAATACTATTCTCCTGGAAACTTCAACTTTATATACGTGAACACAGAAACGAGCTTATTACGCATATAAAAAATGATACTTATGTTGCAAAATCCAAATGAGAGTCATAAAATCACAATAGTCCATGTTATATTAATGTAAAACATAACGAATTCCACCAAGTAATTAATAATAATAATAGCTCATAACTGATGAAGAGCCTCCAATTGAAACTAAGGAAGTCAAGTTTCTGGTTATTTAATACGCGACTGCAGAGAAAAAATACCATTGCCAATATTGAAAGATGGATATCTATTGTGACATGAATTTCTGAAACTATTTTTATAGCACTGTTGAATTTAAATTTAACACTTACACAATGAAGAAGCAATAAACACAAGCAGTCCTCTGAAACTCCTAAAGAATAATTTATCGCTTACTGAGCCTAGAGGTAAAACTCCCCTTCTTCTCATAACTATATCTAGCGCTGCGTGAATGCTCTATGGGGACAGCCACTCTCACAGATTTCTCGCTTGCACAGCTCAGAAAACTGCCTGTCCTTGACCTCACTTTGGAGCTCTCTTTAATTGTAGCTTTCCCTAAAATAGAAGGATTTAATCCATTTAGAGAAGCATGATTCTTGCAGGGTACCTCATAATCTGGAGGAAAATTCTCCAAACTGACCTTCTCCACGACGTCTGCAGTCGTTATGCTCCAGTCGTCAGAGGCCTCGCTGGGCTCATAATATTTACTTTTTGCAGAGGGTGTCTGTGCATTTTCCACGCCGCCCAAATCAAAAGAGCCTGACAAGCATCGAATTCTTGGGTTATTGTCATGAAATTCCCTTTTCCTGAATGAATAGTGGCCGCTCAAGTTCTCAATTTCGAAAAGATCCGAGCTTGAATCACTCTTCTTGTCCTGATCCATGTCCTCCACGGACTTGTGGTTGTCAGAGTTGGAATTGATGAAGGTAAAGTTCTTCCTGGCCTGGTCCAGAGAAAAGAGCACTAAATGCTTATGTAAATCTGAGGGCTGCATTTGATGACGATGAATACCATTTAATGTAGTGGACTCTGCATGGTCTGGCGTACCTGGAGACCCAAATACTTCAAGTGATGGCCTTGACATTTCTTCAGATTTCACATCTGCCATTGGGATGGAAAAATATTGATGTTCCTTTTCCAAGAAACTGGCATTCATTTTTCTCTGATGAGCTTTTTCTCCCATCTTTGGTCTATCAGATTCCACACCATAGGCCATGAAACGAGGACTGATCCCCTTAAACCTTTTCGGAAGCCCACTTTGCTCGGAATGCTTTGCGGAATTACAAGGCAGAGATCTTGATGGAGGCTTTAAACCCGTTTCTCCAATTGTGGTGTTATTGAAATCACTCAACTCTGATGCATTATCCGCAAAGGCCTTTGCTCGCTGCTTTTCAATCAATCTGCTAAGAACTCTTCTTCTCAGGCCCGCATAACTGTATTTGATGGAGCTGACAGGACTGTCCATTAACGTACCTGAAACCCGCCTGTTCTCTGCCAGAGTGTTGTCCATCGGCATAGAATTTCTTCCCAAGCACAGACATTTGCACCCAAATACCCTCTTTGACGGCGGTCTTCTTCTGTCAGTTGCAACCAATTTACGGACAGAATTAGAAAGCAGTCCGGACCGGCTGTTCCAGCTCCTCTCAGAGGATCCTGTGGGAGTATCAGTTATCCCACCTGCCATGAAAGTAGAATTAATAGCAGTAGAACCCATTTCATGATGATAATCATATAAAACCTGACTGCAAGAAGGAGATTTTGTCTTACTACCAGTTGTAGACTCACGAATTGTATCAGTATTCTCCTCACTGAAATACTTTTCTGCCTGGAAGATACTGATCTCAGAGTCTTTACTCACTCTTTTATCCCAAGAATTTATCTTTTCTAACCCTTTTGCGGAGTCGAGACTATCTTTGATCAACACAATCTCCTTAGACGACACACTGACCTCTTCCTGGGAATAAGTTCCTGCCTGGTACGAAGTACATGGAAAATTTCTTTTTGGAAACTTCAATGCTTCTATGATTTTCTCCTCTTCTACACTATCAATGCCGATGGCATTGGTACCTTGAACAATCTTCAATTTGGTCCCATTTCCACTCCCACCTTCCTGCATCTTACTCATCTCCTTCTGCCCACACTTGCAGAAAAACAAGTGTCACTGACTGATATGAGAAAGTAGGAGAAATATAATGTCTCCCCTGCAAATAATCTAGCCTTAAACTCTACATTCCCTAGCAAACCACCATAGCATGATCGTTCACCAAAAGGAGATCCTAGCTCTGCTAATAATAGATGAAGAGTTCTATAGATTGTGTACCGATGTGTTGCTTTTCTGTCAATTATTAAGCATGTTTCCTTGTGGGCGCCCGCCTTCCCTGACAAATCAAATGCAGTTCCTTTTTTCCTTCAATGCAATTCAGAACTAAAAGCATTTGCTCAAAGTTCGTGTTACTGTTGCTGTCGCCAATAGTGGAAAATGTTACCATACGAGAGAAGACAAAAATTAGGGTTTCAA
Source organism: Cupressus sempervirens (assembly GCA_028749045.1). Lineage (NCBI taxonomy): Eukaryota > Viridiplantae > Streptophyta > Pinopsida > Cupressales > Cupressaceae > Cupressus > Cupressus sempervirens. Next base: position 652,336,336 of record CM053792.1, on the reverse strand, counting down.
TGCTTGCAACATTAGTATAACTTAAAACATTAATATAAGTGACCAAAAATGAAAAATAGCCATAGATTTGTAGTTTCATTTTAGTACTTTTCGACATCTTTAACATTCTGTCAGTCCGTTAGACCAGTTTTTAGAAGTTTTTGCAATGCAGATAAATTTTATAAGGGTGTAATCATAAATTCAAACAGTTTCTAAAAACATAAAATCATGTCTAAATTAAGAATCTTGTCAAATGGTAATAGCTGTCATTAATGTCTATAGAGACAACTCTCCAGGAAACAGGAAATATAAAAGTAAGGAAAAGACATAAATGTATTAGTTCTAAATTCTAATCATAATGACAGAGTAAAAGAACTACTTATGAACAATGAACTGAAGAAGACATCTCAATATACGAAATTCGAATTACTATCGACATTAGGAACCAACTTAATTAAATAATCGCTAACAAATAATAAAAAGCGAGGTAAAAAATTTAACCCACATAAACAGCTTAACTCAACTCAGAAGAACGCAGAAAAATTCATTAGAGTCTAGGATAATAGCGGACAAAGTTATAAGAAATGACAACACAAAAACAAAAAGAAAACTAACCAAACAAACAACATAGAATTGAGACAATTCTTGGAGATGGAGACTTTGATCCAATATGAAATTACCTGTTATAAATTAATAAAAGCACCCAATGAAGTCGTATTCAATCATATTCATAAATTTCGACTCACAAAACGGTCGCAACTTATTTTGAAACCTTTGCGTTTCATGAATAAAAGCTTATCAATTTCCTAATCAAGGAACATTATCATCAGAACACAACGTACAACAATCTGCTAGCAATGTACAATGCTTATATTTATATGGCCTCGTACAACAGTACCATATATATAATTCATTTCTTGGGCCACACTCCATTTTTATGCACGTACAACTGTCAGCAATGAAAGCTATTTTATTTCCACTATATTTTCTACCTTATCATCCCAATCCTTATTAATACTAATTGACTCCGGCAATGTTCTCTTCACTCCAGGCTTCGAGGCTATTGTACAACTTAAAGAGTTCATGTTTTTAGTGCTTGGGATAATTTTTGAACAGTTTTCAGTGTTTTGTCTTAAACATTGTACGAGGATATTTAATATTTATACAGTCCACAGAACTTTGGGAACAGGCTGATGATTAACTTAGTTCTGACACGTGTCCAACGTAAAATGCAGCGTGCTATCACACCAAGGTATTGCTGAATTAAGAAAACGAGTCCCCGCATGAGCAAACTTAATCCATCATCAGTGAAAAGCCAAATGATCAGGATTGGTCATTCCCTTTTACCATTCTCACCAAACTAAAGCAACCATCATTAAGGCAAATGATTGTTCTAGATCGTCCAACTATCATTTTTCTTTTTAAAAATCGTTGCAGTATTGTAAATCATAGCATAGAATTCATTGCTTCAACTTGCCCGTTGAGTTTCTGCATGTCTACCACAACTTTAAACCTTATCAGACGTCTGTTTCTAAGTTTTTTAGATGTTCTTTCGTTTGAGGGCGGTTCTTCCTCATATCAATTATTCGGCAATCTATTAAGCTGGGGTCTAGAACGCATTTTCTACATTTTGAGCTCAAAGTGAAACAATCGAGCAGCCATTCTGTCAGTCTTATTGTTTATTTATTCCGTGGTAATTATTTTGAAGTGTAGGAGTTTCCATCTTGTGACCTATGATTTGGTTTCTCTAAAACTCAAAGGGTATATAATGTATAACATTGACCAAATTGAAAACGAACATTTGATATGAGAGACTAGTCTTGTGAAACCCATGTCATTGAAGAATTATAGTAATAAATAAGCATTTAATTATAGTAAATTATGTGTTAGGAATAACAACTCACATAGCCACGATTCTTCTAGATGGGAAAAACGTTACATTGTCTAAATCTGAGGACCTTGGAGGTTGGGATGCACATTTCTTCGAAGAACCCTTGGCCAACTAGGATGCGAACATAGATATGGGAGTTAGAGAAACTGATTAGCACCCTTCCTAGTGTTTTGTGCAATAATGACAATGAACAGATTCTTCGTCTTGTCAAGGAGGAAGAAATTAAGGAGGCGGTTGCCTCCATGAAGATTTTCGAGGCGTCGGGTCCAGATGATTTTTTCCAGTGTTATTCCAGTTTTTTCAGGATCTTATCAAATGGGATCTTACCAAAGCTGTAGAGGACTTTGTTCAAACTGACAAAATTTTGGAGAGTCTTAATAATACGTTTATTGTGCTGGTGCCTAAAATCCAGGAGCCCAAGTATCTAAAAGACTTAACACCTTATGTAATATTGTATACAAAGTCTTCTCTAAGGTTTTAACTAATCATATCAAGATTATTCTAGACAAGTTTATAAGCCCTACCAAGAAAAGGTTTGTGTCAATTAGACAAATCCTCAACATTGCTATCTCTACACATGAGATCATCCATTTTATGGATAGAAGCAAAAGGCTAACAATGACATTCAAGTTGGATATTTCTAAAGCCTATGGTTGAGTCAACTAGGATTTCCTATTTGTCATCATGTCTAAAATTAGTTGTAATAGTTGGGTCATCTAGGTGATTTCGGTGATGATTGGGTTGATTCAATTTTCACAATTATGAATGACACTCCTTGTTGCTCCTTTATGTTTGGATGGGGTCTTAGGCAAGGCGATCCCCTTTCACCCTATCTTTTTATTATGGTGGCAAAGGTCCTGGGAAGAAATTTAATTTCTAAATTAGAGGAAGATACCCTTCACAGGATTAAACCTACCACCTTCCTCCCCCCAGAGGTCATCCAATAATTAATTGATGATACTTTTCTATTTGGTATCTCCTCTATTATTGAAGCCTGGCAATGGAAGGATCGTTTGGACTAGTATGCTCATGTCTCGAACAACATAATCATTTTGATAAAAGAAAAGTTTACTTCTTCAACATTTAGATCTCATTGCAAAACTATGTCATTCATATTCTGGGTTGTCAAGTGGCAAGCCTCTTAGATACCTACCTAAGACTCTCTCGCACAATTTAGGAGGTAAGTTAGTAATTTTGGAATTCTATCCTTGACCGATTATAGAGGAAGTTGGTTGGTTAGAAAGGGAAGGTTCTTAGCTGTGCTAGTAAACTCCAACTCATAACAACTTCTTTCTAGAGCATATAGTTCTACTTCCTCTCCATTTTCAAAATCTCTTATTCTATGGATTTGGTTCTAGAGATGATACAAGGGAACTTCCTTTGGACCTAATTGGAAGAGAAATCCATGATCGACCTAGTCAATTGGGATACTATTTTCAAATCAAAACCTTTGGGGGTGTTGGGGTTTAGAAACGTGGGAGACCCTAACAAGGCCCTCCTAACTAAAATTGGTTGGATGCTGGTTAAAGGCACGCTAGGTTGGCAGTAGATTATGAAAGTTAAGTACTTCAGAAACTCCACTTTCACCTCTCATCTTTTAGACATTGACCTTCCTCATGGATATAGTATTTGGAACAATGTGATCAAGAATTGTACCTCCCTCCAACAAGGTCTATGATGGATGGTTAGTAAGGGAAACAAAATCAGATTTTGGGAGGATAATTGGATGGTGTGGGGGGGGGGTAAGCCTCTTATCTTTAGATTTTTTTTCAAAAGAATTAAAGATTAACTTTGGTCAGTTGGTTAGAGACTTGAGAAGAACCTCCTTATAGCAATATCGTGAGAATGCTCGAAATAACAGAATACAAAGTGATAGCAGAACTCAGAATAAATCTACTGATCGCAGGCCACTTCGAGGGGGTAACCTCCTTTGAGCAAGCTCAATACAATAAATTCGTCCGTGCCCATCAAGGGCCTCAACCTATTCTTATATACTGGGTACGATCTAGAAAAGTAATACTACCTATGCATGTGGGATAATAAAATAAACTCACGGGACGACTTACAAAGCATATGCGTCCAACAACTCTACTGTAACAAAATAAACAGAAGGAACACACAGGTTCCTAACATCCCCTCTCCCTTAGAAAAAAGCTTTGTCCTCAAAGCTTAAGGTGTGGAAATTGTTGTTGAATCTGAAGAAGGGGTTCCCAGGTAGCATCCTCTGGTTGCATGCCATGCCACTGAATCAAGACCTCAGAGATGGAGCGAGAGCGAAGCTGGCGAGTGCGCTGGTCAATGATTGCCACCGGCTCCAGGATAATGGATCCTTCCGTATCCATTTCAGGGAGAGTAGTTTGTGCTCTGACAGTGGTACCCAGAACTTTCTTTAGACAAGAAACATGAAAGACTGGATGAATGCGGGAAAAAGGAGGAAGTTCCAGTTTATAAGCAACTGAACCAATCTTCTGCAGAACCTGATAAGGCCCATAAAATTTTGGGGCCAGCTTATGACGCCCTTTCAGCTTTAGGGAGGATTGTTTGTATGGCTGTAGACGAAGAAAAACCATATCCCCAACTTGAAATGAGCGCTCAGAACGGTGTTGATCTGCTTGCTGTTTCATCCGATTACGGGCCATGTGAAGATTATCCTGTAAGGTACGAAGAATCTGATCCCTGCTGCGGAGAACTATGTCAATTGCCTGGACTGGTGAGCTGTTGGGAGTGTAGGGAAGGAGCACTGGAGGTGCCTGACCATAGACTGCTTCATATGGAGTCATTTTAGAGGCAGTGTGGTAAGAGGTATTGTACCACCATTCAGCTAAAGGGAGCCACTTGGCCCACTGATGTTGCTGTTCGGAAGTGAAGCAACGAAGATAAGTTTCCAAGCATTTATTGACAATTTCTGTTTGACCATCAGTTTGTGGGTGATAGCCCGAACTCATCTTCAGTTTGGTGCCAGTTTTCTGAAACAGTTCAGTCCAAAAATGACTGGTAAAAGTTGCATCACGATCAGAGACAATGGAAGAAGGGAGTCCATGAAGACGAAATATCTGGTCCATGAAGATTTGTGCAACAGAGGAGGCAGTATAGGGGTGGCTGAGGGCACAAAAATGACTATATTTCGAGAGACGATCAACCACAACCAAGATCACTGTCTTGCCACCGGATTTAGGAAGCCCTTCAATGAAATCCATAGAAATATCAGTCCAAATCCGTGTAGGGATGGGCAATGGTTCGAGCAAGCCAGGAAGGAGGGTCGTTTCACCCTTGTGGCGTTGGCAAGTATCACATTCAGCCACCATCTGTTGAATCGTCTGTTTCATCCCTTTCCAAAAGAAGTTTCTCCTTGCTCGCTCATAAGTTTTGAGGAAGCCTGAGTGCCCTGCTGAAGGAGAAGCATGGAGTTCATAAAAAATAGCCTGATGTAGAGCTGGGTTCTGAGGAAGCACTAGCCGACCCTTGTATCGAAGAGAAGCACCATCCCAAGAGTAATGTGGTATAGCAGAAGGATTATTGGCTAGCTGGTGAATGATTTGAGATAAAGAAGAGTCACTGTCATAGCCCTGTTGAACAGACGCTAACCAATTGGGAATGGGCTTAGAAATAGCGGAAAGGGAAGCTTGATTATCAAATGTGCGAGAAAGAGCATCTGCCACAATATTCTCCTTACCCTTCTTGTAGGTGATCTCATAATCATACCCCATGAGTTTGCTGACCCATTTCTGTTGTGTAGGAGAGGATACCCGTTGTTCCAGGAAGTATTTCAGACTTTGGTGATCGGTTCTGATGCAAAAATGACTCCCTAAGAGGTATGGCCGCCACTTCTGTACAGCATGCAAAATAGCCATCATTTCTTTTTCATAAGTAGAGAGGGCTAGATTCTTACCAGAGAGGGCTTTGCTAGTGAACGCAATAGGATGGTCATCTTGCAGGAGAACAGCACCCAATCCATTGCCGCAAGCATCACTCTCAATAGTGAAGGGTTTGGAAAAATCTGGCATCGCGAGAACAGGTGTACTGCACATAGCCTGTTTCAGTTGTTCAAATGCAGTCTCAGCAACAGGGGTCTAGGAGAAGGCATCCTTTTTTAACAGAGCTGTCAATGGTGCTGCAATTTTCCCGTAATCTTTGACAAACTTGCGGTAGTAGCCAGTCAACCCCAAAAAACCCCGAAGGCTCTTGAGAGTTTTAGGATGCGGCCAAGTTTTCATGGCATCTATTTTTGTAGGATCCACCCGCACTCCATGGTGTGCAACAATATGCCCGAGATACTCCACTTCCTCCTGGCCAAACACACATTTAGATAGTTTTGCACAGAGTTGATGATCAGAGAGAAGTTGCAAGACAAGCTCCAGATGATGGAGATGCTCAGCCCAAGTTTTGCTATATATGAGGATATCATCAAAGAAGACCAGAATGAATTTCTGGAGGTATGGTCGAAATATGTTATTCATCACTGCCTGAAATGTTGAAGGAGCATTCGTGAGGCCAAAGGGCATGACTAAAAATTCATAGTGACCATCATGTGTGCGGAAGGCAGTTTTAGGTATATCCTCCTCATTAACCCGAATTTGATGATACCCAGAACGAAGATCTAACTTGGAGAAAAAATGAGCCCCATGAAGTTCATCAAGAAGTTCATCAACAACTGAAATGGGAAACTTGTCCTTTATAGTGAGATGATTAAGTGCTCGGAAATCAATGCAGAGTCGCCATGACCCATCTTTTTTGCGAACAAGCAGAACTGGAGAAGAAAAGGAACTGGTACTAGGGCGAATAATACCTTGCTTCAGTAAGTCACGGACAAGTATCTCGATTTCGGTCTTCTGATGAAATGGGTAGCGGTAGGGCCTGATGTTGGGCGGAACACTGCCAGGAAGGAGCTGAATACGGTGGTCCTCTGGACGAGAAGGAGGTAATCCCACAGGTTCAGCAAATATACCAGAATACTTGTCCAAAATGTGTTGGAGATCGGCAGGAGTGCTAGAGACTGCTGATGGCTGCATCTGAATGGAATGGAGCTGAGCGATGACACCATGTGAATTCTTCTTAAGAAGTTTTTCCATACGGTGTGAACTGATGATGCTGAGAGACCCTGGTTGTAAGCCTTTCAAAGTGTGTTGGTGCCCCTCGGCTGAAAACTGCATCCAAAGGTCAGCAAAATCCCAGAGAATGGGGCCAAGAGTGCGTAACCATTGGGCACCCAAAACCACATCACAACCACCTAAGGGTAAGGCAAACATGTCAGAGCGCATGTTATAAGCTCCAATAGAGAGACGCACATTGCGACATTTCCCTTTACAAGGTAAAGTGCCCCCATTGGCAATCATGACTTCAAAGCTAGAGCAGGGATGGATAAAGCAATCAGCCTGTTTGGCTATTCGTGGATCAATGAAGTTATGAGTGCTACCAGAATCAATGAGTATAGTAAGAGGGATCTTCTTGAAGAAACCCTGGACCCGCATGGTTTGTGGAGTAGTGACTCCTGCCAAAGCATGGACAGATATCTCTGGTGGAGCTTCTGGGGAAGGAGGTTCAGGCTGGTGAGGCTCAACCTCAGCATCCACTGTTTCCTGAGCATCTACATATTCTTCCAGTTCCGGTGGAGAATCCACATCCAAGAGATAGAGCTTTTGCTGAACACATCTATGGCCCCGAGACCATTTCTCATCACAATTATAACAAAGCCCTTTGTCTCGCCTAACTCGCATCTCTGTTTCAGACAAGTGCTTGATCGGAGTAGTTCTGGGAGCTGGTATGACTGGAGGGTTGTGAGAACCTGTATTTCTGAATGGAACAAAATTAGATCTGGAGCGTTGTAGAGCACTAATCTTGTCTTCCGCTAACTTAGCCAACCCAAGGGCTTCCATCATTGTAGTAGGTCGAAACATTTTGACTTCTGAGCGAAGTGCATCCTTCAGACCACTGACAAAACAACTACGGAAGAATTCATCAGACAAGCCCTCTGTGTGATTAGCTAATTTTTCAAACTCTGTCTGGTATTCTCTTACAGTGCCTGTTTGACGCAGTTTAGTGAGTGCTCCTGTGAAATCATCAAAGGAACTAGGGCCAAAGCGCTCCAAAATGAGGGTGCACAATTCGCTCCACGTTGGGCCTACATTAGCCTTGATGTACCAACGGAACCATTGAAGAGCTTCATGTTCCAAATGAAAAGATGCAAGGGAGACTTTGTGGTTATCCAAAGTATTATGCAAGCTGAAATACTGCTCTGCCCTATAGATCCATCCAGTCGGATCAGAACCATCGAAGCGTGGAAAATCAAGCTTTGGTCCACGGAAATTGCCAGAAGAGGACCCAGTATCTCCTGAATGGTTTCGGCTCATGGCTGACTGCTGAAAGTTAAGACCCAGAATTTTGTCATCCAGATCTTGAAGTCTGGTTTTGAGGGATGCAATTTCCTCTTCCATGATTTTTGCTCCTGTACGCGTAACAACCATAAAACAAGGTTTTTTTTTTTTTGAAATGGGTAGAAGATGAGAAACAAAAACTTTTTTAGTTACGGCAAACTTGGATTTGGGTAAAACTCATATAGGAAATGGGTGTTCGACGGGTGGTGGGAGACTATCTGGGGACAAGGGAAAAAGAAAAATGAGGGTTTCAAGGGTAGGGAGGCGAAATGAGGCGAACAGTCCAAGAGGGATAAGGGAGCAAAATGAGGAATTGAATCTTGTGGCTCAGTTTGGTGGCGATTGGATGAGAGCTGAAAAAGATAGGGAAAACCCTAAAATTAGATAAATGAGGGATTTAGGGCTTTGATATGTAAAATTTGGGGTTAGGTCGCCAAGGAAGGAAGTATGCGAAATGATATTGCAGACGTTCTGCGGAAGTATGAGCAGAAACAGAAAGCAAACAAGGAAGCTACGACTAAAAAGCAGAAAAATTTTTACTCTTTTTTTTTTTTTTTTTTTTTTTTTTTTTTTTTTTTCCTGAACAGTCGACTTAGAAAAATTCACTCACAGACAGAACAACTGAAATGAATTATTGCAATAAAAAGAGATATTAGAAGTGAGAGGAACCTGAAGGCCACGACAGAAAAAAAATTTGATGTAATTTCCACCCAGCGAGCCCAAGAGAGTGCTCTGATACCAGATGAGAAGAACCTCCTTATAGCAATATCGTGAGAATGCTCGAAATAACAGAATACAAAGTGATAGCAGAACTCAGAATAAATCTACTGATCGCAGGCCACTTCGAGGGGGTAACCTCCTTTGAGCAAGCTCAATACAATAAATTCGTCCGTGCCCATCAAGGGCCTCAACCTATTCTTATATACTGGGTACGATCTAGAAAAGTAATACTACATATGCATGTGGGATAATAAAATAAACTCACGGGACGACTTATAAAGCATATGCGTCCAACAACTCTACTGTAACAAAATAAACAGAAGGAACACACAGGTTCCTAACAAGACTATATCACTCCATCCCACAAATGGAAACCCCTTAACTTGAACTCGAGGTGGTCACTTTGCTAATTAAGGAGTTACATGATCTAATTAATCTCTTCAAGATCCTAACCTCCTCTACTTATGATACAATTATCTTGGATAGATGCTAGTCGAGTGACTTCTCTATTCGATCCTCCTATTTTATGCTAGTTAATATTTGGCTCTAAATCTTTTTTGGAATAAGGCTTTAATTAAATAGCTCACACCCAAAATTAATTTATTTGGTTGGCTATGTTATAGGAGAGAATTCATACTATGGATAACTTGAGAAGGTGGGGCTTCTAATTTCCCAATAGATGCATTCTCTACAAACAAGAAAAGGTGGACATACACCACTTATTTATATCTTTCCCATTTGTGCTATAAATCTAGGTATCTCTCTTGGGTCTGTGGATATAATGTTCATTAGTTTGATTTTTACTAGATGATCATTTATGCTCATTCGCTCGCCTAGCTTCTTTGGAAGTTGATCCCTAAGCATGTTTTCCAGAATGTCTAGAAACAAATGAATAACATGATGCTTAAGGATCCATTAAGACCTTGATGAATATTTTTACTGGAATGACTATTAAACTCATCCAAGAAAACTATGTGTGTCTACTTGGAAGAATCTAGCTCATCCTCACTCCCCTTGGGACTACTAGGTGGCAACAAATTGGAAACTCCCTATTAGTGCTAATTAATTTCATAACTTGAAAGTTCTAGCTTGCGCTAGCATGTATTAGCATCCCCCAACAAGATATTGGCTCAAGATTAATTTTGATGAGGTTGTGAAAGGTGGTGTGGCCATGAGGGGTGGGATTGTCAGAGATGGAGAAGGTAAATTCATCATGAACTATTATGGTATTTTTGGAACCAATTAAAGTAGCATGACAGAAGGCATAGCCCTTTTATGGGGCCTCAAGTTTATGACCTCCATGGGGAGATTTTTTATTCTCGTGGAAGTAGATTCAAATGTTGTTGATTAGCAGTCAATCATGGGATGCTCAATTGTGAGTATCTTGATAGATGTGTGGCCTATTCTTTATAAAATGAAGGAGAAAAGTATCCAACCTTAACAATAAGTTTTATAATGACATCATTGGTATTGTGCATGATGTGTCCATTCCTACTATATGTAGGGTTCAAAAAGAGATTATGAGGAAGGCCATCTTGGGCATTGTCATGGGTTAGAGAAAACAAAAGAAAGTTGATATGTAGAAGGACAATTTGCATGTGGAGATGAAGTGCATGAAGGATGTCCACAATTGGACTGAAGAGGAAAAGTACAAAACTATGTCACCTTTCAGGCTAAATTATCAGAACAACTAAATTTGAGTATTTCTATCTAAAAAATAATTTTTTTCAAACATATGATGTTGATAAATTTATTCTAGCTAAGTGGTATATGGTCTCACACCTTTCCAATTGGAAATGTCTATTAAATGCATGTTTTATACTAGTTAGCATCTAATTACTAAAGAAATAAAATTATTTCAAAAAACCGACATTTCAATAACTCTTACTATTTGTTATGATATTTTTTAATAACATATAAACACCATTTTATAGAGCTCAAACTCAAGAATATTCTCATATAGAGTTCATAGTGTTTTAATTAGATATAGTATATTATAATTAAAAAATTCTACAAGTACATATTTTAACACTCGAGAAGATGTCAATTTTGAGAAACAAAAAACACTAAATCATATTTAGAAAATTTAATAAGTATATGATGTTCTAGAGGAGAGAGTCCTCTTATAGAATCTATAATTTTTCTTTTGGTTGGAATAGATTTATTTTGAAAAATGTGGTGGGAGATGAAAACTATTGATTTGAATAAGTTGAAGTTTGAATCATTATAAAAGAGAAAATATAGGGCTAAAGTCAATTTTTAATTTTGATTATTCTAGCTACATATGTTATCTATAACATAATCTAAGATCAAAGGGAAATAAGTTTACTTCCATGTAGTTTTGAGGTGGGAACTAGACCCCTAATTTCTAGCATTTTTCAACAACTAAAAGTTATCTTTAAAAAAATAGGAAAATATATAATTTCTTATTTGAAATAATTATTAAAAATTATAATCCTAAACTTCATCCATTTCTATACATTTCATTAGTTTACTTCATTTTCAAATTCTAAATACTAAAACAAGTTTTATGTCATTGAAAGTGAATAGCTATACTTTTGTTAGCCTTTTTCTTTGTAAAAGGGTGACATAGGTTTGTGCTTTTACCCTGAAGATCTCAAGTACTTGGTCGAAGACTTGGAGAATATCAAACATGCCTAGTGTCTCTCTAGGCATTTTCTTTCCTTTTTGCTCATGCTTTCCAAATGTGTAGTTATTATTTGTTGGATTTACATGGTTACTGTGATATTGATTGTACTTTTGTGACACAGTTTTAAAATTATTATGTTAAATTTGGTTCTCTTTTATGGTCAGTACTCTAAGACTCAATTTTATGTTTGGATTATAGTAGTGTTTTAGCTGATGAATTACACTCTGAAACTCCTAATACTTTACTTTTTATTCATTAAGTTTTGTTCTCTTGTATGTTTCTAGCTATTTGTAGAGATGGTCTTTTCTATTGCTTTTTTGTAATGGTCTAGGGCATAACAGTTCTAGTGTTTCTTTTTTATTGCTCAGGTTTAGGACCCTTATCCTTCCTCCTTTAATAAAAAACAAACATACTAGGATGAAAATAGGGTGGTTGATGAAATGGCAGGGTTGGAAATAGAGTTGAATGGGATAAGGTGTTGGAAACAATTGATATCCCTCTTAGCATAAATTCAACCTCCTATAGGGAGTTAAGTGTCATGTAACCATAATAATGATGATTAGGTATAATAAGCTTTATAGTTATCTCAACACCACCTCTTTCATTTACACTATTGGTGATGATATTAATTGGAGTGAAATGATGTATAGGCATTATTATCTAGACTAGAATTATTTAAAGAACTATTCCCAAAAGGATGTTGTTAAGATATGGAGTCCTTCCATTAAGTACTATTGGATATGGCACATTAATTATGACTCAAAAAGGCCTTTTTTTTTTTTAATATTATAGTAGTGGTTCTCAAGAACATTACATTAATAGGTGGATTTAGTTGAATTGCCTCACACATGGTTGAGTACCTCCACCATGTGATTTCTGATTATCTTAGTCATAATAATTATTTTGGAAAAGGTTTTTTTGTAGGCTGGTACTCATTTTATTTTATCCAAACTTGGGTTCCAATGTTGGCCTAAAAGTAGCTAACCTTATGATCTTGAAAAATGCAAAAATGAAAATGCACAAAGCATAACAAAATAGGAGAAAGATTTGATTGAGAATGGATACATCCATGGTCCATAAAGTCAATGAAGGGTGGGAGATTAAAGATATTATATGATAGGTGCCACCATTTTAAGATGGTGCATGTATCCCACACTTTAGCAAGAGTTTATGAGTTTCCTTTAAATTGCAATAAAGTATCTTGAAATAAAAATTTGATTTCTTCATGACTAAGGAAACAAAGAGACTATTATTCCCCTGATGCACTTGATTCTTCACCATATCTAAAATTAAAAAAACAAGACAGATTTAATTGAAAAGAGAAAAGGTGTAGTCAAATTGCCTAATAAGGTTTGTGTTTCTTATTGTGAAATACATGAAAAAAATTGTGTTACCACAAATAATGGTATTAAGTGGTGTAGAAATTGAGTGTGGCATGCTAGTGAACCAATCAAATATGACTTGTATTTTCTAGAAAGTATTTGGAGTGATAGTCAATTCATCCTCAAGGGAACTTCATGCACTAAAAGAAGAATTCTTTTTTTACCTAGGTATTAGGTGTGTGTGTGTGTGTGTGTGTGTGTGTGTGTGTGTGTGTGTGTGTGTGTCCTTATGGGGTTAGAACAAGATCAAAGCTTTTGGACTATTAATAGTCTAAAGAGGGATAAACAAATAACCATTTGTTTCTTAGACTAGTAATCTAAATAGGGATCAAAAGTAAGGATCACACCTCCAAGACTACCATAAATCCAAAGGGAGATCCTAAAAGAAAAAGTCCCCATGAACTCTTAATAGATCAAAAAATAAAATCAAAACTATCAAAGCACATATGTACAAAAGTGAGAAGAGTGTATACCCCTATGTTAGCTAAATGAGAGTTCCTTAATAAGGCCAATAGCTCTAATGAAGTATACATGCACACACTAGAAATGTTTCCACTATGAAATGACCCCAAGAGAGAGCACTTCAAGGGGAAAAAAAGCACCAAACAAAAAAAGAGTGTGAATGGATCTAGTAACTTTAGGATCAATATGATCATTTGATAATTTGTAATTTAATATCTCATATATTAGATATCATGATTCCACAAGGAAGTAGACCTACTAAAAAATGAACAAAAATCACATAAGAGATATGAAGAATAATATATTTTGGACTGGCAAGAAAAATTGGACCAAAAAGAATCAGTGCTACCATGTTGCAAGCATCCAATAAGACTTTAGAAGGGAACATGTAGGAACAATAACTTATATACAACATAACATGAAAAAATATATAGAAGAAGATAGATGCAAATAGAAGAATGAATACAAAATGTTTGATTACTTTATCATCTTGCACCAACAAAGCAATAAGAATCATGTAAAGAAATCTAGATAAAAATGTATTATAGAGAGAACAACTAGGGGGGAACATAATACAAACACACAAAGACTGCCATGCTAGAGAATTCCACTTGATGCATATCTCTTTCTTCACCCAACCCACTTGATATGTAGTTAGAGGCTATCAAGTTATAGGCAGTGCAACTTGAGTTAGAATCTAAAGGACCCAAGTCACAAACAGTGGACCCAAGCATGATGCAAAAGATCATGGTGAGGCAAGTGGAACAAGTTCTAAATCCAAAGTACTTATATTAGCAAGATATGTCAGAAGGCACCATGCACTTGAGTAGATCATTGGATACAAGTCAGATGGTACAATGACAAGGAACAAATTGAAAGGTACATGTTTGCTTACTGAATTTGAACCTAGAATAGTTAAAGATGCTTTGGATAATGAAAGTTGGATTGAAGAAATGAATGAAGAGATATATCAAATAGAAATGAATAAGACCTGGACTCTTGTTCCTAGACCCAAGGATAAGAAAGTGATTTTCACAAAGTGGGTTTTTAGAAATAAGTTGAATGAAGATGGAGAAGTTTCAAGAAACAAAGAAAGGTTAGTATGCAAAAGTTATTCTCAAGAGGAAGGTATTGATTATGGTGTAACTTTTTCTCCTGTTGCAAGATTAGAAGGTGTTAGGAATTTACTTGCTTATGCTGCATTTAAAGGATTCAAAGTGTATCAGATGGATGTAAAATCTACATTCTTGAATGGAATTCTTGAAGAAGAAGTTTACATAGAAAAACCTGAAGGTTTTGTAGATCCTAGAAAAAAGGATATGGTTTGTAAACTGCATAGAGCATTGTATCGTATGAAGAAAGCTCCTAGAACTTGGTATGAAATAATTCATAATTATTTAATGAAGATTAGTTTTCAAAGAACAAATGATAACAACAACCTATACATTAAATAAGAAGTAGACAAGAAGATTGTGTCTGTAGAAATATTTGTGAATGATACATTTCTTACTAGAAATGATGATTTATGCAAAGCTTTTTTAGAGTAAATGAGAAAAGAATTTGAGATGTTAATGTTTGGAGAAATCAAATTCTTTGTTGGCTTGCAGATTCAATAGAAGAAAGATGGTATCTACATTACTCAATCTAAGTATATCAAGGAGATACTAAAGAAGTTTGGAATGGAGGATTCAAGACAAGTTAGAAGACCTATGTCTACTAGACATAAGCTTTCCAAAAATGATGATTCCAAGGAGGTAGATCAAACCACATACAGATCAATGAATGGAAAACTTCAGTATGTTGTACATACTAGGCCTAATATTGCTCTTGCAGTTGGTATGGTGGAAATAAAGAGAATCATGAGGTATTTGAAGGGTACTAAAGACAATGGATTATGGTACAAGAAAGGAGACAATTTAGATTTGAAAGCCTTTATTGATGCAAATCGGGTTGCAAGTGTTGATGACAGGAAGAGCACCGATAGTGGAGCATTCTTTCTTGGTAAGAGACTAGCATCTTGGACAAGTAAGAAGCAAAATTGCATTTCTCAATCTACAACAAAGGTAAAGTATGTCAATGCAGTAGTTAATTTTTCCATTGTTGTTTGGTTCAAGCAACTATTGGTAGGTATGAAGGTAGAAATCAAGGATCTAGTGGTTATCTTCTATGATAACACAAGTGCAATTAATGTGTCAAATAATCATGTGATGCATACCAAGACCAAGCACATTGCAATAAATATCATTTTTTGAGAGAATTGGTGCAAGACAAAGAGGAAAGATTGGAATATGTGAATACTAAAGAACAAATTGTAGACATATTCACAAAGCCATTACCCAAGGATTCATTTTTGTATCAAAGAGGTAAGTTTGGGGTTATTCCCCTATCTGAAGCTCACTAAATGAAGTTTAGTGATGCATCAACCAAAGAATGTTGAAGATGATTTAAGTTGATGCAGTAATTAAAGGATAGAATGCATAAGAATATGTATATCAGGTACATTGATATTCACTGAACATTGTCTTTGGCATAAGATGTCAAATAGGGAGAGTTTGGCATTCATATCACAAAAATTTTCTAAAGAGGGAGAGTATAGATATCACATAAATTTTGTCTGAAGTTGTCAAAGTGGAAGAACTTTTTCTGATATATAAGAGGGAAAGTTTGTTATTAGAAGAAGATTTTGAAGATAGAGTTTGCTGACAGAGGGAGAAACTGAAGTCAGAGGTAGTTCACACTGATACAGAGAGTTCTCATGAGTGAGAATCATAATGAAACTAAGGATATTTTACTTTATTTTTCTTAGAAATTTCATTGTATTATGACATGTTGTGTTGCCATCAATGATAAAGAGGGATATTTTTTAAAACAATTGATCAATTGTATACTGTCTTTGATGTTACACAAAATGTCATATCTCTACCAGTCAGTGTATGTTGAACTCACTCAGGCAATAAAGATAGTTTCCTCTATTTATTAAGCATTCCAATACTTTCCAACTTTAGAAGATAGTGCCTACCAATTTCACTCAGGCGTCGAAGAGAAGTTCGCAGAAGTTGAGTATTAATAGAGCTCACTTGGGTAATAAAGGAAAATTGGACAGGACCAAAGTTAATAGAGCTCACTCACTTACCAAAGGAAGTTTGCACATAGGAAAATTATTCTAGTGTTTTTATCTACTGAGCAGGGTCGGCTAACAAAGAATTTTCTTGTTTTGGCATATTGAGTTTAATGGATTTGTTTGTTGGTTATAGTCGACTGAGGAGATGAATATTAATTATTCTACATTGTATTCAAGTCAACTTGACAATTTTAATGATATAATTATAAGTTCAAGTTAAGGATTGAATGTGTGTGAGAGTGTGTGGAAGATAAGAAGATTCTTAGAGGAAGCGAATTAGAACGATAAGAAGAATGTCCTTGAGGAGATGCAAATATATATTCAATATAGAAGGATCAAGTGTTCAAGCAAGAATTGATATCTAAAATCAAAAATATAGTTGCATCAACAATAAGGTCATATCATTATTAATCTCTAACCATTGTAGTAGTGTATCAAATCTCTTGGCTGAGTTGGATTAACAACTATTTGTCAAATCTTCTAACAAGGTGGCATTTCTAGATTGAAGTGTCTAAAGACCTCTAACAAGAACACTCCTAACAGACTGATTAAATCCTCTAATAGCGCCACACCTAACAGTGTGTTTTGTAACCTTTAATAGGTTTGGATCCTAATAGGGCTCACTTCAAAAGAGTGAAAATTAGTAACTAGTTACAATTGGTAGCTTTTTCCCAAATTGTGTTTCCATGTTAAATCTTAGTGTCACTTGTGTTCATGCCATTTCTTTTAAGTCTATGTAACTAAGTTAATTAAGGTTAATCACAATTAATAACTTAAGATCTGTATGTTTGGTATTTGTTGAGTTATATAGAATATTGTTAATGTTAACTGAGCACCTGTGTGTTAATCAAGTAACAATGGTTTCAACAGAGTTTATGTTTTGTTTTGACATTTAAGGGATCCAAGATTTATTTTAGTGGTAATTGATTCACCCCTCCCCTCTTAGTTACTCCTCTTATATTTCCAACACCCCCACTCCTCATCTTAGTCAATACTATTATAGAAATGGGGGCAACTTGCAAGATGAATAACTTTTAACATAGTAGGGATTATAGCTAGATCCAAGAAAGGACTCTGGTAAGAGTCCCTATACATTTTAGTAGGAGTGAGTGTTGTCTATTTTGAAATAATTTTAGGAAAATCATAATCCATATCGAGATGTTCATATTCACCATCACTAACATATGCATTAGAAACAATATCATCATCAAGAGTATCTTCCATAACAAGATTGATGGAATTTAAAACATTAGTAGAATCATCATTTTTATCCCTTTTCATTTTATTAGTATGATTAGCTTCCTCCAACAGCTCAAGGATGGGTTGATTCGAGGAAGATAATGGTTGAGATGACAATTTGTCTTAAGAAGCAAGAGCACTACTTTTTGCCCTTCTTTGATGGTTCTTGTGATGCTTGTTGGGTGATGCGATGCGCTCCCCTGCCCATAGGTGGTTAATTATGTGGTGTTCCATGTTCACTAACAGTCATGGCTTTTGGTGCAACGACAAATGGGCCCAACAATGCTTACATGCATTCTAATTGCATATAGTTTTGTCAGATAAATTTGAAGGATTAGTATAAACTATCATAGGTTCTAGTGAGTGAACAACTATGGTATGAGGAGTTTTACGTGAAATAATGTGTGTGGTAGGAAACATATCTACATGAGGATCAACCTTATGAAGGATAAGCTCAAGAATCATATCTACTTTTAATTTTGATAAGATTGATAAAGATGATTAAGACAAGTAGATGGTATTTAAGGGAGAGATGGCCAATAGGAATCTATTTTATAATAATCTCAAAGACATGAAAGTTTATAAAGAGAATGATTAATGGTGAGAACTTATCCCTTATGGGGAAATTTAATGCATTTATGGATAGTTGAAACTACAACTTGCACAAAAGAGATCCATGGAATACCTATCTTATCTTGAAATTAATAGAAAGTAGGAAGTACAATGTAGGTAGTATGCATAACTGTACCAAAAAGGGTCATAGGAAGATTGATACAAATTTGAGGTTTGTCAAGGAAACCATTACAAGTTTGAATCCAAAATGTATGTGTATCATAAGTATCCTTATGAAATCATTTATTTAAAAGATGGTCTTCATTGATAACATTCACAAAGGAAGAGGGACTAATTAGAATGACATGAGAAGGAATATGAAAAATCCTACAAGTAATGCTAGAGGATCATTTGGTACTTGAAAGATATCACAATGATCAAAGTTAATAGAAAGTGAACTTTTAGGTTTGAACAAAGGAAAAAATGAAGGTTAAGGTTAAGCCCAAACATGATTAACCACATGATTATCTTCTTCTACCTTTTCATCGTAACTGACATTAATAATACATGAAGAAGGTTGATTAATGATAATTATTGAATTTGAAGGAAAATAGTTGGTGTAAATTTTCAAATTCTAATTAGGAGGTTCTACAAATTTATTTGTACTATTAAACTTGGGATTAATAGATATAACATTAGAATCAATAATATCTTGAATGGTATTATTCAAATCATAACACTTTTGAGTATCATGACCAAGACATGAGGAAGTTTACAAATGTTATCATTGATAAATTTTTACACCACCGCACGAAAAGGTTCAGATAAAGTAGTCTATTTATTATTAGGATGATACACAAAAGAAAAAATATTGACACATTTAGATGTAGTAGCCATTTGATCATCTACTCCATTAGTTGACTTGTTGATTTTAATGTAGTTGTTAGGCTTAGGAAACTTGTTTTGATTAATGGAATTTTCACTCTTATTGCTAATGCCTTTTTACAAATTAGAAATAAAAAATATTTAAATATCTTGATTAGGCACATGATAAGATATTTGAGAATACTAATGTTTAAATCTACCAAAAAAGTCACTAAATGTTTCTTTAACATTTTTTTTACATTCCATATACTTAGTCAAAGAATTCTATAAAAAATATTGTTTTAATTATTTTAAATGAAAGCATTGAAAATTATTTGAAAATAATAAACATAATAAGGGGGTGTATATATATATATATATATATATCCCTAAAATTATGCTTGAATAATTTCCCATGAACCTATGGTCATGAGAAAAAGCATTATATATAGATTGGAATGTCATATCATGAATCACAAGATCACTCTTACCATTATAAGTATCAAGATGAGGTAACCAAACATGTTTCAAGATAAGTACACAAAGGATATCTAACAAAAGTGGGTTAACAATTTCACATGTAGGGATATTGTAATTAAATTGAGTGAATTAAGTCACTTATTATTGCAAATTGGTGATAGTTTGAACTAAGATACTAATTGTGGGATTAGAATATACAATAGAAGGCAAATAGATATTAGACATGTTAGAAATTTTTTTTTGGAAAGTATCAACTAAGAAACTCATCAAACATGCAAGATAGTAATGCAACCTAGGATGCTCCTGCATCAAACAATCAAGGTTGAAAGAAATGATTCTCCTGAATCATTGAGATGTCACAACTCGAGCTGAGTCCAACTCAGATTGGGAAATCCATGTCAGATCTTCAAATGGTTTTTTTTCCCACTTTACCAAGTACTGATAGTAATATTTTCCTCTTGTGCTCTTACCAACCTTCCGATCCAACATCTATTCAATCTTTTCAATCTACTTCTTAGGATAATTATCTAGCACAACAATATCATCATCTGACACATGATGCTTATAGAGATCGACAATATTGAATATAGGAGATATGTCAATGCCATTAGGTAACTCAACTTCAAAATCATTTCTATTGTCAAACTTCTCCATGGTCTTACACAGTCCAAACTTCTTCATCTTCAGCTTACTGTATGTTCCAATGGGAAATCTTCTTTTCTTCAAATGAACCATCACCTCATCACCAAATTCAAAAAAATGATGTCTTTTAGACTTATCAACATTCTCCTTATACTTCAAATTACTTTGTTCCAATCTTAACTTTACTTCCTCATGGAAAGACATCATAAAATCAGAAAACTCTTCCCCTACATCACTTCTCTTCTCTTCGCCAGCAATATCCCTTTATGTTGTATTCCAGTGACAAGCTCAAAAATGTGTTTTCCCTATACTCCTATTTACAAAACTATTATATGCAAACTCATCTTGTGCTAATACTAGCTCCCAATTACTTGGCTTATCTTCCACTAAGCATCTCAACAAATTGCCTAAGCTTCTATTCACAATCTTTGTCCATTCATCTATCTATGGATGGAATGTAGAACTAAAATTTAGCTTGGCACCCATACTTTTTCAAAAATTCTTCCAAAAGTAACCAAAAATCTTACTGTCTCTGTCTGAAATAATACTTTTAGGTAATCCATTCAATTTAACAATCTCTTTGAAGAAAATCTTAGCCACATGCTTGGCATCTGATGTATTATTACAAGGTATGAAATGAGCCATTTTAGAAAATCTATCCACAACTACAAATATAGAATCACACCCCTTCACTGTCTTAGGTAATCCAAGAAAAAAATCCATAGGAATACACAAGTGAATACCCTTAAACAACGTACCTTCTTGAATAAAATATTCATCAAACTTATTTGGTTGTTTTGTCAAACTAGGTGCTCTAAACTTACTCCATGTCTTAGAAAAATTAGGATCCTAGTATTATACAACTCCTTCATCTCATCAAAACCAATAACTTCAATCTTCTACTCAATACATCAACAACTCGGTTAGTGACTCCACTCTTATGCTTAATCACAAATGTAAAACTTTGCAAGTATTCAACCCACTTCATATGTCTCTGATTCAACTTATGTTGGCTTACCAAATATTGTAAGGCTTTGTGATCAGTATACAACACAAACTCCTTAGGAATCAAATAATGTCCCTACTTCTTCAAGGCTTGAATGATAGCATAAAACTCTTGATCATACACAAAGTACTTCCTTTTAGCATCATTCAATTTCTCACTAAAGAAAGCAACATGTTTACCTTCTTCACTTAATACAGCTCCTAGTACACTACCACTTGCATCACATTCAACTTGAAATACCTTATTGAAATCAAGCAAAGCTAATACAGGTAACTCAGCAACCTTTTTTTTCAAAGTCTCAAAATTGTTATCAGCTCCATGTGTCCACTTTAATTCATTTTTATATCCTCTGATTGTCTCAGTCATAGCATTACAAACAGAACTAAAATTCCTTATAAACTTCTTGTAAAAACTAGCCAAGCCATGAAATGATCTTACCTCACCCACATTCTAAGGTGTAGGCCATTCCAAAATCACTTTAACCTTCTCAGGATCCATCTTCAAACCATCAATTAAATAAAAAATCTTATATATACAATCTCATCTTGCATAAAAGAATATTTCTTCATATTAATCATCAACTTCTTTTTAAATCTCTACAATACTTGCCTAGCATGCTCAAGATGTTCTTCCTTAGTCTTACTTAATACCAAGATATCATCCAAATAAACAATCACAAACTTACCCAAACTCTTAAGAACTTCATTCATCAACCTCATAAAATTGCTAAGTGCATTAATCAAACCAAAAGGCATAACCAATCATTCATACAAACCATCTTTTATCTTGAAAGTAGTCTTCCATTCATGACCTTCTCTAATTCTAATATGATGATAGCTACTCTTCAAATCAATCTTGGTAAAATACTTTTCTCCACTCAAGCAATCCATTATGTCATACATCCTCAACATAGGAAACCTATATTTCATTGCGATTTTGTTAATAGCTCTAGAATCAGTACACATTCTCCATTCTCTATTCTTCTTAGGTGCTAATACTATAGGTATAGCACATGGAATCAAAATTTCTTTGATCAAACATTTTTGCAACAACTTATGCACTTTTATGTTAAGCTCTTCATTTTTAGGAGGTGTCAATATATATAGTACTTTATTCGAAAAACTAGCTCTAGGAATTAGATCCATGCAATGACTTATACTTCTCATTGGAGGTAAACCATCAGGTATATCTTTTTCAATAGTTTCCTTATACTCATTTAGCAATTTTGTAATTTTCACTAGTACTCTGTCAACACTACCAATTTCTACTATCACTTTGTTACCACTACCTTCTGTCACTCAGTTGCTGCTGACTGGCGCTCGATTAGCACTATTTTTTGATGCTCGACTACTACTGGCACAACTTGGTCTCCTAGGAATTATAGCAAAAAGATTTGAATCTTCTTGATTTCCTTTTCAAATGGCTTTCCACTAACCATGCAAATTTTTATAGTAGTACAATTAACCTCATCTGAACTTTCAATTAAAGGCAACAATATTTTCTTTTTTCTATTCACCCAAACAATATATTGATTCAATCTTCCATCATGTATAGCATATTTATCATATTGTCAAGGTCTACCCAATAGAATATGACAAAAATCCATAGGTATAATATCGCACAAAACCTCATCAAAATAATGTTCAATCTTGAACTTCACAATACATTGTTCACTTACCAATATCTTATGCTCATCTTTGATCCATGAAACATGATAAGGTTTAGGATGTTCCAACCTATGCAACTACAATTTTGTGACCAATTCTTCTAATGCCAAATTTTTAGAAGTTCCACTATCAATGATCACCTTACAACATTTTCCAACCATCTTACATCTAGTCTTGAAAAAACTTCTCCTTGGGACAGGTTCCTCATCACTTCCCTTATTACATAAGGTTCTTCTCACCATCATATTTTCTCTAGCCTTAGGTCCACTTGGTGAACCCTTAATGTCTCCTTGAATCACAATATTTTTTTTACCTTACCCACTTTTAGAGGATCTACACTCGAAAGATCTATGCCCTTGTTTAACACATCTAATACAATTACCACAAAAACCACCTCTAAAGTAAGAATTACCTCTTCCTTAATAAGAATGAGTGCCTCCTCAATAAGAATCACCACCTTTCCACTTGGTCTTGCCTTTATCATCATTCTTCCATTTAGATTTACCATTATCTTGCACAAAATTCTTAGATCTGTCACCTTCTCCTTAAGATCTACCTTCACCTCTCTAAAATCTACCACCTCTACCTCTTTGTCTTTGTTCATGCTTCTTTTTCAAGATCTCCTTAGCTTTCAAGGCATATTGATATGCTTCCTCCACACTTTCCAATTTCACAAAACTTATCTCATCTTGAATCCTAGATCTCAATCCATTTATGCACCTTGCAATTTTCTCAACATCATCATCCACATGTCTTGATTTGATGTCCAATCTATAGAATTCATTAGTATACTCCTTTACAATTATGCCTCTCTATCTCAAATTTTGCATCTTTCTCAACAAGCTAACTTGGTAATCAACAAGAAGGAACTTGTTCTTTACCTTGTTCATCATCTTCAACCAAGTCCTGATCTTCTCCTTTCCTCTCCTTTGTCTATCAGTTTGCAAATGTTCCCACCATAGTGAGGCATGTCCTTTCAACCTAGTAACTATAATCTTCACCATCCTATTATCAAGAGTGTATTCATAGTCAAAGATCTTCTCCATTTCATAGATTGAATCCAACACAACATTGGTATCCAATTTTCAGTCATAAGGAACAACTTCTACAACAGGCTTTGAATTTTCCCTAGACAACACTCTCAATAACCAAGCCTCATTTTGATCTTCTTTAGGTTCTAGATTAGGGTTCGATGTCACTACTTCATCATCACTCACATCATCAAGATGTACTCCTCTTCTCTGGGATGTCTCTATAGCATCTAATCTGGCTGAAATTTGTCTCAATGTATCCAATACAGTATTGTCAACATTTCCTCTACTTTGAACCATTTTTACAATTAGATTCCTACAAAATCATAACCCTCTACAAGTTGTAGGTCAAATCCACATATTTGCAAACCTACAACCAAATTCACTTACAGTTCTACACAATCCAATCGCCACAAGGGTGAACCTCAAGCTTTGATACCACCTGACACAAGGAGGGATGAGATAACTAGGGCCAAAGGCACACCCACCTATTTCAAACTAGCTATGAGAGTAAACACAATAGAAAAAACACAATAACAACAAACATAGGAGATAGAGGAACAAATGCTTTATAAATTCATCAAAATAGAAAATACATGGCCAATTGTGAGGCATTTTGGGTTATGACCAACATTAAAATTCAATCTCGACCCACAATGATAAACTTTGCATTCCCAACTTTCTTTAGTTCTTCTTGTGCTACCATTCTACTTCCTAAAACTCTAACAAAGACCCTTTTAAATACACGCATGACCACAAGTTGACCTGTTGCAAATAAAAAAAAATAAACCCATTTATTAAATGCTAAAAAAAGCCACAAGTTGACTCTCAGAAAATACCTAAGACAAAATAAAATGCAAAGGTCAACTCCAACTAGAAACCACACACAGATAACTCGACACATGAAGAACAAAAAAAAATGTTGTGACTTAATGAACTTGGCAACCAAAGGAACTCGACAACCATAGGAACTTGACAACTACTCCAAACTTGACAACCAAAGAGAACTCAACAACCAAAGGAACTTGGCAACCACTCTAAGTTGGCAACCAAAGGATAACTCAACAATGCAAGACATTGCAACTCGACATCAACCAATAAACTTGACAAACATGTATAATAGCAATGCAACCCAGGATGCTCCTGCATCAAAAGATGATCACCAAGTATGTTTCTTGTTTAGTGGGCCATGTAATGATGATAATAAATTTGAAGGAGGCTTTGATATTATTAAACAATTATAACACTTCATTTAGTGAAAAGTTGGTTATCATTACTTGTGATGGGAATTGGAATGACAATATTCAATGCAATAATTTGAATGATATTTTACATCATCCAAGATGAATTTTTAAATCTTGAGCCTAGGTCCCAAAATGAAATCATGGATATGTTATGATCCAAAAACATAAGAATAATTATTATCCTAAATTAAAAGCTACGGTACCTAAATAGCCTTTACTAACTTGGGGCTCTCATAATTTCAAAAGTCATTGCTTGGTGTATGAGAATCCAACTCTGGTTTTTTTGAATAGTCTATTCAAGCAGGTGAAGGGGATGGTGGTTGAACTTAAGGAAGGGAAAGAAGATCTCATTGTGGACCTTGATGATGATGAACTTATGGAGGGAGAAAATTCACAAATTCAACCATCAAGAATTGAGAGGGTTGTTAGGGAAGATAGAGTGGTGTGGTCTCATTTGAAGGAAGGTATTTTCATCCCCTTGATGGAAAGCATTGAGGGCTATGATAAGATGGTCACCTGGCAGTTCATTGACTCATGGAAGAAGCTTTGGGTTATTACCAATGGGATCTCCTTTGAGGTCACTAAAGATCCGATAGCTAATGCAAATGGTCTATCAATAGAAGGAAAATTGTGGAGGAAGCCACCTAGAGTGGCAAATGAGACAAGCCTTAGGAATCTATTTCTCTCTAACAAAGCCCTTGTCCACTTCCACAGTGGTTTTGCATGGGAGAATTTTCCTAAACCATGGGATATGGTTGGCTATGTCATAATGTGATGTGTTAGCTTGGAGGATAGAGTCAAGGTCTATTATTACTATCACTTCCTATTCTAAATCACTTATGTAACAAGGATTGTATTTCATTCCATTTTCTCTTGTTACACTCTAATGAGGATTGTGTGTGGAATATTAGGAAGAAACATGAGTAGGGAAAAAATTACATTGTTTATCGTCAAGCCTTAATTTTTTACATTTTTAAATTTTACAAAATTCTTCACCCTAAAATTTTGAGCCTTAGCCCTTCACCCCTGAAAATCACTAGCTAAAATTTTTCTTCCCTTACCAAACCCAAGGTTGATGAGGACCCCACTACATTGGCTAAGAAAATTAAGAAGGAAAATTTTCAAATTTTGGATGTAGAAAATACTGGCAGCACCTCTAAGAAAGGTCATCAATTGGTTGATCAAAATACTGAGGGATAAAAAAACCCTGACCACTCCTAGCATGTCTAAACTAGACAATTCTGGGAAAAGGTCTAGCCCCAAATCTAAATGCATGACCACTCATAGGAATTATGGGGAGTAGGAAGAGGAAAAAACTAAGAGTGAGGATAAGAATGAGGATGTAATGGAGTAGGCTCTGAATAGTCCTTTTCCCTCTTAGGTTTTAGATACTTTTAAAAATAATACCATTACCCCTGATTCTGGGAAATCTGAGAATGTTGAGTAGGAAACAGTCACTTCGCATGTTAGGATTGGTAACTTGGGCAACCATAACCAAACAGAGGTCACCGAGGGAGATGGGGAAGAAAGGAGTAAGGCAATTAGGGGAGAGAGCACTCAATAGAAAGATACCACTATCAAAATAGATGCAAAATTGTAGGGAAACCCAAAGGTGGAGAAGTTGGAGAGGTCCATTGTTGATCAGATTAAAAGGAACACAAACTTGGAGGATAAGTTTGATAGGGTTGCTAATTTCTCAGTGTGTTTTATGCACTTGACAACCACTATGCTCTACCTCATGTAGACTAATAAGGATGATGCAACTAATGACAAGGAGGTGGAGACTACTCACTCTCTTTATGACTTCTTGGTTGATGACTGGCTTTGTCAGCTATTGGAGAACCCAAGGAACTAGTTATTGGTTACCTCCTACTAGTGTGCTTCCTATTTAGTATTTTTTCTTATGTTAGTTAGTTTGTCTTTGAACCTTTGGGCATCCATAGGTTTTTTATGATGGACTGGTATTATGGCCAATTTGTACATTCGATGGCCAAGTTTATGTATATTATTAATACTTAAATTGTTTTTACCAGTACTTACTTTACTCTTATGCTTATGGGAGGGTCTTTTAAAATTTAGAAAAGGAGTTGGTTAATTTCATGGTAATGACTTCCAACTAATCTTTGGACAATTTTTTTTCTCTATTATGGGTCAGCCTCCATTTTGTCTACTTCTTAATTTCAAAAAAATACTCATTGTTAATACTACTAAACATTGTCAATGCACATTTGTATTTTTTTTAAAAAAATTTTTTAACTGTAAATGTCACCCTTTTGATATATCCATAGATTGCAAACAAAAAGTAAATTTTGATAACTATTAGGCATAACCATGGTACTATAAGGAATAGTTAAAATTACTCTAAAAATGTGTAAACACTCTTCATTGGATGTTACTACACCCGTCCAACATTATCCATAAAAAATCTTAAGACTCCAACAACTTGGGAAAATATTGACCTTATATATACCATGGAATATATCAAACTTTTAGCATCAATTCTATAATATACTTTTGTTCAGTCCATATCCAAAAGAGATTTTGCACAATCTTCTACAAATGAAATCCTATAACTTGCAAACTAGGAACTACATAAGATTTGAAGTTGACAACTTGAATCTCTCCTAAAATAATTTTAAATGCTTTCTCTATCTTACCAAACCATTTATTATATCTTTATATATCTTTTGATCTTCACTCATAAACATGCCTAGCTATACCTAAATTCATCATTTACAATTGTTCATTAAAATGATACTTCAAAAAGAAATTCAAACCTTTACCATTTGATCATATTTTATTAGTATAAAATTTAATGATGAGAATGTAACCATTATCAATTTTTAGCATACATAGTGATCAAATTTAGACCTCAAAATTTAAAAAATCAACATATAGTTATCAAGGTTTTGGCTCTACATCCTAAATGACTATTTCAAACAAAATAAACATTATTTTTCCAACATATAATTTTTTATTTTTTTATCATTTGTACAATGAAATAGTTCAAATATGTTATAAAATGTCTTCTTCTAGATCACTATGAAGGAACATTTTATTCACATCCATATTCTCAATTGTTAATTCATAAGTTTTTGTAACTGATAAGAAAAAACCCATAGATGTAAACTCTACTATTGAAAATAATATTTCACCATAGTCAATTCTTTTGAAAAATAATTCATGAAAAAAATGTTCTTTTACTTTTATAGTTTTTTTATAAGAAAAATAGGTTTTATAGGGATTCTAAACCCAAAAGTTGTTACATATCATAGGGCTGAAAATAAAACAACAAAAGCCTAGAAATATTACTATGGCCAACCAAAAGGCTAGATCAAAAGACAAACAAAATGCCAAGAAAAAAGCCAAAAGACAGATATTGATAGCCCTCAACTTACTTCTCCGCTTTCCTTTGAAGGTCTTGCACTATTTCCACCGCTTCATAGGCTTTCTGACACTCCTCGGCCATTTGCTCCTATTTCTTCAAGCAAGTCCTATCTAGCTAGCTATGGGATACTTTTGTGATGGTTTCATCATCCTTCCTATCTTCATCTCTATGCTTTTCCTCATTATCCTTTAGAAGGCCCCTGGCTTTCATCTTTCTAGCAAGGGTAACAATGTTTTCATTAAGAGAGTTTAGAATGTAGATGATCTAGTTAGCCATGTTATGGTTGTAAGTCTCCAAATTTTTCATCTTTTTTTCAACCAACCTGATAGCATTCCCTTGATCTTTCACATTCTCTCTCTCAAATTTCTTCCCCTGGCTTTCCAGCTGTCTTGTTCTAAAACTTTGGGGGAAAAGTTCAGTCCTATACCCCAGGCCAGCGGAGCAGGTACTTAGCACGAATGTCCTGTAAGGGAAACTGGCCTACAACCCTTCTCCACTACAGAGGGGATTCAAACATGTGACCTCAAGGCGTAGACCAACTCACCTTACTTTTATAGTTACCATCAAGACTCTTTTTCTTTTCTAGAAAACTTCTCTATGACCAATAGCTTTGTGAACTTTAAGAAAAAATATGAAATTATATTCACTAATTTTCTTTAAGGTGGCATTCTTTCCATAATAGAATTCATCCAAGAATGCACATAAATCAACCTATATCCATTCAAAGAAAATATAGGTTCTCAATGTAATCCCTATGAAACATTTCATATTATATATTTATATATGCTTAAAAAATGTCAATAGATTAGTGAATACCTAGTACAACCTTAAGGAGGATAATCTTCAAATCCAACCCTAGAATAAAAATAAGGTATTGTGATTTTGTACCAATTATTGGATGTTAAAGGAAGTGTATATGGAGTTTAATGCTAAATAATGTATCTAGAAACATATGTTAGAATTAAAATGATTAATATGATTTTATTTCAACAATTTAGTGAATATTTTAAAGATGGTTAGTAATTTTAATTCTATTCAATGTGAATTAAAGATATTTCAAAGATTAGATAGATGAAGACTTTATGTCAGAAGGGATGATTTTGTAACATTGATTAAATGATCATGTCATTAAAGATTACTTTCACTAATTACCATTAATTCATGATTATTTATGTGATTCAACTATTTAAGTATATATTATCTAGAATGCTTGATGTGGATAGTTATAATGGTTATAGATAATAGGAACCAACTCGACTTGGCTTCATAGGTCTAAGTGTTCCTCCTTCACCATCGAAGATTAAGTCAAGAGATGAAATATTTTCCAACTTCATCAATCCTATCATTTTCATGCTCAATTGAATGTGATTTTTCCATTATTGGTCTCTTTATTAAACTTTAACTAAATCCATTAGTAGTGTGACCTAGACCATATGTGAGTTCCTTGTAACAAGTGTCTGTGTTAATGTTTATTTTTTGTGATTTTCTTTTTTAAAATTTCTTTATATTTCAATTATAAAATTATAGTTTATTGATTAGTTATACATAATTGGAATCAAATGAAATGCTTAATTATTTAATATGACAAAATAATGGTCAACCAAGTATTTTGAGTTGTGGGTTATATCTTGGTTTAAATAGAAGTGATTGCTCATTTTAAATTGTGATTTAATATAAAATTGAGAGTCATTGCAAAAGTTCTTAGTTTTATATTGTAGAGACATATATGGCATATTTATACTCATTTTATTAGATATTTAATAATGAAGTTGAATGAGGCATTTGAAAATAGAAATTAAAAAATAAAAAATAAAAATGTATTATTAGTTACTTTTATTTATTATTACAAAAGAAAATAATATCTTCATTTATAAAGGAAAACAAAACAGAGTTTATGATACTTAGTCTATTTTTCATATTTATTTTGTCTTTTTTTCCCTTTTTTCTCGTTAGTAGTCATGTCCTTTGGATCTCCTCTTGTCTCCACTTCATCTCTTTTGTATTACTACACCACTTCATAAAAAATATTTTACTATGTATAAGTTTTGTTCATAAATAAAATGTTATTTTTAACCTAAAATTTTAACACCGATTTAGTCCTTTGATATGACATTCATCCCTATATAATGATACTCAAAATCTTGAAAATCAAACATTTAACAATTTTTTAAATAAAATGTAAAATTAAATATTATAGCAAGTAATATTATGATTTAACATAATTGTTTTTTAAATATGTAATAAATATAACCAAGCGTATGTAAGCACACAAATGTATGTAAGAATCTATATACATACATACGTAAGTACTTACATGCATAGATGTATATACACATAAATATGTGTGTGTGTGTGCGGGCACGCGCGCATATAGATATAGATATAGACAATTTCATATATTCATGTATGTATCCATATATACATATAAACATACACGTAGTAGATATGCATATATACACAAATGCATATAAGTCTATATATACACATATACATATATGTATTTATACATAGATAAATAGAATTATGCACAAATATAAGTATATAATATGTGCATATGTATATATTTTCATATTTTCAGTATTAAAGAGGTGTAAGAATTAATCCAAACAAATTCAACACAAGAAGCAATTATGAGCCAAGAGCTAATGATAAAGAGACAAAAACTTTGTATTGTGAACATAAACAGTGGACAGAAGACAAAACAAACAACATAGAATTACTACATTTCACAAGAGAAAACAAACAACATATAATTAAGATAATTATTAGATGTGGAGAAGTTCATCGAATATGAATTTCTCGCTACTCTATCATTGAGCTTGGATCAAAGTGCGTGACGGGTATTGTATCGTAGCTCACCATCATCACCACACTGAAAGGAAGGCAAAATACGTCAAATTTCCATGTGCCCCTTTCCTTTCACCTGTATATTTTTTCCGTCAAATTGTAGAGGATGACATTGCAAGAATTTATGAATTCGTTCATACCAGTAGCGACGAAAGCTCACATAGACTATCGTCTTTTCGGCAGTGTTTTGGCGGTCGACTTGTGATATATGGCGCATAAATGATGGTGGGTGTAGTCAACTTACGGGTTTACTGAAAATTTTCAGCAGAGGTTGCAACGATGATGGTAGGTTTGATGCTGAGATTGAGGCGGATTTGAAATTTTTTCCTATAATGAAAAAGTTAAAACTGAGTAGGAATTTGTATTCCAATTCTACCTATTTAAGTGGAATAGAAAATATTTATTTTTAAGTCAAATTGGAATACATATTCCTATTCTCAATTCTGATTTCCATTGCCAAATCAAAACAGAGGATTTGGGATTTTTGGAATTTACTCCAATCTACTGCCAAACAGGCCCTTAGAGCTGGTTTGGTTGAAGGCATACGAATGGAGAATAGGAATGTATATTGGGAATAAGAATGGCTATTCCAATAACAACTATTTTTTGGTATGGGTATAAGCTCATTTTAGAAGCAAAATGGGAATATGTATTTCTATTCTTTATTCAAGTTGAAAAACCAAATGAAAAATAGAAAACATATTCCAAATTTTTTATTCCTATTGTACTTGTTCTTAAGGAAAAAAAACAAGATTGTACATTAGAGAATGTCTTAATCTGTACCAAAGAATGAAGAAACAAGTAAATCTCATTTTCTTAGAAAAAAGTATTTTCTCTATAAAACAGAGTCGATCCCCATCTTCATAAGAAAACTCTAACCTGAACATTAAATTGATAATTTTGTGCCGACAAAATATGTTGAAAGTGCTGGCATTAACAAAAACATAAGATTTGTATCAATTCTCTAATCAAGGAGCATTATCACCAAGAGCCACAATGTACAAAAAATGGATATACGGTAGGATAAGGTTAAATGGGACAAGCTAACTTCGAGACAAAATGTACTAAAGAAAAAACAAAGTCAATTTTTTAAAATTTTGTTCAAACTATGAAGATCATGAAGATCAAATGATGAAATTTTCGAACAATTTTTTTAAAATTGGAACTGTACAGTTTGTAGAAAGGATAGCCATGTCCATGTTAAATATATCTATTAAAAATGTACAATGCTAGAAAATTTACATAGCTTTATTATAAGTGTCATTCTAATACGTGTCTTACATAATTCATTTCAAGCTATCAATGATGAAAACTACTATTTTCCCATAATATTTTCTACCTTATCAGTCCAATTCCTAAGGGCCTATTTCGTTGATGGAATAGGAATAGAAAAATTGGAATACGATTTTTATTTTCTGTTTGGTTGATGGAAAAGGAATAGAAAAATTTGGAATTCAATTTTCATATTTCTATTTTGCCTCTAAAATGAGCTTATACCCATTCCAAAAAATAGCTATTATTAGAATAGTCATTCTTATTCCCAATATTACATGCCTATTCTCCATTCCTATGCCCATGGCCAAACGGAAAAATATACAATAGTCTCTTCTCTCTGGATTTTGAAGCTATCAATAGAAGAAGAAAAGTTATAATTTAGAGCTAGGCATGATTTTTTTAATGTAGTTTTCAGCGCCTTGTCTTAATCCATGTACAAATATATTTATACACTCCACATATTTTTGAAAACAGGCAGAGGGTTGAACTCAATTCCGTGCCTATGTACAAAGTATACAGACAATTTCATCATCCTATTCTCCGTCATCTTTACGCCAGACTAATGTTAGATATAAAAAATGAGTCCGCACATGAGAAAACCTATTCCACCATCATTTAAAAGCAGAATGATGATTATAGGGGAGAGGACCCGATACTTGAACACCCTAACTTTGCGCTTATCAAAACCCTACGTAAAAAATTCAAATTGCTCCCAATTTCTTATAGTAGCTTACTTGGTGAGTCATCTACTTAAAACTAAGGTTTCAAGTCCACGTCACTCATTATGATGCCACATCAACATGCTTTATGCCAAGTTGTCCAAAACAGCCCAAAAAAAAAGTGAGACCAATGGTCATGCATAAAGGGTACCCATAGTTGAATAGCTGATGTGGCATCACATCATTGGTTACTTTTTAGATCAAAGGGTACATTTTCATTCATTTTTTGATAATCATCATTGTACTAACAACTTTAAAGTCACAAGTATTGGTGCAATGTTGTCAAAAAAATTGGACATTAAGTCAGCAAGTGTAGATATAAAGTAAACAATTTCTATCACAACCATTGGAACCTGTTCAAGTATTGGGTCCTCTCCCCTAGTCATCAACTTTTTCCAGTGTCACCAAACTAAACCAAGAAGAACATTTAAAAGCAGAATGATGATTATAGTCATCCCCTATATTCATTCCACCAATGTAGGTAAATTTTCCTAACAATAAGATGTGTCATAACTAGGCCTTGACACAATATGGTTGTCTTAGATTGCCCAACTATCATTTTTATTATTAAAATTCATTGCAATATTATCTAAATAGTTTAAGGAACTAGCATATAATTCATGGGATAGGCTAATCTCCAGACAAAATGTATTAAAGATGAAATAAAGTCATTTTTTTCCACATTCATGAAAATGTAGCAATTTTTTTTTCAAAATTTTAGTTGTTTTTTACTACAAACTATGTAGATCATGAAGATCAAACACTGAAATTTTCAAAAAAACACATGATATTTTCAATTTTTTGAGAATTGGTCAACTATATAGTTTGTAGAGAGGATAGTGGCGTTCATTGCATCAACTTGCCCATTGAGTTTCTCAATGTTTACCAGGAGTTCATTCCATTTTACTATTCCTTGAATTGAAAAGGACAATGTTAATTTTTTCCTTTTTAAATGTGTGTTATTTGAGGGCTGACTATCACAATATCAATTATTTTAGTCTGTTAGTATGGGGAGTAGACCTTTTGTACATTTTTGGATGACAAAGAAGGTAATCAATCTGCCAAAATTACAAAGTTTGTTAGCAGTCTCATTGTTTATTCATTAAACTGTGTCTTTAGAATTTAAAATTTTAATTAATAATTATCCTACTCAAATTCTAAGAGTACTTAGCAAGTCCATAATATTTTTAGCAGAGAAAAAAATTGTGAGACAATATAAATCAACTAATGAGTTTTATATAGAGAAATTGTACAAAATTTCTTTAATATGTGTTTTAAAGTGCACTGTCAATTTACATATGCTTTTCTCAACCTTTGCTTCATTTTGACCTACTTTTTCCTTTTATCAAGTTGCATCACATTTTCTTACCATCTTGTTTGAACATTAGTCATCCACACTAACTTCTGACTCCTAAAATTCTTGAACACTGAATCAGATTTCAATGATTTTTTTCAATGTAATTGCATATGTTAGTTAAGAGTTTAACACCAATTTTTTAACATAGAGGTATTCATGCATATTCTTGTAGAGATCATCAAATACCAAGTGGTTAAAAAATGACATTTGCAAAGTGTTTCCTAATACCCACTATGTTTCATGACAATAGTCATTCACTCAAAAATGCAAGTAATAGTGGTACAAGGTACATTAGTTTCTATGGGAAGTCCTAAAAGTGGTACATAAATGATCTTATAACAAATCCAAAAAGCTTTAAAATGATTAGCTAATAGTACATGTGTGATTGACTAATGCTACATGTGTTACAATACTTGAGACTCCTTTATTATTAATAATTTGGGATAAACATGAAAATAATGTTGAAATTCAACCCCCTAATGGTTACTAGGGACTTTCCCCTATAAGTCCTAAAGGGTTTATGTCATTTTTTATGAAGACGTGGACTATGTTTGATTTACCAAGCAATTTCTATGAAGATGAGGAATCTCAATATTTAGTGGTATAACAGTTTGGATAATATCCTAGACAAAGGACTAATGATATAACACATAGAAATATTAAGCTTGGATAGAGTCAAATAACCAAGAAGTTGTTGCAAAAATATATGATTTGAGATAAACTATTAATGGTCAAATTGGTAGAAGAAATGGTAAGAGGAGAAATATTGAAAATCCTAGGTGTTGGCTTGTGGTGACTAATCAGGAAAGTACTATACATACTTCATAAATTCTTTGGGGTTTGGGGCATTGCCTTGAAAAAAATTGAGTCGTCGCCGACATTGTGGCTGATGTATGGCCGACATATGGCCAATATGTTGTAACCCTAAAGTGACAAAAATACTTGTATAAAAGGGCTTAGGGTTAGGGATTGTTTCATAGTGAGTGATGTGCAAATTGGTTTTTACGATGGTATTGACTTGTAAGGGATTACAAATTGTAATCACTAGATTGTAATAATATTAGACTTGTTGTTTGGTGGACATAACCCAAGGATTGGGTGAACCATGTTAAATCTTGGTGTCTTGTGTTCTTTTCTATGTGATATATTATTTTATGATATTGTTTATATTTGCATGTAATTTTTATTTCTGTCCATGATTTAATCCTAACAAGTGGTATCAGAGTGAGGTTGTTTTTTTAGTTAGCCTCTATAGGAGAGTCTCACGGTTGAGTGGGAGCGATGGAAAATGAAGGCAAGCTGAGGGTTGATAGGTTTAATGGGAAGAACTTTTAGTTATGGAAGATGCAAATGGAAGACTATCTTTATCAGAAGGATTTATGGAAGTCGTTAGAAAGTAAAACCAAGAATCAGGGATCTATGTCAAATGATGACTAGGATCTTTTGGAAAGAAAGACACCTGGAAGCATTCGATTATGCCTGACACCATTGGTGGCATTTAATATTACAAAAGTGTAGATGATAGAAGAGTTGATGCAAACCCTAGCAAAACTGTATGAAAAGCCCTCCGCTTCAAACAAGGTATTTGTCATGAAGCATTTATATAATACGGAAATGGCAGAAGGTGGATCTATTGTAGATCATTTAAATGAGTTTAATACTATTACTTGTCAGTTATCTTCTGTGGGTATCAATTTTGATGAAGAAATTAGGGCTATCTTGATTTTGTATTCTTTGCCTAAAAGTTGGAATGGCTTGGTAATGGCTGTGAGTAATTTTGTTCCTATATCTAGTACCCTAAAATATGATGATGTAATTGGTGTTATTTTGAGTGAGGAAACTCGTAGGAAATCCTCGGGTGGATCTACATTAGGAAGTGCCTTGAATGCACAAAGTCAAGGCAGAATGACTGAGAGAGGAAATAATTCCAAAAATCATGGGAAATCAAGAGGAAAGTCAAAGGGGAGGAGGTCTCAATCGAGAGGACCAAACAATTGTTGGTAATGTGGGAAGCTAGGGCATAAAAGGAAAGATTTTTGGACTCAAAAGAAAAATGAAGGAGATAAACTAGATGGAGACAAGGAGGTAGATGCAGTAAGTAACAAATCTGAAGAGGATGCTTTTCTTCTATCTTTAGAAAGTGTTGATGATTCATGGGTTTTAAATTCTAGTACTTCATTTCATGTTACACCTCATAGAGGTTATTTCATTGATAATGTTCAAGAGGATTTTGGACTTGTTTATCTGGGGGATAATGAACCTTGTCAGATCATTGAAAAAGGAAAAGTTAAGATTAAGTTGTAGAATGGAAATCATTGGCTACTACATGAGGTAAGACATGTTCCAAGGCTAAGTAGGAATTTAATTTTAGCAAGGCAACTCAGTGATTAGGGTTGTATAGTTACTTTTAATAATAAAAATTGAAAGGTTTCAAAAGGTTCCCTTGTAGTAGCAAAAGGTGTGAAATTTGGCACCTTATATCTTTGTACAGGTCATATTGTTCCTTCTACTTTAATTATTTCAGAAAAGAATAAATGTTCAGGAACAATTGTTGCAGTTGAGCAAGGAGAACAAATAGCTGCTATAATTTATGATACAATGTTGTGGCACAATAGACTTGGGCACATGAGTGAGAAAGGTATTAAAGTACTTCATTCAAAGAAAGTTATACTGGGTCTAAAATGTGTTAATATGGATTTCTATGAAAGTTGTGTGTATGGAAAACAAAAGAGAGTGACTTTTTATGGAGACTGGGAAGGAAAATAACAAGGAGAAATTATAGCTTGAGCATACAAATGTATGAGGACTAGCTCAGGTATCTTCCCTTGGTGGCTCTCATTATTATATTACCTTTATTGATGATGCAACTAGAAAAGTATAGATTTATTTTGTTAGACAAAAATATGATGTATTTCAAACTTTCAAAAAATGGAAATGCCTGGTTGAAAATGAGACCAGTAAGAAATCAAAATATCTCAGACCTGATAATGGTGGTGAGTATTGCGGTCATGAATTTGAAGATTATTTCTCCACTAATGGTATTCATAGAAAAAAAATTGTTCCAAGGACTCCACAAGAAAATGGAGTGGCTGATGTTAGTTTAAAGAATAAATTTGACAACTGAGTGTCAATACACTTAACCAAGATCAAGAATAGGTGCCGAGTACAATAGATGCCTAGTAATCTTCAGGTGCCGGGTAAAGTGTAGGTGTCGAGTAAAGTGTAAATGTCGAGTAAAGTGTAGGTGCCGAGTAAAGTGTAAATGCTGAGTGAAGATCAGGTGCTGAGTAACACAGTTTTGTGTAAGTGCCGAGTAACTCAGTAGAACAGCATGTGCCGAGCAACAAAAATATTTCAGGAGCCGACTAATCTAGGATATCAGCATAAGAGTTTGAAATCACACAAACTATGATGAAAACAGTCTTTACAACCGACATAAGGAAATCTCAAAGGATTTAATGATCAGATCGAATCTTTTATATTTCCTATGTAATTTGCATGCAGCCAATAAGAAAAATGATAAAGGCATGCAACCAATCAACAAAAGATAAGTATTAAGCGGAAATGAAGATTGAATATGGATCATAGATCCATACCTAACCCTAAATCCTCGAATGTCTTTATAAGGAAGACGATATCTCATAGAGAAGACATGATAGAGAAGGAGATGATGAAGATGATGATATAGAGGAGAAGATATAGAGTGGTTGATATACTATTTTTAGAAGCAAAAGATATCAGATCACAAAGGATCAAGATCAGATGAAGCAGAATAGAGCCTGCATTCAGCAATCAAGGATTGTAAACTATCAGGTTCATTTTACCTAATACTTTCTAGCCATTATATTAGCATGGAAATCCTATGGTGATAGGTTAGCTTAACAGCTATTTCATTGATCCTAGAGATAGGTGATTAAATCCTTTAACAGGGTGACACTTCATGTTAAGTGTTTGTAAATCCTCTAACTAGGTCACTATTGATACAGTGTAAAGCCTTTAACAGGGCAGGCCTTTAACAGGCCAAACCATCAGAAGTGGTTAAACAATATTGCTGCAGTAATTTTTGTGGGTATCATCCCCACCCCAGTTTTACCTTCTTATTCCTAGAGGGTTTCTGGGTTACCAATTTCAGGTGTTATGTGTCATTGATGCATGTGTTAGTTTCATGTTTAATTAATGTATTTACATGCATGCAATTTATTTCCACATAAAAGTTTTATAGGACAAATTTTAGTACTTCTGATTCACCCACCCCCCCCTCTCATACGTACTCTTTCCATATTTGAATATTCCAATAATTGGTATCAGAGCGTTACCAGGTTCTCATAAGGAAAAGTTTAACAACTTGGAGGAAAAGATCTAGAAATGGAAGCTTTCAAACTTGGAAAGATCATTGAAAATCAGGTGATAGATGTGCAACTTGCTCTGCATAGCTTGGAGGAATTTAGAATCAATTTGAGAAACTTATTAAAAAAAAGGAAAGATCTGGCCATAGCTGAGAATGATATACACTACAAGGAAATTGATACCACCAACATATTTTCCAACGAAGATACCAAAGAGTTTGATGCAGCAATAGCAGAACTGATGGAGAAAAATAGAATTCAAGCATAAGAGATTAGATCTCTCAAGATGGAACATGAATCACAGGCCATAATGATATGTGAAATTATAGAACAAAAGAAAAGAGCAGTTGATGATAAGGTCATGATGGAAAATGAAAAAAGGAATCTTGCAAACAAACTTGAAGAAAAATGTACTGAACTGACAAGGATCTCAAACATGCAGATGGATACACTTGCTCAAATGATGAACCTTCATCATGAACTCAATGTGAAGGACATTGAGATCTCTACTCTGAAGATGCAGAATGAACAAATGCAGAATGAATTGAACAGAGAAAAAGAGGTAGCAGAAAATCTCAACAAGTCAAGTGAAGCCATCAAGTATTTTGAACAGTTGTTGAAAACTCCAAGATCTGCCCATGATACATCAGGACTTGGTTACAATAGCACTAAATTTGGAGAATCATCAAAAAGTGTTGAACAAAGAAGTGACAAAGGTAAGAATACTAAACCCACTTGTCATTATTGTAATAAGAAGGGAGATACTACTAATGTGTGCAGGAGCAGAAGATTCAATCAACCAAACACACCCAAGAGTAAGAGTTTCTGTCACAAGTGCAACATGCAAGGACATATGACACAAGATTGCAGATCCAGTTTCACAAGGACTCAGAGATTTGATGGACATTGTTATAATTGCAATAAGTATGGACATAGGGCATTTGAATGCAGATCAAAACCTATGTGGACATCAAATGAACTAGCAAAAATAGAAGGAAAAGAAAGTCATCATCATTGGGATTACAATACCAGGTACAGTTGTCATTATTGTCAAGAATATGGACATACACCACAGAACTGCATAAGAACACATTTCAGAGGGAACTACAAAAGATGGTTGAACCAAACCACATGTTTCAGTTGTCTGAAAACTGGTCATATCAGCAAAAACTGTCCTACAAGATCAAAGGCACCCAAGTCTGAAGAGAATAAAGGAAAAGAAAAGATTGATATTGAAAAGATAAGGGGGCAAATGAACAAGACTTGGAAAAAGAGAGATGAGTGCAATACATCAAGTGAAGGGATCACTTCACCCAATGGGTCAAGTGATCACACTTCATCAAACTAAGCATGAGAAGTGTATGGGACTGATATACAAAGTTATATCAGACATCAGTCCCAAGACAAAAAAGCAATTCAAAGTATAAATCTACATGAAACAAGATGTCAAGACGAAAACTAAATGTTGATGCCGAGCTACCTTTGGATATCGAGTCAAAACTCAAAACAAATGCTGAGCTTCCAACAGTGACTGAGCTGATAACCGATGCTGAGTTAAAAAAAATCCTATGGAAGCCAAGTAGAAAGGAAATTTAGTAGACGCTGAGTTAGGTTGAAATTTCTTCAGAAGCCGAGTTGGCAGTTGAGCATTTAATGCAATGAAATCAGGGTATATTATCGCGATTTCAATCAATTTTTCGCATCGCGATCAAGAAGCAAAGCCAAAAAAGGAGTGGAGAAGATCAAGAAAAGTTCAGAAGCAATTTGTGAAAGATTCCAACAATGATCTCATCGATTCAAGGTATTTCTCTTAAGTGCCGAGCTACGTAGGTCTCACAAACTTGTTTGAATTAGGAAAATAATGGCATCCGAGTCAGGAACCACCAAGGGTTTAGAAAGCCATGAAGTTCAGTTGGTCAGAAACAAAGTAAAACAACCTGAATTTAAGCCCATACCTGAAGTAGCATACAAGAATGATCCTACAGGTGCATTATCAGTTATTCCGAATAAAGTTGTTATGGTAGAAGATGTTCGCAGATGCTACAATTGTAAAATTGGTGCCATAGGAGACTTAGAAATTCATAATGCATATGATAAATTATGTGAAAAAAAAGTACTGAAAAATGAGTTTTCCATTGTAGAAAGAAAAGGATTAACCAAAACCCTAGCATTTTTTACTATCTTCAAAACAGAATGGGTACGGATAGTTTTGAGCCGAATACATAACGGAGCTTTTTGGTTAGAGTTAGGGCCAGTAAAATTCACCAAGAAAATCATTAATAGGGTTACTGGTATTCCAACCCTAGATCGGCCAAAGACCCTACGAAGTGACAAAAGGGAAGTAATTGAGAGAAATATAGGTGCAAAATGGAACAATAGAGGGATGACTATCGACACAATCACTGATCCTCTACTAGACTTTGCTGTAAGAATTATTTCACACAAATTCTATCAATCAAGAAGATTAAATAGTGTACCTTGTATAGCAGTTGATGTTGCATACAAGATAATAAAAAGGGATCACACTTATG
The DNA here is from genome assembly GCA_028749045.1 of Cupressus sempervirens. NCBI lineage: Eukaryota > Viridiplantae > Streptophyta > Pinopsida > Cupressales > Cupressaceae > Cupressus > Cupressus sempervirens. The sequence goes on along the minus strand of CM053792.1, from coordinate 652,294,572 downwards.
ATCTGGCAGAGCTCATATTTTAATAGATTAATGAAAATCTAGGAGCTATAAGGAAGAGCAAAGGAGCTCAATGTAAATTTGGATCAGTTTTGATATTTATGTTTTTCTATTTGATGAAATAATTTCCTTCTATAGGGAAAGTTAAATGGAATCCAAACAAAACAATTTTTGAACAAATTAATGGATACATTGAACAGATGGGTGAAAATTTTGATTCCCAAATGACTGGTTATTTTGAGGACTTCAAAAAGTCCATGAAACAAAGAATGAGAATTCCAGTCTCAATGACTGAGAAATATGAAAAAGATATTTGTTTTCTTGTAGATATAGATTATACTTATGTGCAAGCAGTTATACCTAGAATAAAATGGCTTAGGCCACTAGGATATGAACTTGATGTTGATCAAGCCTCTGCAGCAATAACAACCTTGCTTGCAGAAGAAGTAGACAAAAATGCAAAAATATTTGGAACTTATGATGTTGTCAAATCAAAGATAATAACAGAGTTGAAGACTGCTTCAGTAGTAAAGAAGAAAGAGAAAATGGTAAGACAAATCAAAAGAAAGTTTGGTGTAGAAGAAGAAGGGACAGCAGAAGAAGAAGGAGATGACATTAAAAAGGAAGAAGAAGTCATTGAAGAAGAAGAAGACAAACTTCAGGATCAGACTCAAGGGTCAGAAGGAGACAAAGAGGAAAGTGCTGAGGTTGAAGTAACCAAGGAAGCACCAGTCAAGAAAAAGACCACAACTCCATCTGCTCCTAAATCCAAGGGGAGGAAAGTAGGTGCCCCAGCACCAAAAAGACCAACCACAAGGGCCACAACTCAAAAAGAAAAAGAAGAGGCTAAAGGGAAGAAGAAAGACTCAAAGAAGACTGTTGCTGAGTCAAAGAAGAGGAAGTTCATTCTCCAGTCTGAAACAAATGAGGAGGAAACAAAGTCAGAAGACAACAGTCAATCTCAAGAGGTAAGACAAATACCCCAGATTGATGTTGATAAATTATGTACAGAAATTAGAAATAATGATTTGAAAGGATTAAAGAATCTAAATTTTTCTAAGCTCACCAAAGGAGAGAAAAATAAATTAGAGGAGTCTGTGTATGCTATGATGGCTGAATATAAGCACACACATCTAGAATTAGATGACTCTATGCCGAGAGAACTGTATACAATCATAGAGGATAAATGGCATTTTTGTTTACAAATGGAAAAAGAAATAAGGGAGTCAACATTGGCAAGATTGTTGCCTAATTTGAATAGAGGTCAAATAATAAATGCCATAAAAAGGCATAATAACAGATTCACTCCCAAGTATAGAGCATTCAGTATTCTATAGAATAAAATTGAAGAGGTAGTTACCAAATCCACAAGATTGTGGAAAATAGTTCACAAGAAGATTGAAGATGTATATAATGAGGAATATAAGGCAAAAGCAATTACCAAGATAAAAGAAAAGGGAGCATTAGAAATAAAAGAGAAGAAACTAGTGGAGAAGGAGAGTAAAGGAGAAAAGGAAGGAGAGGCACTCAATGAGGAGAAGGAGGAAGAGAAAGATACAGCTGAGCCACAAGATCAAAGTATGCAAGACATACAGGTATCTCCTCCTAGTCCTCCTCATGCCACCATTACACCTGCATATTTCATAAAAATAAAGGATGTTACAGAAATTTCAGCTCAAAACATCAATCCATTAACTACAGAGGATTTGGAAATCCTTGACCAATCATCTTTAGTAGCAAAATTAAGTTCAAATCCTATATTGGTCAGTGTTGATGAATTACAGAATCCAGAAGTCAAAGCAAAAGCAAGGGTAAAAGCACAAATGCCACCTTTGATCACACAAACTACTGGTATTCTATTCCTTCCACCACCACCTTCACCAAGTATAAGTACTGATACACTCCAAGTGCCAAGTACAGCAACAGGGGAAACAAAAGAAAAATCTGAACAACCACCAAACAACCACCAAGTTCAACCCCATCTAGCATTCAAAAAGGGGATACTCAAGCTGAAGAAAAAGAGACATAGAAAAAGGAGGAGACTGCAATACAAACACTGGTTGCATTACCCAAATCTGGGACTCCAACACAAACTCTTCAGCAGCCGAGCATAGATGGATTACAGCTGAAAATTAGAACACCAGGCTTGAGTTCACCAAAAGCAGTCAGGAAACTTCACTATGGAGTTCCTGAGCTTGATGAAGAAATTAAAATCCCATATTATGAATCTAGCACTCTTACAGAAGAAAAGATTAATGAAATTCAGAGTGCACTAGACAAAAGAAGGAGACAAGAAGCACTAAGAAAGGAATACAAGCATAAGCGTACATTGAATGAAATTAAGGACATATTCACAAAAGCTTTTTGCTTACAATCTCCAGATGAGTCAAGACCAATCATGGAACAACTTTCTGATATAGTTGACCAGGTGACTAATGAAGACCAAGAAACAAATGTAAAATTACTTGAATGGTCAGAAAAGAAGTTCCAAGGAAAAGTAAACAGTAAAATATCCAGTGATATAGCACTAGCACAAGAAGAACTGGCAAAGAAAGTTACAACAGTTAAAATTGTACTAGGAAACATCTTTTCCCTGTACAACAAGTTGTGTGATTTTTCAACATTCACACAAGACACTAGCCAGAAAACACTAAGTTTGGAAAGCAATCTGAAAACTTCTAGTATGCAACTCCCTACAGATCCAGCTCAGAGTGAGAAGCATTTTGTCCAATCGCTTCACACACAAAGAGAGCTAGCCATTTTGGCAGCAGAGGAGGCGACTACAAAAGTCAAATTGATACAAATGCAATCATCAATTACTCCTCATTTGGGATTACTTCATAAGGAACAAATAAATGCAGAGACAATCCTCAGGAAAGACCCCAATCTTTCTTCATTTGATGGACTTGTACACCTAGCAGCAGAGATTTCCATCCAGCATAAGACATTAGATGTTGCATTAGCAAATTGGGATGCAACTCTGAAGATACTCCTTGAATTAAATAGCACATTTTTGGCCAAATATGGCATTTCATTGTAAAGACCCTTGACATAAGTGTCAAAAAAGGGGGAGAATAAGTAATTAAAGAAAGAAGTTGAGTACAGGAATGAAATGATAAGTATAATAAAAGGGGGAGATAGCAGAGATAGCCAATTTTGAAATTTTGATAGGGAGATAGCAGAGATAAGAAAATTTTGGAATTTTGGGGGAGAAAGCAAATTTTGGGAAGAAAAGTTTGAATGAAGGATTAATTACTGAGTCACATGGGTTAAGTGTTTTTGCCACTCATGTCAAAGGGGGAGATTGTTAGCTTAAAGAATAAATTTGACAACTAAGTGTCAATACACTTAACCAAGATCAAGAATAGGTGCCGAGTGCAATAGATACCGAGTAATCTTCAGGTGTCGACTAAAGTGTAGGTGCCGAGTAAAGTGTAAATGTCGAGTAAAGTGTAGGTGCCGAGTAAAGTGTAAATGCCGAGTGAAGATCAGGTGCTGAGTAAAGTTTAGATGCCGAGTAACACAGTTTTGTGTAAGTGCCGAGTAACTCAGTAGAACAGCATGTGCCGAGCAACAAAAATATTTCAGGAGCCGACTAATCCAAGATATCAGCATAAGAGTTTGGAATCGCCCAAACTATGATGAAAACAGTCTTTACAGCCGACATGAGGAAATCTCAAAGGATTTAATGATCAGATTGAATCTTTTATATTTCCTATGTAATTTGCATGCAGCCAATAAGAAAAATGATAAAGGCATGCAACCAATCAACAAAAGATAAGTAGTAAGCGGAAATGAAGATTGAATATGGATCGTAGATCCATACCTAACCCTAAATCCTCGAATGTCTTTATAAGGAAGACGATATCTCATAGAGAAGACATGATAGAGAAGCAGATGATGAAGATGATGATATAGAGGAGAAGATATAAAGTGGTTGATATACTATTTTCAGAAGCAAAAGATATCAGATCACAAAGGATCAAGATCAGACGAAGCAGAACAGAGCCTGCATTCAGCAATCAAGGATTGTAAACTATCAGGTTCATTTTACCTAATACTTTCTAGCCATTGTATTAGCATGGAAATCCTATGGTGATAGGTTAGCTTAACAGCTATTTCATTGATCCTAGAGATAGGTGATTAAATCCTTTAACAGGGTGACACTTCATGTTAAGTGTTTGTAAATCCTCTAACCAGGTCACTATTAACATAGTGTAAAGCCTTTAACAGGGCAGGCCTTTAACAGGCCAAACCATAAGAAGTGGTTAAACAATATTGCTGCAGTAATTTTTGTGAGTATCATCCCCACCCCAGTTTTACCTTCTTATTCCTGGAGGGTTTCTGGGTTACCAATTTCAGGTGTTATGTGTTATTGATGCATGTGTTAGTTTCATGTTTACTTAATGTATTTACATGCATGCAATTTATTTCCACATAAAAGTTTTATAGGACAAATTTTAGTACTTCTGATTCACCACCCCCCCCCCTCTCATAAGTACTCTTTCCATATTTGAATATTCCAACAGCTGAACGCATGAACAGGACTATAATAGAGCATGCAAGGAGCATGGGGTTGCATTTTGGGTTGCCCTTAAACATGTGGGTGGAGGCTATCAATATTGTTGTATATTTGATTAATAGAGGTCCCTCTACTCATTTGGGCTATGGTATTCCAGAGGAAGCATGGACTGGTAAGAATGTGAGTTATTCTTTCTCAAGACCTTTGGTCGTGAAGCTTTTACTCATATAGATTCTGAAAATAGAAACAAGATGGAAGCTAAGTCAAAGAAATTTGTATTTCTTGGATATGGCATTAATGAATTTGGTTATAGGCTTTGAGATTTTGAAAATCATAAAATTGTAAGAAGTTAGGATGCCATATTCAATGAGAGAGTGTTACAAAGATCTATTGTAGCAACATGAGAAGAAAAAAGATGATTATGCAGTGTTGGATGATACTCCAAAAGATGATGTTCTAGCCATTCCTCATGATGTGCAACAACTGCAGCAACAAACAACACACACACCAGTGAATGTTAGACAATCAATAAGGAAAATTAGAACTCCACAAAGATTTTCTCGCTCTTTGTATTCTATTTTATTAATAGATGCTAGTGAACTTGAATGTTATGATGAAGCTATGCAGGTGGATACCAAGATTAAATGGGAGTCTACAATGAAAGATAAAATGGACTCTTTGGTGAAAAAATAAGACATGGGATTTATGCAAGTTTATTGCAGGTAAAAGGGCTTTACAGAATAAATGGGTTTATAGGTTAAAAGAAGAGGATGGAGGTAAGAAAAGATTTAAAGCCAAGTTAGTTGTAAAAGGATTTCCACAGAAATAGGGCATTGATTTTGATGAGATATTTTCTCCTATTGTTAAGATGACTTCTATCTGTACTGTTTTAAGCATTGTGGCTATTGAAGATTTGCATTTAGAGCAACTTGATGTTAAAATAGCCTTCCTTCATGGTGATTTGGATGACGAGATATATATGGCTCAGCCATAGGTATTTGAGGTCAAAGGTAAGGAGAACTTCATGTGCAAATTGAAGAAAAGTTTATATGGCTTGAAGCAAGCACCTTGGCAATGGTATTTGAAATTTGACAGTTTTATGCATGAGCATGGATATAGTAGGTGTCATTCAGATCATTGTGTTTATTTTAAGAGCATGGATATAGTAGGTGTCATTTAGATCATTGTGTTTATTTTAAGAGGTTGGATGATGACAGTTGCATTATTTTATATTTATATGTTGATGATATGCTTGTAGCTAGGTCTAACATGGATCACATTAAGGATTGAAATTCTAGTTAGCACATGCATTTGCTATGAAGAATTTTGGGGCAGCAAAAAAAATCCTTGGTATGAAGATTTGCAGAGATAGGAAGAACAAGAAATTGATGCTATCTTAGGTTGATTATGTTGAGAAGGTGTTGCAACTTTTCTCTATGGAGAATACTAAAGCTGTTAGCACACCTTTACCTAGTCATTTGAAGTTCACTAAGGAGATGTGTCCCAAGACACAAGAAGAGGAGGATAAGATGTGCAAGGTACCCTATGCTTCAGCTATAGGAAGCTTGATGTATGCTATGGTATGTACAAGGCTAGATATTGCACATGCTGTGGGAGTCATTAGCAGGTATATGAGTCATCCAGGAATTGAGTGTTGGAATGCAGTCAAATAGATTCTCAAATATTTGAGAGGAACATTCAATAAGTGTTTACACTTTGGGGGCTCTACTATTGATTTACAGGGCTATGTTGACTCAGATTTGGTAGGGGATATTGATGCGAGGAAAAGTACTATAGGTTATGTATTTACTATTGGTGGGGCAATGGTGAGCTGGGTTTCTAGGTTATAGAAGGTTAATACTTTATCCACTATTGAGCCAAAGTATGTTTTTGCTACAGAGGTAGCCAAGGAGATGATATGGCTTTAGTTCTTCTTGGAAGAATTGGGACACCCTCAAAGGGATAATTATTTTTTTATCGATAGCTAAAGTGTCATTCATCCTACCAAGAACTCAACTCTGCATTCAAAGACGAAACACATTTAGTTGTGATACTATTTCATTCGATCAATTTTGGAGGATGGATAGTTAAAGTTGGACAAGATACATATAGATGACAATCCAGCAGATATGTTTACAAAGGTCATAACAATGGAGAATTTGAACTCCTCTTCAGCTTCAATTGGTCTTCTCAACTAAATAGGAATAAAAGAACAACAAAGTCCAGGGCGGTTTGATCTAGTGGGAGCCTCATGTGGTATAGGATCAATCTCCAAGTGGGAGATTGTTGTTTAGTGTGGAGTCTGATAAGTCCCCAAGTGGGAGATTGTTAATTTGTGGTGATTGATCAAGAAAGTATTGTACATATTTCATAAATTCTTTGGGGTGTGGAGCATCGCCCTAAAAAAAATTCTTGGGTTGTGGCCGATGTTGTTGCTGACATATGGCCGATATGTTGTAACCCTAAAGCGAAAAAAATACTTTTATAAAAGGGCTTAGGGTTAGGGATGGTTTCATAGTGAGTGCTGCAAAAATTGGTTCTTGCAGTGGTATTGAGCTGTAAGGGATTACAAATTGTAATTAGGTCATAATCACTGGATTGTAATAATATTAGACTTTTTGTTTGGTGGACATAGCCCAGGGATTGGGTGAACCACGTTAAATCTTGATGTCTTGTGTTCTTTTTTATGTGATCTATTATTTTCTAGTATTGTTTATATTTGCATGTAATTGTTATTTATGTTTGTGGTTTAATCCTAACACTAGGAAGAGTGTTTGAAACAAAGGGGATGCTCAAAGTAGTGAGAATCATATTAGGAGCATTATGTGAAGGAAGATTGGAATATTGAAAAGCCCATACATTATGATAAGAAGGCATAGTAGAAGGAAATTAAATAGACGGAACATTTGTAGGAAGAAATGAAAGATTATGATTAGGGGACTCACATCTATAGGATTAGAATATTTAATTTGAGTAGTTATTATAGGTTAAGAATAAGTAGAAACACTAGTAATGCAAGTGGATATAGGTATATAATTTTAGTATCTATAGTAGATGGAACAAAACATAATTCTTAAGCATACTCAAAAATAGATTTAACATTAGAATCAACAAGATAAAAAAATACTATGTAAGAGGTGAAGACTAGGTTCATAATGATGAATAAGATTCATTAAGCCTTGTGAGGTAGAAATACCATGTTAATAATTTCATGAAAGTGGCCTTCTCTCCAATCATATAGTTCATCCAAGAGTCTACATCATTCATATCACATCCTTACCAAAAGTCCTAGAACCATCAATTTTAGAAATAAAAATTCAACTAAAATCAACCATGGAATAAGCAAATATTGTAGGTATGTATCCAAACCCTTCAGGTTACTATATAGTTCTTATAGATCTTCTTCCTATCCTTTCAATTGTATTGGACAGAAGAGGATATAGATGTAGTAGTGGTATAATATAATTGATTACAAATATAGTTTAAAGGAATATTGGGGAACAAAAAACAAATGAAAAATGAGATATTTCAAGTAAGAGCATTATTAGGACAATGGAAGATAACTTAGTCATATATAGTAATAGGAAGAAAATATAATCATTTAATGTAATTCTTATGAGAGGTGGCTTAATATGATTTTATATATGCTTAGGAAATGTCAATAGATTGGTGAATACCTAGTTTTATGATTTCCTCAACCTTGAAGAGGACAATAAACAAAGTCTAGTTCAAATTCAACCCTACCACAAGAATAAGGTATTATGGTTTTGCATTGTTTGTTAAATATGAAATAAAGTATGTATATATGATATTTAATCATAATTATTGTAGGTAAGAATATTTGTTAGTATTAAAATGATCAATATGATGTTATTTCAATAATTTCATAATGATAAAAGATGATTAGTAATATTAATCCTATTTAATGTTTATGAATAATATTTCAAAGATTAGATAGATGACGACTTTATGTGGGAAGGGGTTGTGTCATGACATTGATGGAGTGATTATGTAGATAAAGATCCTTCTGACCAATTACATTTAGTTGATGATGTGTGTGACTTAGAAATTTAAGTAGATATGATCTAGAATGCCAAACATGGACAATATATAATCGTTATAGGTACTAGGTAGGAAATCCACTTGTCTCTATAGATTTGAATGTACCTCCTTCCCAAATGATGATTACTTAGAGATGAAACATTTTCCAACTTCCTTAATCCTAGTTTTGTCATGCTCAATTGATTGTGATTTCTCTATTATTGATCTTTGCATTGAACCTCAACTATATCTATTAGTATTTTGACCTTGATCAAAAGTGAGTGCCTTATAACAAGTATCTTTGTATTAATATTTAATTTGTCTAAATATTTTTTTGACTAAAAAAGGTAGGAATAGGGTCCTGAACCCAGATAATAGCAATAACTTTAACAATATCTTCTCTAGGCCATTACAACCAAGCAATAGAGAAGCATGCACTCTAACCCAATAGTTAGAGTCCCTCCTAACCACATATAAAACAATCAATCAAAACCAGCCATGTTCTTTGAGTATCTTAAAGAAACCATACCTAAAACTACACTATACTAGATATCTTACTAACCATATTCCAAGTCTTTGCATTTAACCTCAATTATATCCATTACTATTATGACCTTGACTAAAAGTGAGTACCTTGTAACAAGTATCTTTGTGTTAATATTTATTTTGTGTGACTTTTTTTAATTCAAATGGTGTTATATTTTTATTATTAATTTCTAGCTTAATGATTATTTATGCATATAATTGAAGTTTAGTAAAATTCTTCATGATTTCATATGATAAAATAATGGTTGACAAAGAATTTTTTGCAGGTTTCAATATTTGTTTGTGATATTAAAAGCAGACAAAATGAGGGCTAGCCCAAAGACAAAATAATCCAACTAAATATTTCTATAACTCATTTCCATTAGAATGAGCTACTCGCTTCCTTAATATCAAAAATCCCTAATGTAAAGTATTTTTATATCTAAAGCTACTGCACTTTATACTTATCAAAATACCAAAATAAATATAAACCTAGTCCATTATTAAGGTAGTGGTGGTTTCCTCTATTCTCAATAAACCATCATTTATCATAGGATGACCATCAAAGGTTTTCTAAGGCAAGGAACTATCCCCCTTCTGATTATCTTCTCCTAAAAATTCCTTGAGTTGAGTCTCCCTAGTCTTTGAAGTCACCATATTTTGAGTATCTATGTTCAAGTTTTTAATATGGGAGGTGAAAGTCCCATGATTACTTGCTTCACCCTCCACCTTAGACTTTGGAGTATTATCTCCAGTATCAAAAGTATCCAACACACAGGAAGGCATAGGGTTGTCAAGAACACCAGTAGGGGTATCTTGATCCTTATCATCACTGTCATATCCTTATCCTCTAGCTCCCCATAATTTCCCTTATTGGTCATCCTTTTAGGTCTTGGATGGCCTTTCTACTCAGTGTTCTCTATAGAATCCGAACTAATAGACCTCGAGAAATAGATGGTTTCGTTTCTCTTAGTCTCTTACTAGACCTAAGGATTTTCTTGTTACACATAAGTCCAGTGCTATCTATATCCAGGACCTCAATCTTCCCATATTTAATCTTCTTGAGGGTGGAGTCGTGTCCTTTATCATCAAGGGTATGGCAAGAGTTAGATGAATCTTGGGGAGTAAAAAAATTTTAAAGAGGGGAGGGGGCTAGATTTTGCACTTGAGGGTTAAGGGCCTTATTAAATATGTATATTTGAACCATAAAATATTTTTGGTAAATGGTATAGCTCTTATCTTCATCTCTTTTCTTACACACATTCTAGATACAATATTAAATAAAGTAGAACAAAATGTAAGTAAAAGATAAAATTTCCCTATTCCTAAAGTGATTAAGGATGGGAGAGTGGTAACAATACATGACCTTAAACCTATATTGAGAGTAAGATACCTCATGATAGTGTAGCAGGCCATGTCCTAAGGCTCGTAAAGCTTTTTATGAGAAAAATTGTCATGGAGGAATTTAGATTCCTCACTTGATCAATTTTTTTTTTATCAAACTTACTTCATCTAAGACCCTAACCTATTTCCACAAATTCTTCCCTTCCAAGGATAGCCCACTTTCATTTTTAATGGACTCCTCACTAACTTCAAATGAGACACCATTAACAGTCACCCACTGATTCTTCTAGGAGTCAATGAGCTGAATGGAGATCCTTTCATCATGGACCTCAATGCATTCCATAAAAGGAATCAACCCTATTCATGCAGATATGTCCAAGTGACTTTGTCATTTTGAGAGGAGTCTTTAATCCTTGGTGGCTCCATATGAGCTGCGCTACTCTCCATGGCCATGTTTTTGCCAAGCTTAACTACCAAACCTTCAAAAATTTATGACATACCCACAACCAAGATACTATAAAAACTAAAGGAAATGGGAAAATATTTTAAAATATCACCTTTTCTCAGTTGACAAAAAATCACCATAATATTTATTGCATTAATTCTAAGGTAGCACTTTGTTCTATCATAGGTGAATAAGGAATAAAATATATTATCCATACACCACTTCAAGCCCCTTTTGTAGCCATATAATAAATGAAGAATAAGAGGCATTTAGAAATTAGAAAGTCCCATCCTTTAGGATTGTAAAAAATTACTCCATATCCTACCTTGGGCGTCGAACATTCCTTGCCATTATAAAGCATCATTAAAAGAACTTGTTGAAATGATAACCCATTTCAAAATTTCCATTTTATATACATTAGCCAAGTTAGATGCTAACTCAATCCTGCTACCAACATACGAAAAATTTGAAAATCCCATCATAATAGTAAATGTTTATCTTTTTGAACTAGTGATAATATCAACATTGGGAAATTATACTCAATTTTTCAAACCTGTTAATTTATGACACCATGCCCATATGTCACTAGACTATCAGCCACATGATTACCCTCATGGTACACATGTTGAATAGTGATGTCATTAAATCTATTTAGCAAAGTATCAACATCCCTAATTACTGCCATTGCATACCAACTCATCCTTCTTTCCACTTTAATATTCTCAATGACAAGAAGAGAATTTCCCTCGATCACAAATTTTTAAATTATCATAGTAATAATGGTCCTTAAACCCCAAAGTAAGCCCCATAACCTGCATCTCATTGCTTAAATTCTTATCATAGTGTTGCCCCCATTTTTCTCCCTCCTTATTTTACACATGGTAGCATGTTTAATTTGAGTCCAAAGTGCCCAAGTTTGAATCATGAAGTGTAAATTTTAAGTCTAGTTCAGAGATTGGGATAAGTTACCTATCATCAGGATTTTGAGTTTCCCTTTCTACCTTTGCATTCCCAACCATGTCATGTGGGTCTAGATGAAAATCAGTGCACATGAGTCAGCCTTGATAAGAAGGAAAGTTAAGTTAAATCATATCATTACATATTTTGGATTTTGATTTTTCTAGTTCAATTCCAATCGGAGAAGTAGCAAAGAAAGTTTTCCCCCATGAGTAAGCATATTTACACTAATCACAAAAAACTGAACTAGTGCATGGGAACATTCCTCAAAGATTCTATTGATGCACCCCATAGTTCTAAGAAATAGTTGATGAAATGTGATTTCACATATTAAAGCTTAAGTGGACACCACATGAATTTAAAAGGAAAATAGGCCGCAAAGGCTTGAAAGTGGGTTTTTAGGATATTAGTGCTCCCATTTCTCCCCTACTATATGTGCACATAAAATTCTTGAGTTGAGCAGTGTTTGGAATCCCCCCCCTCTCTATTCTATTCCAATCAAAAGAGAAAAAGTTTTATCACAACTCCAAAAAACTGCAAAGTGACCCAAGAGTGAGAAATATACTAAGAGCTTGAGGAATATTTTTTTAGAAATTCTATCAAGACATGTCTTCATGGAGAACCTTTTTTTGGTCATTCACATAATGAAGGAGAGTCTGTAAATGTCATGATTCTATGGGAAGAAAGAAAGGTTCCTTCTTCAATACTCTCGACAGAAAGGTTCCTTCTTCAGTAACACTTTGTTCTATGAAGAAGAGAAGGTTAGTTTGACACATGATGACATTATCATCTTTATCATCATCATCATCTTCAAGCCCTAAAGATGAAGGATAATTCTATGAGAAGGATGTTGGAGTGGCTAGAGGAAAGGATAAACTAGGTGCACTCATAGCTGCAAATAAAGAAATGATTAAAGACATAGAGGTGGAGGAAATCAATGAGTGCAAGAAATACTTAAAGAGGCAAGGAGAACACAAGAATCATCTATGAGAAATATCACTAGTAATCAATAGAAAATTTATTATAGAGTTATCTTAAGATGTCCAATAAGATCCTAAAATGGATCTCATAAACCAACTATCTACATTAGTTGGCAAGGTAAAACATGATTACTGAAGTGCAAAAGCACTTGTATAAAATAATATCAAAGAAAAAAGGATGAAAAATTTGCAAATTCTAGTAGAGAAGAGAAGGACCACCTTATAGGAAATAAGGGACAAACTACAAAAAACTTTACAAGTTTTAGCACGGATGTGAAGAAGTCACCAAATCCATGAGAAATCTCACAATCTAGAAAAAAAAAGTTACAACAAACTCAAGAGGACCTAAAAAATTTAAAGGATAATTTCAATGTAGTCATCAACTCTACAACTCAATATCTATCTAAAACTCAAGGGATGTTAAATCTCATTTATAATCTTAAGGTTGAGCTAGAGAAGAAAGCTATTAGACTGATGGAAGTATAGTGCATGCTATCACTATTAACAAATATCATCCAAATGCACATTAGAAATTTAGATGCACTAGTTAGAAAAGTTTCAGAAAACACCACAATGGAGCTTGAAACACTCTTAGGTGAGCTAAAGAGTGAAATCATTGCTCTCACCGAATTTGAAGGTGGCATGGGATACTCATCTTGCCACCATAAATAGAAAATACCAAGACATATTCAACAAATTGTAGCCACCCCATAGAACCATTTTTCATTTATGATAAAAAGATGAAGAATATATAAAGAAAATGCTAGGGGGATTACATACCAAGAGGAGAATAAATAGGAGAAGAAGGAAATAATAATGGCATAATATAGAAAGGGGGAGAATACACAAAGAAGGATGCAAAAGAACAAAAACAATGTTGAAAGAGGAGAAACAATGGAGAAAGAGGAGAATTTGGGCACCAAAGAAGAATAAGAACACAAGCAGAAGGACTTAGAGACAAAAGTAGAATGAAATGCAATGAACACATTTTTAGGGGAAGTTTTAAAAAAATTTGGCCAAGTCCCTCTATTGGTAACATCTACTCATATAGATGAAGGAATGGTAACAAATTTTTCCTTCAAAGGAGCTTTGCAAAGAAGAAATGGATAATGTTGGTAAATGATGTTTTTTTATCAATGCCAAAGGGGGTGACTATTGATCCTCTAAGTATCTTTAGTACAAAAGTTGAAAGAAGTATATATTTTTTCTATATATGGCCAAAAGTATTTGATTGGAAAATTTGTGACAACTAAACATAGGAAGAAGAAGAAGAAGAAGAAGGAAGTTGACATTTACCACTCATGAGTTATATTGACATATACTCTAGCACACCATGTTGTTACAAGTAGTCATAAATGGATAATAGTTTATCTAGGTCATCAACACAATGAGTCACCAATGATGTAATAGAAGGTAAGAGAGAAATAGTAGTAGGAAAGAATGAAAGGTTTCCATTGGTTTACAAAAGGATTTGCAAAGATAGTATTCTAGACCCTAGGCATAGGGATCACAAGTTTCCTATGAATGAAGCAAGCATGGAGCTCAAATTTTGAACTCAAGAATGAGTGGGATAAAATAGTCATGGGTAATTATGCCTTGATAGCAAAGAAATAATTTAGACAACTAATATATTCATAGTTGTAAGTTATTGAAGGTTGATAGCACTACAAGAAGAGACGGAGAGAACTGATAATGTGAAGAACTCAGAAAGAAGAAAACAAGCAGGGGTAGCAATTGTAGAGAGAGAATTCAGTGACACGATATTGCAAACATCCAATGGATGAGTGAGAACATAGTAATCACCAAGAAATTAAGAAGATCAATACATCTTCAAGGACACAAACGAGAGGTTTACATGAAAAGTTGGTGCCACATTCAAGATCAACACACTTTGTATTATTTCTTAACATTACATCTATTTTTAAGCTTGTAAAAGGGAAAGCTTCACTACTAAGCTTATTGTAAAATAATCTAACAAGGTGTCTCTTAGAAGGAGATTTGTAAATCCTCTAATATGGTATCTTTCACAAGCTTTTGTAACCCTAATAGGTTGTAGACATTTGCAATAAGATGCACTTCCAGAAGAAGAACTTATATTTCATAACAATGCACCCCTTTACATGCATTATAAGTTCAACTAGTGGGTATATTATCCCCACTTTTTTTTTCACCCTCTAACCAAGGGTTTCCATGTACAAAAATTATCCATGTCATCTTAATGAATTCTTTCATGTGTATGACTACTTCTTTTATCTTATTACATTTATCTCGATTTTGATTGTAATGTGGTTTGGATTAAGATTAGTTGAAATGGTTAGAGTAACTAGTTTTATGGATGAAACTGATTCAATCCCCCCCCCCCCCTCCGAATATTTATTGGGACCAATAGGTTTAACCACATCTAGGTGAGTGTCATTGTACCTTACTAAGGGTTTGGGATCAACCACTTGGGCTAGGGGCCTATACAATATGAAGAATGTCCCTACCCTATGTACTCCAACATTATATCCATAGTTATCTTGTTTGTTATAAAACCCAAAACCCAACCCATAAGTTCATTAATTATTATCTTATCACTTATCAAAAAACTCAAATATGGAAGTAGCATGAACAAGGATTTGACCTCTGATCATAGAATCCCTAACATCCACTTCAAGGCCCAAGAAGCTATGGTGAACCTCTCACCTATGGTTTATATCCTACTTATCAAAACAATCTAAAATCATAAATAGTTTTAGGGCATAATAACCTGATCCCTGACATCCACTTCAAGGCCCAAGAAGCTATGGTGAACCTCTCACCTATGGTTTCTATCCTACTTATCAAAACAATTTAAAATCATAAATAGTTTTAGGGCATAATAACCTAGGGTCCCATTCCCCTAGCCCCAAACCTAGACATATTCACATGAAGCATCATCATGAAATTACAATAATGTAAAAGAATTAATCTTCCAACAAGACAAAAAATCCATAAGCCTCTCGTGACCAAAACAAACTAAATTCAAAGTCCAAATTGCTCAATCAAAAGAGAAGACTAGTTTAGGCACATGTCTAGGGTAGTCTATTGAACCCTAATTCATCACAAGAAATAAAATGAAGAAAAAAATTATCAAACACTCTACAATCTAGTGAATATCACATCTCTACAAATTAAATGCCTCATAAGTAGATACAAGGTCACAAAAAATAAAAAGGACAAGATGAATTACTATTGGAATTATAGATGAAGTAACTGAGAGGGGGGGTGAATCAGTTACCCCAAAAATAAATCTTGGTCCCTTAGATGTCTTAGATAGCTAGCTACTGTTGATACTCGATAAACACTTCATAAAATGCTATAACTTGGTAAATTAACTTGTTACTGATCTTTAAGCATTCATAATTATTAGCATGCATGCAAAAGTAAATAACATGAACACAAGAGACACCAGATTTAACGTGGAAACCCAATATGGGAAAAACCACCAAGTAACTAGCTACCAATTTTCACTCTTCTGAAGTGAGCCTTGTTAGGAGCCAACCCTATTAAAGGTTACAATACACACTGTTAGGTGTGACCTTGTTAGAGGATTTAATCACCCTGTTAAGATTGGCCTTGCTAGAGGTCTTTAGAATAATTCAACTAAACTATCACCTTGTTAGAGGATTTACAAAATGGTTGTTAAACAACCTCTGTTAAGAGATTTTGAAATCACTGCTACAATGGTTCAAAAGTAACAATGAATTGACCTAAATATGATGCAATTGAATTTGCTAATTATAGATCTCTATTCTGCACCATTAGATCCTCCTTGATCAAGTATAGCTTTGCTACTCCTCAATGATCTCTGATCATCCTTCAAAATTTTATCTCACAAAAATTAGTCCTCCTTCACATTCATATCACACCAAATCCATCACACACTTAGAATTCACAACTTGACCTCTTATATATACCATTCAGATTATCAAGTCAGCTCATTCACAAGTTACATTTACCAATAAACCATACATCAGTCGGCTACAAATATTACATTAAACAAATAAACTTTATTTCACAAAACAATGAAATCCTTCATTGGCTGACCCTACTCAGTAAGCACTACTTCCAGAAACAATTTCCTGAGTTAACCATCTCAACTCAGTTAACACTGCAAAATCTGCAAAATCCTTTGGCTGCCATGTGAACTCAATAAGAATTGAATTTCCTTCACTAACCATGGGAGCTTAGTAGACTCTATTCTCTGCCATATTTTCTTTGATGATCGAGTAAGCTCAGTAGATACTGAATTTCCTTTTTTAACCTTGAAAGCTTGGTAACAACTAATATTATTTGCTTAACCTTGAAAGCTCGGTAACAACTATCTGCACAAGGTAAAGCTTGAGAATGCTCGGTAGACACCATAAACCTTCTTTGCTAACCTTTTGAGCTCAGTAGACTCTGTCTTTTGCCTTGCTGATCAACTGAGCTCGATATACTCTATCTGATAACTAATATGACATTTGTGTAACATCAAAGACAACACACAATTGAACAATTGTATCCAACAATTGCTAATTTTTGAAATATGGCCAAGTCTAAATTTTCTTAAAATGTCAAAACCTAAAATCTTTATTTTAACTCCTAGTACTATTATTTTTTTGGTATTATACCTCTTGAATCCATTAGGCAAGGTATGCCTTAACAAGCCTTATATCATAAATCTCCTAAAATAGAGTACAAACCTAAAGAGAGTTGTAAAAATCCTTTAATAGGTTGGACTTTAGTAGGTCATATTGTATTACTCTTAACAGGGTAAATCACCAGATGTGATAACTTTGTATTCTCTAACTAATCAACCTTTATATTGCAGTAGTGAAGGACTTGTGAGTATCATCCCTACCACATATTTTCCCTCTAACCAAGGGTTACCACATGCCAAATCATTGTGTCAAATGTTTTGATGAATGTGTGTTATGTATTTACTACTATTGTTACTTAATTTGTTTACTAGTCATTAAGTAAATTTTATTATGATTATGCATGAAAACTTAAATCAATCATCTAGAGGGTACGAGGTTGTTAAGGGTCAAAAGTTTTAGAAGGTATCGATTCACACAAACCACCCACCCACCCAATCTTAGCACCTTACTTTTTCATCAAAACTTTCCAAAAACCTATTCAATAGAAATGGTTTTAAAACTAACTATTGCTACTTTTTGTGATGATTATGAGTAAGCTAAACTAATTTTTGCATCCATCTTTAATGCCACTTTGTTACAAACACATTAAAACCCTCAAAATATGCTCAATAATAAAAAGAATTATAATTTTGTTCCAAGACAGTATTAAACCACACATGTCAAGATATAGACACAAGCCAAGAATTTTAGTGACACAAAGGGTACAATATAATGACAGTTGGAAACAACTGATTAATTATGTATTTTCTTTGATGTTACAAAAATGTCATATCATTGCTAGAAAGTGTATGCCAAGCTCACAGGGGCATTGAAGATAGTTTCCTATGTCTACTAATGATTCCAAAGTTTTCCTAGTTCATAAGATAGTGTCTACCGAATTCACTCGGGTGACAATGGAAAGTTTGCAAAAGTTGAGTGCTAATCAAGCTCATTTAGTTAATGAAGGAAATGTTGGATGGAACCAATGTTAACTAGGATCACTTATTTACTAATGGAACTTAGTGAATATGCAGTATTAACCAAGTTCACTTGGTTAACACATGAAAATTTCTTTGAGTTCATGTCTACTAAGCAGGGTCAGCTAACGAAATATTTTCTTGTTTTGGCATATTGAGTTCAATTTCTTTTGTTTGTTGGTTCTAGAAATTGAGAAGATGAATATTAATTATTCTAAGTTGTATTCAAGTTGACTAGACAATGTGTAAGATATAAATATAAGGTCAAGTTGAGGATTAGAAAAAGAAGCATAAGTGGAACATAATTGAAGATTTGATGATGCTTAGAGAGGAAGTGAATTAGAAGGATAAGAAGAATATCCTTGTTGAGATGCAAAGATACATTTGATCAGGAAGGATCAAGTATTCAAGCTAGAATTGAGATCTGTAATTAGTAATTTAGTTCCACTAGAAATCAAGTCAACTCATTGTTACTTTCTAACCATTGTAGTAGTGATCTAAATCTCTTAACAAAGTTCTCTTAACAACTATTTGTAAATCCTCTAACAAGGTGGAATTTATATTGAATTGTCTAAAGACCTCTAATAAGGCCACACCTAACAAGGTGATTAAATCCTCTATTAGAGTCACACCTAACAATGTGTTTTGTAACCGTTAATAGAGTTGGCTCCTAAAAGAGCTCACTTTAGAATAGTGAAAATCAGTAACTAGTTGCATTTGGTGTTTTTTTTCCAAATTGGGTTTCCACATTAAATATTTGTGTCAATTTTGTTCATGCTATTTTCTTTATATGTTTGCAACTAAGATAAAGTAAGCTCAATCACAGAGAATATCTTAAGATTTTTATCTTAAAGCATTTGCCAAGCTACAACATTTTCCTATGTGTTTACCAAGTTACAATAGAGTTCAATTTTCATTTGTATTGACATCTAAGGGATCTAAGATTTATTTTTGTGGTAAATAATTCACCCCTCCCCTCTCAATTACTCCTCTTATATTTCCAAAAATTAGTATCAGATATTTTGGTGCTTGCAATGAAGGTTTTAAGGACCAAAGCTAAAGATCAGGATGTCTTACAGAAGAAAGATTCCTAAGTTGAACTAAGATAACTTTACAACATGGCAAGGATTTATGAGGTTACATTTGGAAACTATCAGTGATTTAGGTTGCAAATATCTTGATAGTGAAGACAAGACTTCTACTGGAACATTATCAGGTGAATAAATTCTTGAAAGAAAAATCATATAATCATGATGATTGGCATTTCTTCTGCTCTTAATTATGTTGAATTTGATGAAATAAAAAGTTGCACATCTTATGATATGTGGATCAAACTAAAAGCCATCTATGGAGGAGATGATAATATAACAAGAGATAAAGCCAAAAGTCTTAGAGGACAATTTGATTAGATGAAAATGAGAGAAGATGAAAACATTGCCAAATATGTTGAGTGAATTAAACCAAGCATGAGTGCAATCTTGAAGCATCTGGAGGAGACATTGATGGAAAAATAGTTGTAAGAAAGGTACTCATAACCCATCTTCTTATCTATGCAATTAGAGTGTCTACTATTCAAGAGATGAGATGTGATCCAAATTGAAAAATAACTTCAGATGCTATAGTTAGAAGATTGACAACTTTTGAGTTGGATAACTATGATAACTATGTCCCTAGTTCCAAAGGTATTGAGTCTACATTTGAAGCCAAGCTTTCACTCAAGAAAAAGGGTAAGAAATTTATCAAAAGCCAATCAATCATAAAGTGAAGAAGAGGAAGAATGTTCAGAGAGTGATCTTGAATTTGTTGAAGCCCTACTTGCAAGGAAATATTTCAAAGATAGATGAAAGTACAAAGGTAAGATTCATATATTTTATTTTTCTTGTGAAGAAGTTGGTCACATTGCTGCAAGGTGCCCAGAAAAAGAAGACATAGATGAAAAGAAAAGAAATAAGTTCAAAGACAAGAAGGAACTTAGAAACTACAAAGACTACAAGGAAAAAGGTAAGATATCTTATTTTATGACTAAAGATTATGATAATAGTGATGATGAAATGGTATATATTATTGTAAAAGATGAATCTAATGATGAAGGAGATAAAATGACACATATCTCTCATGTTAGCAAAAATGATACATGGATTATTGATAGTGGCTACTCACATCATATGACTAGTGATAAAACAAAATTTGAACACATGGAACATTATGATGGTGGTATTGTGAGATTTGGAAACAATGAACCTTGTTGCATAAAGGGAAAAGGATGTATCTCATTAACCAATAAACTTAAATGTGACAATGTTTATTGGGTTGAAGAACTAAACCATAATCTACTGAGTGTGGCACAGTTGAATAAGATTGGATTCAAGATATAATTATGAATGGGAAGGCCAAACTGTAAGATGATAAAGGAAATCTGGTTGGACCTAGGAAACAAACAAAAGATAATCTATTCTATCTTGATCTCAGTGAAAGTTCATATTTTATTGCTCAAGTAGAAGAAAGCTAGTTATTGAAAAAAAGATTATGTCATGTAAACTTTGATAATTTGGTCAAAATAAACAAAAATAGAAGAGTAAGAGGTGTGCCTAGCTTAAGGAAACCTGATATAGGTCTATGCAAAATTGTCAAATTGGTAAGAAGGGAAAAATTAGTTTCAAAAGCAAGAACTATAATTTTGAAGAATTCTTAGAGCTTGTACATACATACTTATGTGGACCTATTGTAATAGAGAGTTACAGTGGAGATAATTTTTTCATTCTGTTTGTTGATTATTATTCTAGAATGATGATTGTAATGTATCTAAAAGAAAAATTTGAAACTTTTCAAAAATTTAAGTGGTATCTGGCAAGAGTAGAAAAAGAAACTAGAATTTAGAAGCTAAAATGTTTGAGATCAGAGAGAGGTGGTGAATTCATTTTCAATGAGTTCAATGTTTTACATTGAAAAAGGACTTTAGAGACAAGTATCAGCCCCTAGTACACCTCAACAAAATGGTATAGTTGAAAGAAGGAATAGATCCATCATGGATTGTGCAAGACTATTGATGATAGAAAAGAAAGTTGCAATCAAATACTGGAAGGAAGCAATCAGTACTGCAATCCATACCTTGAACAGAGTAAAGTTGAAGAAACACTCAAATTAAACTCCTTATCAAATATGGTATGGATATAAATCTAATGTAAGTTACTTTAAAGTATTTCTAGTAGCAAATGTTATATCTTGAAAGAATCTAGGAAAGGTAAATTTGATGTCAAAGGTGATGAAGGCATATTCCTAGGATACTCCTATAGAAGTAAAGCATACAAATGTTTGAATCTATCTATTTATAAAATCATAGAAAATGCACATTTTATAATTAATAAGTTTGGAGAAAAGAGTGAAGAAGAGAGCAACAAAGAACCTAAGGATTATAGAAGATTCATTTACTTTGAACGTAATGCAGTGCCAAATCTATTTGGAAGTTTGGAGGCCTCACCTCCCAAGTCCCTAAAATCTCCAAAAGCTACCAAGTTGCAATCAGTGAAACTTGAGTCACAGTCTAAAAGACCCAAGTCATAGTTGGAAGCTAATGAGCTATTGCTATAGCAAACCAAGTTTGATAGACTTGAGTCATAGATATTGGGACCCAAGCTTAATACAAAAGATCATGAAGAAGTCAGTGAAACAAATTCCAAATCCAAAGTACCTATGCTAGAAAGATATGCTAGAAGACATCATGCACCTTATCAAATCATTGGACACAAGTAAGATGGAACAATGATAGGAAACAAATTGAAAGGTACATTTTTTTTTGCTGAATTTGAACCTATAAATGTTAAAGATGTTTTTGATAATGAAAGTTGGATTGAAGCAATCAATTAGGAAATAGAATATATCGAGAGGAATAGAACTTGGACTCTTGTTCCTAGATGCAAAGATAAAAATGTAATTGGCACAAAGTGGATATTCAGAAATAAGCTAAATAGAGATGGAGAAGTTTCTAAAAATAAAGAAAGGTTAGTATGTAAAGGTTATTCTCAAGAAGAAGGTAATGGTGAAACTTTTTCTCCTGTTGCAAGATCAGAAGGTGCTAGAACTTTACAAGCATATGTAGCTCACAAAGGGTTTAGAGTTTATCAAATGGATGTAAAATCTATATTCTTGAGTGGAATTCTTGATGAGGAAGTCTACATTGAACAACCTAAAGGGTTTGTAGATCCTAGCAAAAGAGATATGGTCTGAAAATTATAGAAAGCATTGTATGGTCTCAAGAAAGCTCCTACAGCTTGGTATCAAAGACTTCATAACTACTTGATAAAGATTAGTTTTCAAAGAACAAATGATAACAATCATCTGTATATCAAAGAAGGACCAGACATGAAGATTGTGTTGGTAGAAATATTTTTGGATGACACTTTATTTATAGGAAATGATGACTTGTGCAAGGAATTTTCAAAAGAAATGAGTAAAGAATTGGAGATGTCTATGTTTGGAGAGGTAAAATTATTTTTTGGATTGCAGATCTAACAGAAGAAAGATGTTATCTACATTACTCAATCTAAATATATCAAGGAGATACTAAAAAAGTTTCGAATGGAAGGTTCAAGACCAATTGGAAATCCTATGTCTACTAGACATAAAATTTCCAAAAATGATGATTTGAAGGAGGTAGATCACACCACATATAGAGCAATGATTGGAAAAATATAGTATGTAGTGCATACAAGGCCTAATATTGCATTAGCAATTGATATGGTGTCAAGATTCTTAGCAAATCCCAAAGAAAATCACATGATGGCAATAAAAAAAATCATGAGATATCTAAAAGGTACTAAAGACTATGGCTTATAGTACAAAAAAAGAGACAATTTGGATTTGAAAGTATTCACAGATGCTAATTGGGTAGGAAGTGTAGATGAAAAAGAGAGCTCCAGTGGTGGAGCATTCTTTCTTGATAAAAGACTAGTGTCTTGGACAAGTAAGAAATAGAATTGTATTTCTTAGTCCAAAGTAGAAGAAAAATATGTGGCAACAATAGTTAATTGTTCTAATATTGTTTAGTTAAAATAGTTATTGACAGGTATAACTTGATAGATATCAATGATCTAGTGGTTATATACTATGATAACATCAGTGCAATTAATATATCAAAGAATCTAGTGATGCATACAAAAACAAAACACATTTCTATAAAATATCATTTTTGAGAGAATTGGTACAAGATAAAGAAGTAAGATTGGAATATGTGAATACCAAAGAACAAATTGTAGACATATTCACTAAGCCATTACCTAAGGATGCATTTCAATATCTAAGATTTAACTTAGGAGTCATTCCCCTATTTAAAGCTCACTAAATGAAGTTTAGTGATGCATCAACCAGAGCATGTTGAAGATCAGCTAGTTGATGTAGTATTGACAAGGGCATATTGAAAATGAATTAGTACATGAGGTACATTTATATTCACTAAATATTGTCTTTGGCATGAGATGACATAGAGGGAAAGTTTGGCTATCAAATCAAAAAAAAATTGTTTAATGATGTCAACATGGAAGAACTTGGTCTAATAACAATGACGTAAAGTTTTGCTAATAGTGGAAGAAACTAAAGGCAGAGGGAGTTCACACTAATAGATGGAGTTCTTATTGATGAGAATCAAAATGAAACTAATGATATGCTCCTTATTTTATTCTTGCTCTAAAATTTCATTGTAATGTGACATGTTGTGTTGCCATCAATGCCAAAAAGGTAGATTATTGTAAACAATTGATTAATTATGTATTATCCTTGATGTTACACAAAATGTCATATCATTACCAGTCAGTTTCTTCCAAGCTCACTCAGACATTGAAGATAATTTCCTATGTCTATTGATTATTATAGAGTCTTCCTAGTTCAAAAGACAGTGTCTACCGAGTTCACTTGAGTGATAAAGAAAAGTTTGCAGAAGTTGAGTGTTAACCTAGCTCACTTGGTTAATGAAGGAAATGTTGGATGCAACCAATTTTAATCAAGCTCACTCGATTACCAATGGAACTTTCTAAATATGTAGTGTTGATCAAGTTCACTTGGTTAACATAGGAAAATTACTTTGAGTTAGTGTCTACTAAGCAGGTTGGCTAGCAAAGGATTTTCTTGTTTTGGCATATTGAGTTCAATTGATTCATTTGTTGGTTCTAACCGACTGAGAAAATGAATATTGATTATTCTAAGTTGTATTCAAGTCAACTTGACAATGTGTAAGATATAAATATAAGGTCAAGTTGAGGATTAGAAAAAGAAGCATAATTGGAACATAATTGAAGGTTTGAGGATTCTTAGAGAAAGTGAATTAGAAGGATAAGTAGAATATCCTTGTTGCTTAATAAAAACATACATTCGATCAGGAAGGATCAAGTATTCAAGCTAGAATTGAGATCTATAATTAGCAATTCAATTACATTAGAAATCAGGTCATCTCATTATTACTCTCTAACCATTATAGTAGTGATCTAAATCTCTTAACAAAGTTGGCTTAACAACTATTTGTAAATCCTCTAACAAGGTGGCATTTCTATTGAATTGTCTAAGGATCTCTAACAAGGCCACTCCTAATAGGGTGATTAAATCCTCTAATAGTGCATTTTGTATCCTTTAATAGGGTTGGCTCCTAACAAGGCTCACTTCAAAAGAGTGAAAATCAGTAACTAGTTACAACTGGTGGTTTTTCCCATATTGGGTTTCCATGTTAAATCTTGGTGTCAATTTTGTTCATGCTATTTCCTTTATATATTTTCTACTAAGTTAAAGTAAGATCAATCACAAATAATATCTTAAGATTTTTAGGTTAAAACATTTGTCGAGTTACAACATTTTCCTGTGTGTTTACTGAGTTACAAAAGAGTTCAATTTTCATTTGTATTTTCATCTAAGGGATCTGAGATTTATTTTTGTGGTAACTAATTCACCCCTTCCCTCTTAGTTACTCTTCTATTTCTGACAAAATTGGTATCAGAACTTGGCCACGGGTTTGAATCCTACAAGCCATAATGGGTGACACTAGGATGGGGATTGTTGGCAGTGGGATAGCATCCCTTGGAGGATTTTTGACATGGATTAACTGACTCTTGTGGTTCTACAAGACTATTGGTTGTATCAGGCATTGACAGGTCAATCTTTGGTGCAGTGACAACTCTAGCCTTTCTAACAATCGGTATCAGATAGAGGTGGTAGGTCTACTAAGATCTATATGTATAATCTCCAATTTTTCTATAGTGGTAAACTTCTTACTAGGAAAAGAAGTTCTATTATGTTTTTCTAGTACACACTCCTTGCAAATTGAGTTAGTAGGCTTTACAATCTCAAGCAAATCTCTAACTACAAAAATACTTCTAGTTTTCAAAATGTTGTCAAAGTTTATATATGACAAAATATCTTATGCCATAACCAACTATCATCTATCTTTTCAACCAAACATGTCATTTCAGTAGGATTTAGCTTAAATACATTACCTCTAGATCTAGTTCCTATTCCAATTACCTTTCCATCTTTGTCTCTAATCATGTATGTCTTCTCTGTGAACTATAATGGATAACCTTTATCCACTAAGTATCCAATAGTCACAAGATTGTGTTTCAAACCATCAACAAAATATACATCTTTAGTGTTAGTCTTACCATCTACGATTATAGATCCAATCCTTTAACATGACATGTTGCATTGTTTCCAACTCTGACAATGCCTCCATCATGCCTTTTGAAGTCAAAAAACTTGTTCATATCACTAGTCATATGTCATGAGCAACCACTATTGATTATCCAATCAGATTTCTTTTCAACCTATGATACCAAAGCCATTTTCTTTGGACATTCTTCTTTAATAGTTACAAATCTTATTTCATCATCACTAGCACTTGTTGCTTGTTCATCAGAATCATCTTCTTCATTTTCATAAAAGCACACTCTATCTCTTCTAGGTTTGACTTTTCTCTCTTTTAGGACATTTAGATGCATAATGATTGATGTAATACCCCAACCTTGCTTCCAAACCCCAAGCTTTCTCAGGGCTTCCTTAGGTCATTCACCTAACCCACTAGGCTTCTACACACCCTATGATTCCTAGGATCTTGCTCAAGAGATCCTATTCCTTCAGTTGGAGGCACACCAGCAAAGTAACATCATTGCTCACTAGCCTTCCCCAGTCCACCATCAACCCTCAAGTCCACCTAGACCTCCAGGGGTGATAACTAGTCATCTATGGTTTCTTTGGACTCCTTCTAACATCCAAGATCCTAAAAAATTCTGATTTAATGGGTACATTCAACCCACAAGGCTTCAAACACCAAAATGCTCCAAAAAGGCTACTAGGAATTAACCCTCCTAAATAGCCGGCAACAAGATTTCTTGGAAAAATTATTAACAGCCCTACAAAAAATATATTTATGGATACCTTTTTCAGAGTATCTCAAGATTCTATAATTTTCCAACCCCCAAACTGTCCGTACAACCAAAGTACAAAATTTGGCTAAAAATGAAGATTTCGAAGGCTTTATCACTATTGTGATAGAAAACCACCTTAGAAATGTTTCCAAGACCTCACCTTTGGACTGGAGCAAGGTTAGACCTTCTCCTTAATTTTTGTGTATCCAAATTGAGGCATTTGAACTCTCAATCCCCTCCATAGCTTGTTTTTCGACTCTAATCCCTGGCCAAGTTGCATTTGGCTTGCCTAGGGCATCACTTAAAAAGTGATTGCTACTGTTTTCAAGGGCCCTCCTTCTTGGTACATAATGTACATGGAACTTAGTTCCAAATCCCAAAATACCAGAGGTTTCCAATGGTGGGAAGTGGCCTTAGGATCCCATTTTGCAAATGCAGCCCTGTTCAGCACATCAAATTGTCTAAAACAAAAATGATTTTTTAAACCACAAAAAAATGATTGAAATGATTAAAAAAAACTATACAAAAAGATTTAAAACAACATTTCAAAAAATTTCGCACAAAAATATTAGGCCATACAATCCACTTCTATTGAAAAATGATTCAAATGCATAAAATCGGCAACAAAACCATGTGCAAAGTTCGTACAAATGCAAAATTCATCAAACCAATTTGTCCAACTTGTACAAATCCTTCCATTTGACCTCTTATAGGCTCCCTCATGTGCACTCAACCAATTTTGATAGTTATGGCCTTCCAAGCAACCAATATGACAAAGTTGTCAAAATTGCAAGAATAAGTTGCAATGTTGTCATGGCAACATTGACAACTTTTGAGCAACTTTTGCTCTAGAGGGATTTAGACCCTCTAACTTGCTCCAAGGACCACATAGACATATTAAATGACATATATGAACTCCAAAAACCTATTCAACCCTTTAAAAGCCTATTTTAGTCACTTTCTCACATTTTGGACCTAAATCACCTAGTGAGCAACTTTAGGCTTGTAGACCCATTTTGGATCCTTCTAGCTTAACCAACCTTGCCTAAGGGCTAGTCTAGTCCTATTATTGTACTAGTGATGTGGCTATCATTACTACAAGCCAAAAATAAGTAAATACCTAGGTTTCAAACTTAGCTTGCCTAGGTGCTCCTGCACCAATGACCAAATTCATTACAAGTCCAAAATTTAAAGATTTTCTTACCATCCTTTCTCTTCTTACCAGAAAGGCTACTCCTCCTCCTATATTTCTATCCTCATTAGATCTTCTACTGCTAGCAAAGTCTCCTCCAACACTTGTGCTCCTTGATAAACAAGGTCAAATATTTAGGGCATTAAAAGTTGTTTCAATTCTGGTCAATTCTCTAGACTATCTAAGCTCATTCTCAACTACTTCAAGTCTCCCAAGTAATGTTTCCTTTGTGAAATATTTTTTACAAGATATCAATAACTATATCATCTGAACTACTTTCTTAAATGGTGATGTTAAACTCTTCAATATCTTCCATATCACCTCATCATCTTGCTTGGTTCCTCCTTGAGATCTAATACCTGCAATAATTTCTGATATCCTGCCTACATATGTTCTTATAGATTCATCTTCCATCATTTTAGCATCTTGAAATGCACAAATCCAAATTTGTAACCTTAATTTCTTAGAATGTTCATCACCTTCAAAACTATTTTCAAAAGCTTCCCTAATCATATGAGAAGTAATAAGTGACTTTACCAAGTTGTACTCAATTTCAAGAAGTCTAGACGATAGTGCTTCTCTAGCTCTGATTGTCACACATGAAATTTTCCCTTTCTTCCTCGGTACAAGTTTCCAAATCTTTTTCAGCAATGATTTCCTTTTTTGATTTTGTCAAGATCCAATACCCTAGACCCATACACAATAGACGTGTCTTCGTCTTCTCTTTCCAAATATCATAATTTGTTCCATCAAACTTCATACTATCCTTTCTAAATATGTTCATAGTGGATCTCCCAAAGTTGTTAAACTTCATCTTCAAGGACCTAAAGCTCTGATACCAAATGTTAGGAAGGCTAGGATTGACATTGCACCAAAAGATAGATCTATTAATGCTCAATACAACCAATAGTTTTATAGAACCATAGGAGGTGGTTAAGCCATGTCACAAACCCTATGGGGGCCACTAGCCCACTACCAACAATCCCCCTCCTAGTGTCACTCACTATATCCTGTAGGATTTGAACCTGTGAACAAGCTCTAATACCAATTGTTAGAAATAATAGTCTCAAGATAACTGAGATTGAGGAGGGGTGAATCAGTTATCCAATAATTAAAAAATTTACCCACCTTAAATAATCTTAACCATTCAACCAAAGTAAACAACAACCATAACAAGATGCACATACACAATTACACCAGATATGTTAACTAGGGAAACCCTTGATCAAAAGGAAAACCTCAGTGAGAATGATGCCCACAACATAATGTACTAATATAAATATTCCTTGTTAGATGATGAAACCTATTAGGAGTCAATTACAAAATTTAGTACATATGAGTCCCTATTAGGAGACTTTGAATCCTTACATTAGAAGATTCCAACCTTGTGAGGATTTGTGCCAACCCTATTAGGAGTTGTAGAAGACAAAGGGACCCATTGTCCAAATAGCTTATGGGGCAAGACCACTAAGCTCACTATCCAGCTGATCTCTCAACTATTCCTTGCAGAATAATTGCCTATACTATAATTTATCTTCTCTCCTCTATCTTGTCAAGAGGATCAATCACTATAAGACCTTTTAGACTAGGTCACGAACTTCAAATCCAAGTATCAAACTTTAGATCACATAATAAAACCTTGGAAATGAATTTTTCTTCACCTTCACTCTACTTTTCTTATCTTTGCATTCCTCTCTTTATCCTTGTTGCAATCATTCGTACATCTCATACATGATAAAGGAAAATTGTCTTTCCTCTATACCGAATCCATACAAAAATTCCCTAAGTTGTCTATTACACCTTCTCAATTAATTATTATAGGACCTCATTAAGAACACGTTACACTTAGTGATAACATTAATCTTTCACCTTGTAACTTGAATAAATTTCTATACATATAACATTATGATGAGCAAGCTTAGCTATGTCATCTCTATAATATCTTCTTCAAATATTTAACTTTGGCTTCTTAGAATAACAATTTTGCTAAGAGATATAACAAGTTTACTAGAACATGTCTCTGTAAACTCTATCTTAGCACAATCTTCACCGAAACTTGCATAACTTCTTATAGACTTAATATCTTATGCTTCTGAGGTTAGTTGCATATACTAGACACTTAGTAGTATCTCCTTTCAAACTTGTTGAGTAAAAGTACTCAACAATTTATCTGTACCAACTTGATCTTTTCATTTTTCTTTTGTCACATACTACAAAAAAATGCTATGTTGACATCAATGATAAACATAGTCACGAATGTAACATATTATCATGATGATGATCTAATCATGTTTCTACAATACTCTCCCATAGAAGTATCATCAACATTCATGCTTCCAACAATCTCCCCCTTTGGTATTGATGGCAACATAGATGAAAAACATCTAGTTCCAAAAATACCAACTGTAAAAGACTATTAAGCTTTCTTTTCAAATCCTCTTCATCAATCATTCTTTCCCATTGATATACCTCAATGTGCTCTATATCAAACTATTTTTTCATGCTCAAACTATTGTTGCTCAAACTGTTTACATGTTGTACTTCTCCCAAACTATTTTTCATGTTGTACTTCTCCCCCATTGACATCAATGTCAAAGGTTTTAGCAACCATCAATCTCTGTAACAAGTGTCTCTAACCTACTCAAGTGTCCAAAGACACTATTAAAAAAAAATCCAATAAGAGTCCTAGATGACTCTGTTCATCATAGATACTCCTCATATCAGAAGCATCAGCATTTAGTCCAAACAAATAATAATGCTCTTTTATATTGGACTAATGCAATCTTGCATCATCTACTCTGATGTAGGAAGTTGCATAACCCCTAGCATACCTCGTAAATACTCAAAAGTCTCTTTCGGAAGAGGCTTAGTGAAAATATCTACAATCTATTCTTTGGTGTTTACATACTCCAATCTAATTTTCTTTTCTACAACTTTATCTCTCAACATGTGATATTTGATAGAAATGTGCTTAGTCTTAGAATGAAACACTAAATTCTTAGACATATTCATTGTGCTTGTGTTGTCACAATGTATGAGGATAGATTCACTAAATTTTATATCCTTCAGTATCTACTTCATCTAAGCAACTTGATTATAATTATTTTCTATTGCAACATATTTTGCTTCTGTTGTACTTTGTGAGGTGCAGTCCTGCTTCATGCTTAACCAAGAAACCAATCTTCCTCCAAGAAAGAAGGATCCACTACTAGTTCTCTTTCTAACATCCATACCACTTACCCAATCAACATCAGTATAAGCATATAAAGTAAAATCATTAGATTTTTCATACCACAATCTAAACTCTACTTTTCCTTTCAAGTATCTAAATATCCTTTTGACTGATGCATAATGTCCTTCCTTTATACTAAATCCATGCAATAATTCCCTAAGTTGACTATACACCTTCTCAATTAATTATTATAGGACCTCATTAAGAAGTTGAAATTTTTGAGATCTGACAAAGGTGGTGAATTCATTTCCAATGAGTTCAATAAATTCTACATTGAAAAAGGAATTAAGAGACAAGTATCAGACTCTAGTACACTTCAATAGAATGGTATAGCTAAAAGAAGGAATAGATCCATCATGGATTGTGCAAGAACATTAATGATAGAAAAAAATGTTACAATCAAATACTAGAAGGAAGCAATCAGTATTGCAGTGCATACCTTGAACAGAGTGTACAGTTAAAGAAAGACTCAAATCAAAATCCTTATGAACTATGGTATGGCTACAAACCTAATGTAAGTTACTTGAAATAATTTGGTAGAAAATGGTATATCTTGAAAGATTCTAGGAAAGTTAAGTTTGATGTCAAAGGTGATGATGGCATATTCCTAGGATACTCCTGCAGAAGTAAAGTATACAAATGTTTGAATCTGTCTACTTATAAAAGAGTGAAGAAGAGAGCAACAAAGAACCTAAGGATTATAGAAGATTTGTTTACTTTGAACTTGATATAGTGCCAAATATATTTGGAAGTTAGGAGGCCTCATCTCTTGAGCCCCCAAAATCTCTAAAAGTAACTGAGTTGCAATCAGTGCAACTCGAGTCACAGTCTAAAGGACCTGAGTCATAGTCTGATGGACATAAGCTTAATAGAGATGATAATGAAGAAGCAAGTGAAATAAACTCCAAATCAAAAGTACCTTTATTAGCAAGATATGTCAAAAGACATCATGTAGCTAATCAGATCATTAGAGACAAATCAGATGAAACAATGACAAGAAACAAATTGAAAGGTTAATATATAGAGGTTATTCTCAAGAAGAAGATATTGATTATGGTGAAACTTTTGCTCTTGTTGCAAGATTAGAAGGTGTTTTAACTTTATTGGCATATGAAGCTCAAAGAGGATTTAAAGTTTATCAAATGGATGTAAAATCTGCATTCTTGAATGGAGAAAGTCTACATTGATCAACCTAAAGGTTTTGTAGATCCTAGCAAAAGAGATATGGTCTGCAAATTACACAAAGCATTGTACACTCTTAAGCAAGCTCCTAGAGCTTGGTATAAAAGACTTCATAAATACTTGATAAAGATTGGTTTTCAAAGAAAAAATGATAACAACACTCTGTATATCAAAGAAGGATTAGATAAGAAGATTGTGTTGGCAGAAATATTCATGGATGACACTTTATTTACAAGAAATGATGACTTGTGCAAGGCATTTTCAAAAGAAATGAATAAATAATTTGAGATGTCTATGTTTGGAGAGATAAAATTCTTTATTAGGTTGCAAATCAAGTAGAAGAAAGATGGTATCTGCATTAATCAATCTAAATATATCAAGGAGATACTAATGAAGTTTGGAATGGAAGATTCAAGACCAATTAGAACTCCTATGTCTACTCAACATAAGCATTCCAAAAATGATGACTCCAAGGAGGTAGATCAGACCACATACAAACCAATGATTGGAAAATTGTAGTATGTAGTACATACAAGGCATGATATTGCATTAGCAATTGGTATGGTGACAAGATTCTCAACAAATCTTGAAGAAAGTCACATGATGGAAATCAAAAGAAACATGAGATATTTGAAAGGTACTGAAGACTATGGATTATGATACAAAAATGAAGGCAATTTGGATATGAAAGTATTCACAAATGTTGATTGGAAAGAAAGTGTTGATGATAGAAAGAGAACCAGTGGTGGAGCATTCTTTCTTGATAAAAGACTAGTGTCTTGGACAAGCAAGAAGTAGAATTATATTTCTTAGTTTACAATAGATGAAGAAAATGTGGCAGTGATAATTAATTACATTCTAAAATTGTTTGGTTCAAACAACTATTGGTAGGTATGAATATAGAGATCAAGGATCTAGTGGTTATATACTATGATAACACTAGTGCACTCAATATATGAAAAAATCCAGTGATGCATATGAAATCAAAACACATTGCTATAAAATATCATTTTTTGAGAGAATCGGTATAAGATAAAGAGTAAGATTGGAATATGTGAATACCAAAGAACAAATTGTAGACATATTCACTAAGCCATTACCTAAGGATGAATTTTTGTATCTAAGAGGTAATTTAGGTGTCATTCCGCTATATGCAGCTCACTAAATAAAGTTTAATGATGAAACAAGTAGAGCATGTTGAAGATCAATCAATTAATGCAGTATTGACAAGGGCATATTGTAAATGAATTAGTACATGATGTACATTGATATTCACTGAATATTTTCTTTGGCATGAGATTTCAAAGAAGGAGAGTTTGTCTATCATATCAAAAAAAAAAAAAAAAATTAATGATGTCAACAAGGAAGAACTTGGTCTAATACCAAAGAGGCAGAGTTTTGCTGACAGAGGAAGAAACTGGAGGCAGATTGAGTTCATACTGATAAAGGGAGTTCTTGTGGATGAGAATCTAAATTAAACTAAGGATATGCTCCTTATTTTATTCTTGCTCTAAAATTTTATTGTATTATGACATGTTGTATTTCTATCAATGCCAAAAAGGGAGATTGTTGAAAGCAATTGATTAATTGTATATTATCTTTGATGTTACACAAAATGTCATATCATTATCAAGCAATGTATGCCAAGATCACTCGAGCATTGAAGATAGTTTCCTATGTCTGTTGAGCATTCCAGAGTTTGCCTAGTTCAAAAGATAGTGTCTACCAAGTTCACTAAAAAAAAAAAGGAAAGTTTGTAGAAGTTGAGTGTTAACCAAGCTCACTGAGTTAATGAAGTAAATGTTGGATGGAACTAGTGTTAACTGAACTCACTCAATTACCAATGAAACTTTTTGAATATGCAGTGTTCACCGAGTTCACTTGGTTAACACAAAAAAATCACCTTGAGTTAGTGTCTACTGAGTAGGGTTGTCTAACAAAGGATTTTCTTGTTTTGGCATATTGAGTTCAATTGATTTGTTTGTTGGTTCTAGCTGACTAAGAAGATGAATATTAACTATTCTAAGTTATAGTCAATCCAACTTGACAATGTGTAACATATAAATATAAGGTCAAGTTGAGGATTAGAAGGGAATAGCATGAACACAATTGACACCAAGATTTAATGAAGAAACCCAATTTTGAAAAAACCACCAATTGCAACTAGTTACTGATTTTCACTCTTTTGAACTAAGCCCTATTAGGATTCAACCTTGTTAAAGGTTACAAAACACACTATTAGGTGTGACCCTGTTAGAGAATTTAATTACCCTATTAGGAGTGGCCTTGTTAGAGGTCTTTAGAAAATTCAATAGAAATGCCACCTTGGTAGAGGATTTACAAATAGTTGTTAAGCCAACTCTGTTAAGAGATTTAGATCACTGCTGTAATGGTTAAAGAGTAACAATGAGATGACCTGATTTTTTATTCAACTAAAGTGTTGATTATAGCTCAGTAGCTTTTGACTGTGACTCAGGTCCTTCAGACTATGAGCTCAAAATACACAAACTGGCAATGATATAACATTTTTTGTAATATCAAAGACAATACATAATTAATCAATTATTTCCAACAATCTCCCTCTTTAGCATTGATGGCAATACAACATGTCATAATATAATAAAAACTTTAGGGAAAGAATAAAATAAGGAGCATATCCTTAGTTTCATTATGATTCTCATCTATGAGAACTCTCTCTATCAGTGTGAACTCCCTCTGACTTTAGTTTCTTCCTCTATTAGCAAAACTCTGCCTCTTTGGTATTAGACCAAGTTCTTCCTTGTTGACATCGTCAAAAAAAATTTATGTTGATATGACAATCAAATTATCCCTCTTTGACATATCATGCCAAAGACAATATTTGGTGAATATCAATGTACCTCATGTACTAATTCATTTTCAATATGCCTTTGTCAATATTGCATCAACTAACTGATCTTCCACATGCTCTAGTTGATACATAACTAAACTTCATTTAGTGAGCTTTAGATAGGGGAATGAGCCCTAACTTACCTCTTAGATACAGAAATGCGTCCTTAGGTAATGACTTAGTGAATATGTCTACAATTTGTTCTTTGGTATTCACATATTCCAATCTTATCTCTTTATCTTGTACCAATTCTCTCAAAAAATGATATTTTATAGCAATGTATTTTGTTTTGGTATGCATCACTAGATTCTTTGATATATTAATTGTACTAGTGTTATCATAGTATATAACCACTAGATCCTTGATCTCCATCTTCATTCCTTCCAACAATTGTTTGAACTAAACAATATTAGAACAATTAACTATTGTTGCCACATATTTTGCCCCTACTGTGGACTAAGAAAAATAATTTTGCTTCTTGCTTGTCCAAGACACTAGTCTTTTATCAAGAAAGAATGCTTCACCACCGGTGCTCTTTCTATCATCAACACTTCCTATCCAATCAACATCTATGAATACTTTCAAATCCAAATTGCCTCCTTTTTTGTACCATAAGCCATAATCTTTAGAACCTTTTAGATATCTCATAATTCTTTTGATTGCCATCATGTGATTTTCTTTAGGATTTGTTGAGAATCTTGCCACCATACCAACTACTAATGCAATATTAGGCCTTGTATGCACTACATACTACAATTTTCCAATCATTGATCTGTATGTGGTCTGATCTACCTCCTTGAAATCATCAATTTTGAAAGTTTATGTCTATTCAATATACAAGTTCCAACTAGTCTTGTGTAATAACCCCAACCAGTTATAACTTCATGAAACACCAAATTCTGCTCAAATTCAATTGTTTGACATTTTTTCAAGCACTTTGCAAGCAAGGTCTAATACCACTGTAATAACCCCAACTGGTTATAACTTCATGAAACACCAAATTCTTCTCTAGCTCAGTTGTTTGACATTTCGTCAAACATTTTTTATGGAAGCTCTGATACCACTATAATATCCCTTTTTAATTCAAACCTCAACTTGTTGATTTATAGGTCAAAGAAAATTTTCAAACACTCCCAAACGATCTCTATGCTTGTTATTTCTGAGTTTCAGATTGATTATGCTTGTGATGTGAATATCAGGATTTAACTGTGTGATTTTGAGTCAAACTCGATGACCCATGTTTCATGAGTAGTGATTCAATATGAATCCATCTCTCATGAGAATAAATGGAACACTTAGCACTCATTGGATCTAGGTGATGCTCACAGGGGTGAAGCATTGGGACTTCCCGGGACGTCACCCATCCCAGTACTACTCCAGCCTGAGCGCGCTTAACTACGGAGTTTCCTCCACAGTTAAACCCAAAGCTTGCAACCCCATTTGCTTGATTATGCTTGCTTGAAATGATATCAAAGGAATCTAAAAGCTTGTAGTTGATTACTACTATATCTAAGAAAAGAACTAAATGCATATGCAATTATCTTTTGGCTTTTCAAAGACACATAGATGAATTCTAAATGAGAAATATGCACTTACAATCAATTTGTATTTTGTCAAACACTTGGCATGCATACTATAATGTCAATCTTGGAAGATATAAATTTGCACATTACATCAAATATATAGACTTGTAACTTATCACTCCTCTAGTGAGATACTTTCTAATTCAATGCTTAACATAATATTCCAAAGCTCTTGGCTTTGCAACCCCAAGAAAAATTGAGTAGAAATGACATTATAATTCTGATATAAAATGTGCATCTACAACTACTTATGACAGCCACCTTTATAATGCCAAATGATCAATTTAAATAATGCAAATTGCTTGTAGAACCTAATATACAAATTGCCTAATGAAGGAGATGATATTGCAATCATAATCAAGCCACGTATTGTAGTGCAAGAAGTGTTCATGACACTATTCACATCACTATTTGCGTCACTGTTCACAACACTATAGCAGCCAAAAATAAATGTATTCTCCAATTTAAGAACAAATAGAACTCTAGAATGAAGTTCTCTTGAATTCCAAATTTAGTGGATATTTCACCAGCTCAAATGGTTACAACACTGAAGAATTGATGTTCTCTAATGGCTAACTGAAATCTGAAACCCTTAGTTTCTTCTCCCAAGTTCATATCAAATGAGATTGACAATAATCAAATGCCTAACAATGAAGCTCTTTCCTCTATTTCTTCTTTTCCTTCAGCCTTCTAGAAGGAAATAAGATATTATTCAATTGCTCTCTCTAGAAGCCTCCCCCTTTCCAATACAATAATTAGTTGTGCTTCTAGAAACTTAATTTAATTAAATATAAAGTCACCTTTAGATTTATTTATTTATTGATTTTAATTTAATTTATTTCTCTTTATTTCTCCACTTAGCCTTCGGAGATGAAAAGCTAAGAACTCCATTGAGAGTCTAAAATATGGGGAACATTACATCTTGAATCTTCCATTCCAAACTCTTTTAGTATCTCTTTGATATATTTAGATTTGAGTAATGTAGATACCATCTTTCTTCTATTGGATTTGCAATCCAACAAATAATTTTACCTCTCCAAACATAGACACCTCAAATTCTTTACTCATTTCTTCTAAAAATACCTTGCACAAGTCATCATTTCCTATAAATAAAGTTTCATCTACAAATATTTTTGCCAACACAATCATCTTGTCTCCTTCTTTCATATATAGACTACTAATATCATTTGTTCTTTGAGAACCAATCTTTATCAAGTAGTTATGAAGTCTTTCATACCAAGATCTGGGAGCTTGCTTGAGACCATACAATGTCTTGTATGATTTGCATACCATATCTCTTTTGGTAAGATTTACAAAACCTTTAGGTTGTTCAATGTAGACTCCCTCATCAAGAATTCCATTCAAGAATATAGATTATACATCCATTTGATAAACTTTAAATCCTCTATGAGTTGCATATGCTACTATAGTTCTATCACTTTCTAATCTTGCAATAGGAGAAAAAGTTTCACCATAATCAATACCTTCTTCTTGAGAATAACCTTTACATACTAACCTTACGTTGCTTCTGAAAACTTTTACATCTTCATTTAGCTTATTTCTGAATACCCACTTTGTGCCAATTACATTTTTATCATTAGGTCTAGGAACAAGAGTCCAAGTTTTGTTCTTCTCAATTTGTTCTATTTCCTCATTCATTGTTTCAATCTAAATTTCATTATCCAAAGCATCTTTAACATTTCAAGGTTTTAATTCAGCAAACAAACATGTACCTTTCAATTTGTTTCTTGTCATTTTTCCATATGACTTGTCTCCAATGATCTAATTAGATGCATGATGTCTTCGACATATCTTACTAATATAGGTACTTTGGATTTGGAATTTGTTTCACTGACTTCTTCATGATCCTTTGTATTAATCTCGTGTCTCACTATCTATGACTTGGGTCCATCAGACTCAATTTTCTCTAGCAATAACTCGGTAGCCTCTAACTATGACTCAGGAACTTCAGATTATGACTCAGGTTACATTGATTGCAATTCCATAGCTTTTGAAGATTTTGGGGACTTGGGTGGTGAGACCTCTTGACTTCTAAATAGATTTGGCACTGTATCAAGTTCAAAGTAAACAAATCTTAGATATAATCCTCAACTTTTTTGTTGCTCTCTTCTTCACTCTTTTTCTACAAAATCATCAATTCTCACATGTGTACTTTATATGATTTTATAAGTAAATAGATTCAAACATTTGTAAGCTTTATTTCTGCAAGAGTATCCTAGGAATATGCCTTCATCACCTTTGACATCAAAGTTACCTTTCCTAGAATCTTTCAAGATACAACATTTTCTACCAAATACTTTCAAGTAAGTTACAATAGATTTTTAGCCATACCATAGTTCATAAGGAGTTGATTTGAGTCTTTCTTCAACTTTACTTTATTCAAGGTATTCACTACAATACTAATTGCTTTCTTCCTATATTTGATTGAAACAATATTTTCTATTGTCAATGTTCTTGAACAATCCATGATGGATCTATTCCTTCTTTCAGCTATACCACTCTACTGAGGTGTACTAGGGGCTGATACTTGTCTCTTAATTCTTTTTTCAATGCAAAATTCATTGAACTCATTGGAAATGAATTCACCACCTTTGTCTAATCTCAAACATTTTAGCTTCTTTCTAATTTCTTTTCCTACTCTTGCCAAATACCACTTAAATTTTTGAAAAGCTTCAGACTTTTCTTTTAGATACTTTATAGTCATCATTCTAGAATAATCATCAACAAATAGAATAAAAAACTTATCTCCACTATAACTCTCTATTCCAATAGGTCCACATAAGTTTGTATTTACAAGCTCTATGAGCTCTTTAAAATGATAGTTCTTGCTTTGAAACTAGTTTTTCCCATCCTACTAATTTGACAATTTTTCCATAGACCCATATCAGGTTTCTTTAAGCTAGGAATACCTCTTAATCTTCTATTTTTACTTATTTTGACTAGATTATCAAAGTTAACATGACATAATTTTTTGTGTCATAACAAGCTTTCTTCTACTTGAGCAATAAAACATGATCTTTCACTTAGATCAAGATAGAATAGATTACATTTTGTTTGTTTGCCAGATCCAACCAAATTTCCTTTACCATCCAATAGTTTGGCCTTCCCATTCATAAATTCTACCTTGAATCCAATGTCATTCAAGTATACCACACTTAGTAGATTATGCTTTAGTTCTTTAACCGAATAAGGATTGTCACATTTAAGTTCATTGCTTAATGAGATACATCCTTTTCCCTTTATGTAACAAGGTTCATTGTTTCCAAATCTCACACTACCAACATCATAATGTTTCATCTGTTCAAATTTTGTTCTATCAATAGTCATATGATGTGAGCAACCACTATCAATAGTCCATGTATCATTTTTGCTAACATGAGAGATAAGTGTCATTTTATCTCCTACATCATTAGATTCATCTTTTATAGCAATATATACCAATTGCTTCTTCATTGTTATCAGAATCTTTAGCCATAAAACAAGATTTCTTACCTTTTTCCTTTTAGTCTTTATAGTTTTTGAATTTCTTATTTCCTTTGAACTTATTACTTTTCTTTTTATCTTTATTTTCTCTATTTGAGCACCTTGCAGCAATGTGACCAACTTCTTCACAATAAAAATAGATTAGAGGAATCTTACCTTTGTACTTTCCTCTACTTTTGGAATATTTTCTTTCAAGTAGGGCTTCAACAACTTCAAGATCATTGTCTGAACTTTTTTCCTCTTCTTCTCTTTTTGATTGATGGGCTTTTGATTTCTTACCCTTTTTCTTGAGTGAAAACTTGGCTTCAAATGCAAACTCAATATCTTTGGAACTAGGGACATAATTATCATAGTTATCCAACTCAAAAGCTATCAATCTTCCAACTAGAGCATCCAAATTTATTTTTCTAATTGGATCACATCTTATCTCTTGAATAACAGACACTCTAATTGCATAGATAGGAAGAAGGGTTA
Source organism: Cupressus sempervirens (assembly GCA_028749045.1). Classification (NCBI taxonomy): domain Eukaryota; kingdom Viridiplantae; phylum Streptophyta; class Pinopsida; order Cupressales; family Cupressaceae; genus Cupressus; species Cupressus sempervirens. The sequence goes on along the minus strand of CM053792.1, from coordinate 652,253,706 downwards.
TGAGTACCTTGCTTACAACTGTCTCGTCATCAATGTCTCCTCTAGATGCTTTGATTGCGCTCACACATGCTTTAATTTGCTCAAAATATTTTGCAATATTTTCATCTTCTCTCATTTTCATTTGATCAAATTATCCTCTAAGAGTTTCAGTTTTAGCTCTTCTTACATTATCATCTCCTCCATAAATGGCTTTTAGTTTGATCTACATATCATAAGTTTTAGTGCAACTATTGACTTCATCAAATTCACCATAATTAAGAGCAGAAGCAATGCCAATCATCATGATGTTATGATTTTCTTTTCAGCAATTTCTTCAACTGATAATGTTCCAATAGGAGTCTTGTATTCACTGTCAAGATATTTACAACCTAAATCATTGATAGTTTCCAAATGTAACCTCATAAGTCACTGTCATACTACAAAGTTGTCTCAGTTCAACTTGGGAATCTCTCTTCTGTAAGACATCCCGATCTTTAGCTCTAGTCATTAAAACCTTCACTGTAAGCACTAGAAGCTCTTATACCAATTGTTAAGAATATAAGTAGAGTAACTGAGAGAGAAGGGGTGAATTAGTTACCAAAAAAATAAATCTTAGATCCCTTAGATGTCAATACAAATGAAAATTGAACTTTGTTGTAACTCAGTAAACATACAGGAAAATGTTGCAACTTAGAAAATACTTTAACATGAAAATATTAAGATATTATATGTGATTGATCTTACTTTAACTTAGCTACAAGACATTTGGGAAGACATTTGGATTTTGGATCACCCTTTGTGTGATGACCCTAGATGGAACAAGTATATGGAGCTTTGTAAGACTCGGATTGGAACTTTTGTGGTGGATTGCTAGAAAGAGGATGAATGGATGGACCTCAATAGAGTGGACTCCAATTTGGTTGAACTCATCAAGTGCCTAAATACATTCTTCCTAAACCAAAATGAGGATGAGATGATTTGGAAAAATTTTCCCAGTGTATTTTTTCAATTGCCTCAACCTATGCTGATTCCTTTGATGTTTATGAAGAACCATGTTGAGCTAAGGCTTGGATGAAAGGTATGACACCCAAAGTCAATATTTTCATTTGGATCCTTTTGCAGAATAAAGTTCTTACTCTAGATAATCTTAAAAAGAGAGGGATTATTATTAGATGTGTTCTCTACAAGAATGATGGGGAATTAGTGGATCACATCACTTTGCACTATCCTTTCACTAAGAAGATTTGGAATAAAATATGTTTCTTATTGAATGTTGAATGGGTGTTTCCTTCCACTATTTAGTTATTCTTTACTAGTTGGAAGGCTCCTTCAAAGAATACTCTGATTGTTAAACTATGGGACTTTATTCTTTCATATGTGGGTTGGGTTATTTGGAAGGAGCATAATGGTAGGATCTTTAGAGATGTGGAATCCAATCCGACTCAGGTCTTCCATAAGATAAAGATTCTTATGATAGAGAACATTAAAACTTTGGAATCTGAACAGCAACCTTGTAATGACTAGGAAGCTAGTGTTCTTCATAATTGGAATTTGAAAAGTATGAGTACGGGTGTTGATAGACCTAATCCTAGAGAACACACAAGATGGGATTGTCCCCCTAACAATTAGTTTAATATAAACTTTGATGGGGCCTCGAAAGGAAACCGAGCATTGCAGGGTGTGGTATTGTGATTAGAAATTCCAATGGAGGTAATATGGGAAGTATGGCTATACCAATTGGAAATCAAACAAATCATGTTGTTAAAGCCTCGGTTACTCTTCATGGTATTATTCTTGCTAAGAAAATGAAATTGAATAATATTTGGGTGGAGGGGGATTCACTCAATATTATTAATTGTCTTAACAAAGTAACTATACCTTCATGGACAATTAGTAATATTATTAATGAGGCTATCCATTTAATAAATTCCTTTGATTCTTGTATTATCACCCATAATTTTAGAGAAGCTAATGGTGCTGCTAACTGGGCAACGAATGTGGCATGTAGAAATGATCATACTATCATGTGGGGAATTCATGATCCTTTACCTCTAGATGGTCACCAAATTTTTCATCATGATAAATGGAGGTCTCTAAAAAAGTTTTTTTAATTATGATAGTGCTAGTATAGAATTATTATGTGGAGTTAAGTGGCCACGAGCTTTGGGCTTTTATTTCCAATGATTTGTGCTTTGTTTCGCATGAATTCTGGGTCTTTTGTGCCATCCTTCTCTTTGTTTTTTGTGAGACTCTTTTCTTTTGGGGGTTGTAGATGAAGAAGCTTTGGGTTTTTAGTGACAGGAAAATGGGAGGAAAGAGGAAAAGGGTGGAACCAGTGAGTTGTATGGAGTGGATGAAGAAGGAGGAGGTGTGGGATATTCTAAGGTGGGGTAATTTTACTAAGTATATAGAGAGGCTTAATGGCAATAACTTGGCCATTACGTAATAGTTTATTAAAACTTGGAAGGAGGGCTCTATTTTGGTAGGCAAGCAGCGTATCGAGATTTTGAAGGAGGTGATTGTAGAGGCCATAGACTTGGAGCTTGAGGGTATCAATTTCTATAGGGAGTGAAAACTTTTTGATAGAGCTATTGAGGAATTCATGGAATCCGAGCATCAGAAGAGTCACCTAGTTAAAATTGGTAAGTTATATATCAATCCAGCCTTTGTCTCGCATCTATGATGCTTTATTTTGTTTGTGATTATGGAGTACTTGACCCTGGATGGGAGATTTATGAAATGTTACAAGTATCATTTTATTTTAGCCAACCACTTTAGGCATAGTGTGAAGATTAATTTTCCTTACTATCTGAAGCAGTCTCTTAGTATTTATGTTCAAGCCATTCAGAAAGACCTGAATGGAAAATATGTTTGCCATGAGGGTCTCATGGTTCTCATCATGAATATTTTAGAATCTAAGAGGATGGTGAGGAGTAGAGGCCGCATGAAGGATGTTGATTATGAAACAAAAGGGAGCATCTCAGAGAAGGGTTATGGCTCTAAAACACAGGATGAAGCCAAAGGGGGTGAGGAGAATGTGAACAAGGGCGCTAGGGGCAATTCAAAGAAGAAGAAATAAGTGGTTGGTCACTCTGATTCAGAGAAGGAGAGTGATTTTGTGGAAGAATTAGTGAGGGATTATAAATTGAAAAGTGAGAATAAGGGTAAGCGGATTAAGGGAAGTTGGGTTGGGAGGGCTTCTTCCCCCTTGGATGATGAGACCTTAGCTCATAGGATGGAACAGAAAATATTTCCTTCAAGACATCTGGAGAAGAATTTTGGGTCAGGAGATGAGGATTCTCAGGAATAGGGTTCATCCACCCTGATTTTGGTGAGAAGTATGTTGGTACACCATGGTCTATTAAAGGGATGTATGGTAACCCTAGTGTTATTTTGAAAGAAATTGGGGTTATGAAAAACCAAATGCATATTCTTGGTAGGGATATGTAAGATTTAAGGAAGGAAGTTGGACATGCCAGCAAAATTGCCCGCAAAGAATGCACTCTTGGGCAACACATTGGCAGATTAATGGAGGTGGTCGAGAGTGCTGAGGATGTTAAAAATCTAATGTAGAAGATCTCATAGCTGGAGGCAAAGAATAAGGCAATGGACAAAGATTTTATTGCCAACCAAGGAAAGATCACAAAGATGGAAACTAAGATGAGCAACCTTGAAAATTTGATTAAATCAATGGCTGAGAATGTGAGTACTCTACTGAAGAAATTGGAGATGGAGAAAGGTCAAGACTCGCCTCAGGCTATTGACAGTCAAGGTCCCAGCAAGCGTACTAGGGCTCACTCAAAGAAGATTGAGGACATGGGCAAGAAGAATGAGGTGAAGGCAATGGCTGAAAACATGCAGATTCTAGCAGATTGGGCACTAGACCTGATCAAGGCTACTTAGCTAGTTCTTTGTTGTCTTGTTTCCTATCTTTTTATTGGATTTTTGATGTCTTTGTGCTATCTTTTTCAACAGATCTCTTTGTGACCTCTTCTTGGTTCCTCTTGGAGGTCTATTTTGTGTTTGCTCTTAACTGCTATCTCTGTTTCTAGCTAGACTTTTTGTAAAAAGGTTTCAGGTCCTTTAAAACTTGCTTTTACTTAATCAAAACTTAGTTGCAAACATATATAAAAGAAATAGCATGTACATAATTAACACCAAGATTTAATGTGGAAACCCTATTTGGAAAACCCACCAATTGCAACTAGTTACTAATTTTCACTCTTCTGAAGTGAGCCATATTAGGAGCCAACCTTGTTAAAAGTTACAAAATACACTATTAAGTGTGACCCTATTAGAGTATTTAATCACCCTATTAGGAGTGGTCTTGTTAGAGGTCTTTAGACAATTCAATAGAAATGCCACCTTGTTAAAGGATTTACAAATAGCTACTAAGCCAACTCTGTTAAGAGATTTAGATCATAACTACAATAGTTAGAGAGTAACAATGAGATGACCTGATTTCTGATACAACTGAATTGCTGATTACAGATCTTGATTCTAGCTTAAATACTTGATCCTTCCTAATTGAATGTATCTTTGCATCTCAACAAGGATATTCTGTTTATCCTTCTAATTCCCTTCCTCTAAGCATCATCAAATCTTCAATTATTTTCCACTTGTGCTTTTTCTTCTAATCCTCAACTTGACCTTATATTTATATCTTAGACATTATCAAGTCAACTTCAATAAAACTTACTTTTACTTTATCTGTGTATGTTGAGCTCACTTGGGCATAGATAGTTTCTTGTGTCTATCAAACATTCTAGAGTTTTCTAGTTTAGAAAATAGTGTCTAATGATTTCACTTGGGTGACAAAGGAAAGTATGCAGAAGTTGAGTGTTAACTGAGCTCACTCGGTTAATGAAGGAAATGTTGGATGGAACCAGTTTAACCAAGCTCACTTGTTTACTAATGGAACTTTGTGAATATGTAGTGTTAACCAAGTTCACTTGGTTAACATAGGAGAATCACTTTGAGTTAGTGTCTACCGAGCAAGGTCAGCTATCAAAGAATTTTTTTGATTTGGCATATTGAGTTCAATTGATTTGTTTGTTAGTTCTAGCTGACTAAGAAGATGAATATTAATTATTATAAGTTGTATTCAAGCTAGCTTGATAATGCGTAAGATATAAATATAAGGTCAAGTTGAGGATTAGAAGAACAAGCACAAGTGGAACATAATTGAAGATTTGATGATGCTTAGAGGAAGAGAATTAGAAGGATAAGTAGAATATCCTTGTTGAGATGCAAAGATTCATTCGATCAAGAAGGATCAAGTATTCAAGCTAGAATTGAGATCTATAATCAGCAATTCAGTTGCATCAGAAATCAGGTCATATCATTATTACTCTCTGATACCAATTGTTGGAAATATAAGAGGAGTAACTGAGAGGGGAGGGTTGAATCAGTTACCACAAAAATAAATCTCAAATCTCTTAGATATCAATACAAATGAAAACTGAACTTTGTTGTAACTCAGCAAATGCTTTAAGAAAAAATTCTTAAGATATTATTTGTGATTGATCTTACTTTAACTAATTTTTGCATCCATTTTTAATGCCAATTTGTTACAAACACATTAAAACCTTCAAGATATGCTCAACAATAAAAATAATTATAATTTTGTTCCATGAAAGGTATTAAACCACACATGTCAAGATATAGACACAAGCCAAGAATTTTAGTGACACAAAGGGTATAATGTAATGACATCATTTATTTTCACCTTTTCTTTTCAAATGAGACTATTACACACACGTGCCAAAATGTTTGTCCTTTGTACAAGTCCCTTTTCAAGAATTTTCAAAATACAAAAATTTGCAAATTTTATAACCTTCTTGAATTAATACATAAGTTATGAGAATGAAGATAAACTTTATCTAAATTTTTCAAACTTTAAGATAAAACAATATCTTGAGAATAATATGTATTTTATGAATGAAAAATTATTTTCTTATATAGAAAAATGAATAAAGGTAAATTGAATCATAATTAAATACATTTACATGCAAAAAGATAATTTGAAACTAAGTATTTACTACATTTGGTATTCATTATAAGTAAACTAAAGTAACTCTCACATCATAAGTAATGCTAATTTGTTAGAAACAAATAGAAACCCTCAAAGTGGTGCACACCATGTATTTTTTTAATGTAATTTTGTTGCTAAAGATATTAAATTGCACATATAGATATTGACACAAATCAAGAATTTAGTTACCAAAAGAGTAAAATATAATGACAATATCTATTTTCACATTTTCTATTCAAATAAGATTATTACATGATACATCTTTTTGCACTTACTTTTTAACAGAATCTTCAATATACAAAAATTTATCAATTCTGTGAACTTCTTGATTTCCTATATAAAACAGTAGAATGAAGATAAACTTTATATAAATGTGTCAAACTTTTATGTCTAAAACTCTTAACACAAAAAAATTATAGTTTTTATAAATGAAAAGTTTATGTGTTATATAGAAAAAAATAACGGTAAACAAAACCACAATTAGATACATGCAAACTGATCGCTTACTATGCCTTACAATCCATTTAATCTGAACTAACTTAAATAATGCATACAATCTGGACAAACTATGATACGGCCGCTACACTTCACAAACAAATTCAGCTCTGAAATTTTGTACAAGGAACCCATTTAAATGAACGGATTGCAGCGGACCAAGAGCAATGAATTTCATCTGCTTAGTTAAAACTAGGCCCACATTGATCCTGCCAAGAGAACTAAAACTTTAGCAACACATAAATCACTTCATGAAGATTGTCAACCCGCTGCAACTATCTAATAGTTTGTTCGAGAAATGCATCTCTTTCCTGAAACCCTAGGATTGGAATGAGTAGATTTAGGCAAAGAAAAAGCTTTATGCATGTCCGTGGGTCTCTTTTCTCTTGGAAATCGGATGCTTTCACCTGATAAACTCCCTCTGTTTTGATAGACATTTAATCTGGATCCGTGTGATTGCTCAGTGGGTAGAGCCACATTCAATGCCTTGGCACTTGCACATCCCATAAAGCTTCCTCCACTTGATCTCCTCTGTCGTGAAAGACTTGTGTTTTGCAAAGAATAAGCGTGCTTCTTCTTCATAGTCTTAATCTCCTCGTAATCCAATGAGAAATTCCCAATACTGGCCTTGTCCATGGTATCTCCGCTGGTTATGCTCCAATCCACCGACACGTCGCTGGGTTCACAACATGAACTTCTTGCAGAGGGCGTCACGTTGTCTCCAAAATGATACCCCAGCGCCTCTGGATAACTCGATTGGATGCTCAAGCTCTCATCCATGGAATCCCTATTCCTCCTCAACGGATAGCACGCTGTGGCTTGCGTGGTTATGCTCTGTATTTCAAACAGATCCGCACTTGAATCGCTCTCCTTGTCTTGCTCCACATCCCCATTATTGTCCCCTCCAAATTTGGATACTTGATCAGAGTTTGAGTCCAAGAGAATGAAATGTTTGTGCAAATCTTGTTCAGCAGTACGGGTAAAGGGAGAGTGAAATACCTCCAATGATAACCTTGGATTGTCTTCGGACTTCATAGGCAGGGCTGAGAAGGAGAACCCATTTTCTTTTTCCTTGTCTTTTGATAAACTCGGGTGTTCATGAAATGTTTTCGTAGCTCCTCCATTGATGATGCTGCTTTTGACATCACTGAACTCTGAGGCAGTGTCGGCAAAGCCCTCTGCTCGCTGCATTTCAATGGACCTGGTCAGAACTCTTTTTCCGAGACCCGGATAACTGTACTGCATTGAGCTGAGAGAGCTGTTCATCAACGCATTCGACGTCATGGAATTCGACACCGATGGAGCCCGCCTGCTTTCTGTCAGAGTGTCATCGATGTCCACAGATCTTTTATCCGAGCAAGGACAACTGCGGCACCCGAATGCCCACTTCCCCGAACTTCTTTTCCCGTTATTTACTGCCATGTTACGAGCTGAATAATTACCGGCTGCCATTGAAAGCAGCCCTGCTTGGCTATTCCAGCTGGCCTCAGAAGACGCCGAGGGAGTGCCATGAGTGGCCACCCCTGGCCTAAAGCTTCGATTCGATGCAACAATGGAAGATGCGGGCGATGGAATTGGATGATGGGTATTGTACAGATCAGGACTAGGGGAAACTACCTTTTTCTTACTTGTTGCCTGCCTTCTGCCATAACTTGCAGTTGCAACCACTTTGTTTTCCTCCGAAGCACTGAAATATTTCTCTGCTTCAAAGATGCTGATCTCTGAGTCCTTTGTTAATCTCCCAAGCTCCGGCAGTCTCTTACTGTAGGAATTATGCTTCTCTTGTGGACCATTTGAAATCTCCCTTCCACTTTCAGTTGGCCCCTGACCCTCCAATGGGCTGCCAAGTTCTTGTTGATCCGAATTAGACGTTGCCTCAAGAAATGAAGAAAATGAGACATCTCTCGCAGTAGCTTTGCGGTTTCCTTCAGAACAACCCACAAATGTCTTGTGGTTTCCACCATGAAAGCTTATGCCATTGGGCCCTGGCACAATCCTCACACTCGTCCCACCTTCCTTCAAATTGCTTATGCCCATCTTCCAACACTAACAACAGCTTTCCACTAGATACCCACAGCTATAATTACTAAATTAGGTTTGCAAAATAGATACCCACTATAATTATTCAATTGACATCAACTGAATTAGGTTTGCCCAGTAGATACCCACTATAATTATTTAATTGACATCAACTGATAGAAATATTGAACTCTTGTTATATTGAAACTAGATGGAACTCACTCTCAGCTCATACTAGCAACCATTAACCTCCTTTCTACAGACTCATGACAAAGAATGTACATGGCTTCCACCCCTCCTTAGAGAGAACCATTAACTTATTCAACGCAATCCCCAAATTAAACTTCTCTAAATTTGCTGCCAACACTATATATAAGCTATCCAGTGTCTTAGAAAGCTAATGTAGAAGAGAAGAGCTATGCCTACAATAGATACACTAAACCCTTTAAAACTCTTGAGGTCCTTGCAAACAAGGGCAAAGTCCAAACCCACAAAACCCTCAGAACATTAAAAGATTTCAAACTGCAGCTAACACTAACAAACTTGCTGAGCCCACGAAATCTTAAAAGCAAGATACTCAATAACAATAAATTCTGCTATCGAATTTGACATCTGATATAGTAATCGGTTCCTTGTGGATAGAATCAAGTAGTTTCTCATCATTTTTCTTTTCTTGCATGCTGGTAGCAATAATGGAAGACAGAGGCCCCTCACACATGACTGTCCCATAAAATAGAATAATTGGATTATACATATTAGGTGTTTTATGTCCATTTCTCTGTCACTGTACAAATCACTTATTCCTCTACAGTGATTACATTTCAGTGGGTAGATACCTCAACAAATTATAGCGAATCTCCTATCTTTCACACTGCATTTCTTGGCAAGTCTAATTATTAACCCTTACGTAAATATACTAGTGATTTCTCAACGAATGAGATCTCTTTAAACGTTGTAGGTTTAGTCAATTATGAATAAATTTGGTATACATATAGGAAATGTACGCAATTCAAATAGAACATTCTAACAGCCCAAAATGCAAACTAAATAATAGAAATATATTATTAATCTAATAGGGTATCTTCGTTTCAAAACTCAAATATGTTAGGTAAGACCAAGGGAAACTTTAGATAACTAAAAATTGCAGAATAAGTTAGATGCATTAAAGAAATATTGTAGAAAAGTAATGGAATTACAAAAGTACACAAGATACAGATTTTTAAGTCAAAATGTTAAGAAAATGTCTAATAGAAGAATATATAGATTTGATCTTTATAAACTATATATATATATATAATCTTGTGAATAAAACTGTACTAACATAGAGAATAGAAACTTTTTCACAAAAGAAATATTATTTTATAATTGTAAAAAGAAAATAGAAATTTTTACTTTTTGTTATTTAGATTTTTAATTATTGTCATTGTTCAATAAATCAATCATATGTACATTATGTACAGATCATACAAGTTAACTTTCAAGCAGGTCAATCAAACTTGAATAGTGAGCAGCCTAAAACTAATGGAAAATATATATATTATATATGTGTTTGGTCTCATTCTACTAGTGTGTATGATAAAATTGAGTTTTAGAGAAAAATTACAATTCAAACTATAAGCAATCAACTCACGCCAACTATAATAAACTAGTCAATAAAAATCCAAAGATGTGGGCTCAAAACTTTGTGCAAAGTTAGATAATTGTATATGCAACAATGACCTTGTTCCTCACTATCCCCACAAGAATGGATCAGACTTCCCCGTCTCTTTAAGAAAGTCTTCTCGCCGTCCGGCAAATCAAAACTTATTGTCAATGGAAAATGAAATATCAAAGTAGTTATCGACGTATTTAATACTAAAGCAGAAAATATCTGATATGATAGTTACAGAAGAATTTTTCTCCACCGTAGCCATGGGATTTTCTTTCTATTGTAAAAGAAAAGAAAAGAAATTCTCTTTTCCCAATTGAAAGACAACTGGTCTATCTTTTATTTGAAGTAAATTTTGTAAATAGTTCACCATTGATCGTTAGAATAAAGAATAGACGTGTTCAATATATCATGTATTCTCTGTGGTACCAAAGGTGAGATCGTGCAAATCACAATTAATGGACCAAACTGAAATTGCTGTTTTTGATAAGTATGAGAGGTAGAAGGGCTCCAAATTCTTAAGAGATCAAATAAGATTGGGCGGTGTCATGTTGATTACTGTGTGCGATGTGACTTATCTGTTTATGTAGTTCATTTGTGACTCGAACTTGGTTCTAAAGTATATTATGTGAATAAAGAATTTGATATAACACCACCACCACCCCCTCATTTCACCAATACAAAACAACTGATTGATTTAAAATTGTGTAGTCAGAAACATTATATTAACTAGCAGTTTATAATTTTGTGTCTGCAACATCTATTGATAGGAACCTAGATTTTGGAAAAGGTGAAATGAAAATGAAATTTACAAAAATATAGATAATTTAGTTCAAATATTTTTTTTCAAAATAAATGTTTATAAAACAAATAATATAAATATTTTCTTTTCTAAGCAAAAGGCCTAAGTCATTGATTTAAATAATAAAAAATTATAACCCAACTTGAGAGGAGAAGACAGAGTTGGGTAGAAGTCCTTCAATTTCATTTGTCATTTGAAAGATACAAAAGATAGATACAATATGTGAATCATAATTGTCATCCCGCATTTTATTGCCCATTTAAATTCCCTTCATCTAGCTCAGTCCTGAAATAATACAGCCAAACAACTCCTAGTCTACTTTGTTAATCTCTTACTTTGAAATAAATAAAACTACAAATCTGGAGTTTGTCATTTTTTTAAATCGTATAGCTTAAAAGGAGATAAGAGGACTAAGAACTATCATTAATGAAACAAAGAAGAGGTACAAAAATTATAGATGAATATAAGAAGCATTTTTTAATTAAAAACTAAATTCAAAGTCCATAGTCTAGATGAAAAGTCAATCAATAGGCATAAAAGAAGAGGATGGAGGCTTTTCCTCCTTTGAGATCCCTTCGCCCCCTACTGCTGAGGTATCCAAACATCATTACCAGAATAAATTATCTTTTAGGAACATCACACTAGCATTAATATCATATCCTTTAGCATATTTATTCTTTAATGATGTCATATCTTCATTAATATATAAAGATTATCCACCTTATCTTATTGAAAGATTGATTTCCTGATTAGCTAACTCATCTACATTCTTGTTCCCTTCACGATATATATGGTTGATTATGATGCAAGAGCATCCTGGGGTAGTTGGCAATCTTGTATGATGGAGTGGTTTTGGACCTTGGAGTTGGAGAACTCAGTTAAAGAAGATGATACTTGATCACTATTGGGGTAGTTTCTAGTTTCTTGCTCGAAGCCCTCGGTGATAGGCAAAACTCAGTGAAGCTTGTGGTGCTTGGTCGATATTCTACTCAGTGGAACCTATGCTTTGTAAATCTTGTGGAAGCTCGGCGGATGTGTTTTCTTCGTGATGCTTCTCTTTCTCAATGGTTGGTGCTAACACTTAATGATTTGTCTTTTTTTTTATGGGGTAAACGCTTTGACTTGGAACTATGAACTAGTGAGGCCACAAATGGGGGACATCATCCCCATTAGATTTGAACCTTGATGGCAAGGATAACAACTGAACAACTTAACCATCACAACATGCCACTATTGGCAACACTTGGTGATTTGTCTTACCTGATGATGTACTTGCAAATTTTATAAGAAAACTTGGTGCATTTAATGCACATAGCATGTGATCATGATGTGGGACAATCATAGGGATGTGTGTGGACCTATTTTTGTCTTGGTAATTTATCCTATATGTATTTATTATTGTATGATGGCTTGTGGCATTATCTAGGTTCTAGATTATTGTATTTGCAATAGGTCAACCTATGGCTGTGGGAGTATATAAGGAGGGGTTGGGTAGTGCTTAGGAATTCAATCAAAGAGATTTAGTGAATTCGAGAGAAAAGCCAATAGCTGAGTGTGAGGTTAGGAAATAAGGAGATTTCTTGGTGGCTTGTGAGCACAAGTTTAGATCTTTCTTGGAGTTTCTACCAAATTGTTGCATTGTTACAAATCTAAGCTAGCTAGGGTTAGTTGGATCTTAAGAGGTCTTTCAAAATGAGTACTTTCTTTATATTTGGTCATAATCAAGAAGACTTTACAACTTGACATATTGCATGTAAATAGACTATTTTATGAATAAAGAGTTTTGTTTTGATATGAGATCTTATTTCCTTTGTTATTTTTCTGCTATGTGCTTACTTCCTGGGGAATAGATCACCTCCATTGGGGTTACATTTTGTTTTGTACTACATCAGTTGTTTTATAAATAAAGAGTTGTGTTTTTCTATCATAACTCATTTCCTATGTAGTATTTCCATAGTGTGGTTACCTTTTAGGAACTAGACCACCTCCATTGGGGGTACATTTGGTTTTGCATTATATCAGGTGGTATTAGAGAATGAGTTCTCAAGCATGTAGAAAAATCATCAAATGTAAGGAAGTTTACACTAGAACCTTGGGTTGGGTGAGGTTTGGCATATAGGAAATTGTTGAATGTGAGGAAGTTTACACCAAGATCTTAGGTTGGGAGAGGTTTATTAGAGCAAAGGTTGATATGATGGGTGATCGTAGAGAGTTCGCACAATATGTGTTGCAAATTCATGTTTCGATCGTGTGATTTATTCCTAGTTATTCATACAAGGTGTTATGTTGTGGTCTAACTTCTAAGCAACTCAGGTCTATCATAAGACACTAGGGTAGGATTTGTTGTAGAGGGTTTACAAAGATTTTGGAAGATTCCTCCAAGAAAATTGGACCCTAGGGTGATTGTGGATCTTTGCGATGTCGTAGAGACTAAGATTTCAAAGAAAGTTAGAGCAGATTTAAGATTTGAGTTGGAGTTGATGAAGAATGATATGGTTGTTGAGATCATGAGAGCTATAGTTGGTGTGCCTAGGAACATGGGTACTGAGGATGGTTATATTTTAGAGAAAGCTAGATCAGATTTAAGATTTGAGTTGGAGTTGATGAAGAAAGATATGGTTGTTGAGATCATGAGAGCTATAGTTGGTGTGCCTAGGAATGTGGGTACTGAGGATGGTTATAAGGAACATGTTGAATAATCTGAGGTTTTTGGATATAGTGGAGAGGATAGAATTGATTGCATAGCAAGATCTCTAGAAGATAGAACTAGTCAGCTGGATAGGTCTAACACTTTTTTGAAGTTGAATTAAGAGGGATGTTTCTAATTTCTCAGGAACTTTGAATCTTGAAGGCTCGATAGATTAGATTGAAGAATTCAAGGACAACTTTAACCTAGAGGATATTGGTGATGTGCTTAGAGTAAAGTTGGCACAAACTTAGTTGAAAGTGTTAGAGTAAATAATTATTATTTACACTTTACTTAAGTTTACTTAGGTTAAATGCATTTAGTTATTAGTTGTCATATAGGAGTTGTTGACAACATAGGAGTTTCTTCCTACTTAGTCATACTTATCTTCTCGTCTACGAGGAGGATAATCCACCTTTTTTGGACGTATGCTTAATTGTCAACCTTATCTCCTAACACTTTCTAGCTTTTTCTAGAAGCTTCCTAGAGGCCTTTATAAATAGGCTCTCCTAGTGTATATGCATATCATATTGTACATCAATTTCATTTTTCATTGTTGCAATATAATTTCTCTCACTCCATTGAGATTCTCCAAGCCCTACCTTTCCTTCTTCGATTTCTCTTCAACGGGTTATTTGCATGTAGGTGATCTTGGCGAGTTATGAAGTTGGCTTTCATCAACTTCTATATGGCATTAGAGCCTCCCTATTGCTTCCTGGTTTGAAGGATTTTTGAAGCCGTGATTCGGAGACACAAACCCTAGTTTGTTTGTGATTTTTTTCTTCAATTGGGAGGAAGTGCATTTTTTTGGGGCACTTTTTGACTTCTACATCTGGCTCCTACGTCCAGCTCCTACGATTGACTTTGCTTATGTATCCAGCTCCTATGTCTAGCTCCTATGATCGGCTTTGGCTTCTACATCCAGCTCCCATGTCCATCTTATGCGTCTGGCTTTGGCTCCCATGTACGGCTTCTGTGTTTGGCTTTAGCTCCTGCATTTGGCTATGGCTCATGCATCTAGCTTTGACTCTTACATCTAGCTTCTAAGTCACTCCATAGCAGCTGACCTCATTTTTTGGTAGCTAGATTTTTTTCTAGTGATGGGCAGTTCATGGCCTTACAACCAACAAATTTTTTCCCATGACTATAATTTTCTAGTGAGTTTTTTTTTTGGAGTAGTTGTTGGTTTTTTGGCCATAACTTGAGCATATGGAGGTGTTTTTTCAATCCAAAAGAAGAACCGAAAATTTGGTTCAAAGATGGAGACAATGATGCTAGTTTAATTTCATTTTGAGTTTATTTGAGCTCCCATATTTCATTGAAGTAGAAGCTTCAATTTCCTCCTTCTCTACATCCAGAATCCAAGTTCTTTTCTCAGTTTTTGTGCTTTCTATATTTTTTTTCTTTGGTATTTGAGGGATATACGTATTAGTTCTATGGGGGGCATTTTCTTTTCTGTAATTTACTTTAGAATAAGACCCTCCTACTTCCATCTTCTTCTCTCAATTTCAGATCCTTTTGTGACCTAGCTCATGCTGCACAACTATCACACCTAGAAAGCACAAATGACATATGAAGATTATCCACCTTATCTTATTGAGAGATCAATTTCCTTATTAGCTAACTCATCTGCATTTTTGTTCCCTTCATGATATATATGGTTGATTATGATGCAAGAGCATCTTGGGGTAGTTGGCAATCTTGTATGATGGAGTTTCTTTGGACCTTGGAGTTGGAAAACTCAGTTGAAGAAGGTGATACTTGGTCACTATTGGGGTAGTTTATGGTTTCTTGCCCAAAGCCCTTGATGATAGATGAAACTTAGTGAAGCTTGTGGTGCTTGGTATATTTTCTGCTTAGTGGAACCTATTCTTTGTAAATCTTTCAAGAGCTCAGTGGATGTGCTTTCTCTAAGATGCTTCTCTTTCTCAATGGTTGGTGCTGACACTCGGTGATTTGTCTTACCTAATGATGTTCTTGCAAATTTTATCAGAAAACTTGGTGCATATAATGCACATAGCATGTGATCATAATGTGGGTCAATCGTAGGGATGTGTGTGGACCTATTTTTGTCTTGGTAATTTATCCTATATGATTGATTATTGTATGATGGATTGTGGCATTATCTAGGTTCTAGATTATTGTATTTGTAACAAGACAACCTATGGCCATGGGAGTATATAAGAAGGTGTTGGGTAGTGTTTAGGAATTTAGTTAGAGAGAGGATACCTAACATTCAAGAAGGAATCCAAGGTAGTGAATTTGAGAGAAAATCCAGTAGTTGAGTGTGCTCAATTAGGAAATAAGGAGATTTCTTGGTGGCTTGTGAGCACAAGTTTAGATCTTCTTGGAGTTTCTACCAAATTGTTTCATTGTTACAAATCTAAGCTAGCTAGGGTTAGTTGGATCTTGAGAGGTCTTTCAAAATTATTAATTTCTTTATATTTGGTCATAATCGAGAAGGCCTTACAACTTGACACATTGCATGTAATCAGTGTATTTTATGAATAAAGAGTTTTGTTTTCATTTTAGATCTTATTTTCTATTATGTGCTTACTTCTTGGGAAATAGATCACCTCCATTGGGGGTACATTTTGTTCTATGGTACATCAGTTGTATTATAAATAAAGAGTTTTGTTTTGGTATCATATCTCATTTCCTATGTAGTATTTCCATTGTGTGTTACCTTCTAGGAACTAGATCGCCTCCATTGGAGGTACATTTGGTTATACACTATATCAGGTGGTATTAGAGAATGAGTTCTCAAGCATGTATAAAAATCATCAAATGTGAGGAAGTTTACACTAGGACCTTGGGTTGGGTGAGGTTTGGCATATAGAAAAATTGTTGAATGTGAGGAAGTTTGAATCAAGATCTTAGGTTTGGAGAGGTTTATTAGAGCGAGGATTGATCTGATGGGTGATCATAGAGAGCTTGTACAATTTGTGTTGCAAATCCATGTTCTCAAACGTGTGATTTATTCCTAGTTATTCATACAAGGTGGTATGTTGTGCTCTAACTTGTAAGCAACTCAGCTTTGTCATAAGATATTAGGGTAGGATGTGTTGCAGACGGTTTACAAAGATCTTGGAAGATGCCTCCAAGAAAATTGGACCCTAGGGTGATTGTGGATCTTTACGATGTTGTAAAAACTAAGGTTTCAGAGAAAGTTAGATCAGATTTAAGATATGAGTTGGAGTTGATGAAGAATGACATGGTTGTTGAGATCATGAGAGCTATAGTTGGTGTGCCTAGGAATGTGGGTACTGAGGATGCTTATATTTCAGAGAAAGTTAGATCAGATTTAAGATTTGAGTTGGAGTTGATGAAGAATGATATGGTTATTGAGATCATGAGAGCTATAGTTGATGTGCCTACAAACATGGGTACTAAGGATGGTTATAAGGAACACATTGAATAATTTGAGGTTTTTGGATATAGTTGAGAGGATAGAATCAATTTCATAGCAAGATCTCTAGAAGATAGAACTAGTTAGCTAGATAGGTTTGACACTTGTTTGAAGTTGAATTAAGAGGGATGTTTCTAATTTCTCAGGTACTTTGAATTTTGAAGGCCTGATAGATTAGATTGGAGAATTCAAGGACTACTTTAACATAGAGGATATTGGTGATGCACTTAGAGTAAAGTTGGCACAAACTTAGTTGAAAGTGCATGCTACTTTGTGGTGGAAAAAATTGTAGAAAGATAGAAGAGGAAGGTGAAATAAATATCACTCAATGGAGATTGATGGTAATTAGATGTAAGGCTAAGTTCATACCCACTAATTATGAACTTGAGTTATTTGAGAGGTTACAAAATCTTAACCAGAAGGATATGTCTATAAAGAATTATACTGAGGAGTTTTAGAAGTTGACTAGTCAGTCTTGACATAGAGAGCTTTGTAAGGAAAAGGTGCCCCAATTTATTAATGGTTTGAGATTCAATATTTAGGATGTGTTGTGTATGTTGAATATTGATTTGGTTGATGATGCTTATCAGTATATATTGAATGCAGAAGATAAGTTGAAAAGAAGACATCAAGGTAGTTTTCGAGGGAAGGAGAAGAAAGGGTGAAGGATAAACTAATTACTAGAGATGAACAAAAACTATTGATAAGAAGAGAAGAAAGGGTTAAGTTGAATTTAAGGGTACTTTTTTTTGTGAAGGACACAGATCTTTTGAATGCTTACAAAAGACTGTTGATAGATGAATTATTGTGGTGAATGAGACTAATCAGTCAATGGATGAGCCTGAGGTAGGAGATAACTTGTTGGATCGGTGAGTATTGTTTGGTAAAAATGGCATTGCAATCTTGTTAAAGGAGGAATTTTTTAATGACTGATTGAAAGTACGAAGGTCATTGTTGGAATGTAATTTTGGATGGTGTTAGTACTAATACTACTAATGATCAAGTTGCTAAGGAAATGGTTTAAAAACTTGGTTTGAAGAGAGTATGGCATTCTTGTCCTTATAGGATTGGTTGGTTACAAGATGAACATTTTGTGGAAGTAAGGGAGCAGTGTCTTGTTAATTTTTCTGATTGGGAAGTATAAGGATTAAATATTGTGTGATATTGTTGACATGAGTAGTTGTCACCTATTATTTTATACACCTTGGAAGTATGATTGCAAGGCTATGCATAATTGTCTCAAGAATGTATTTATAGTTGAGAAGGGTGGTAGGAAGTTATCATTGATTCCATTGTAGAATGAGGAACTTGGTACGAGGAACATGATTTTTGGTAGGTGAGTTGAGTTGAAGGATTTTGAAAGGGTTAGAGATTAGCGTGGAAATTAGACCTTTCATACATTGAGGATGGATGAGAAGAAACAGCGTAAGTAGTTATCTATTTATGAAGGGGATTCATAGAAATTGAACAAAATGAAGAGTCTACAAGTTGATGACTAGGAGTATATGTATGTGAAGAACTAGTTTAGTTTTTATGTGTTAAATCCTAGAAAATTCTCTTCAAGTTAATAAGAACATCTTTTTGCACCTAGGGTGTCTAATGTAGGAGCATCCTAGGGTAGTTAGAAATCCTATATGATGGAGTAGTTTTTGAACTTGGAGTTGGAGAGATTGGTTAAAGAATGTGATGCTTGGTCACTATTGGGGTAGTAATCAATTGTATTTTTTCTTGAAGATCTCGGTGACTAAAAAAATTGGGTGAAGCTTGTGGTGCTTGGTTGATATTCTTCTCAATTGAACTTGTGCTTGGTAAATCTTGTGGGAGCTTAGTGGATATGATTTCTTGATGATGCTTGGCTTGGTCGGTGGTTACTATTGAGTCTTAACAGTTTGGCTTATCAAATAATTTTATTAAGGATTTGATCTGCTGACTTGGTGCATTTAATGCATGTAGCATGTGATTTTGATGTGGTTTGATCATAGGGATATGTGTGAACTATTTAGTGCTTGGTTATTTATCCTATATGTACAATATAATGATTATTGTAAGCTGACTTGTGGCATTATCTAAGTTCTAAATTATTATATTTGTAATAGGTCAATCTAAGGATGTACAAGTATTTAAAGAGCATCTAAGCACTAGTTAGGAATTTTTTTAGAGAGAGAAGAGCTAAGATTCGAGAAGGAATCTTAGGTAGAGAATTTGAGAGAAGAGCTAGTAACTTAATGTGAGCTTATGACACAAGGAGGGAAATGAATAGCTAGGGCCAAAGGCACACTTAACTATCCAAACACCTTGCTAAGTAAACACAATGGAAGAAAACATATAGAGAATAAAACCAAGGAGGCAAAGAACAAAATACTATATTGATTCATCAAATTATCAACATACATGCCCAGATGTAAGGCCTTTTGGGTTATGGCCAAATACAAAATACAACTTCAAGATCCATGATCTAGCTTCTAATTTTATTTTCAAGTAACATCTCTCAACTCTCTAAATATCTACTAACCTAAACCTAAACACCTTTCTTTATACTTTCCAAAATGGCTTACAGAAGATCCCAAATCATTACATAATAGAAAGTTCAACCTTTAAAAATGGTTTGCACTCATTCCAAGACAAGATCCTATCATTAATTTCATGATCTAAGTTAAATACATAAGTTGTCTCAAATTAAGAACCAATCACAAAAAAACTTGGTCAAAGAAGGAAGTGAACATCAATAATCATTGGGTTCACTTAGTATATGAAGAAATGCTTGGCCAAGACTGAACAACTTAGTGCATATAGAAATGCTCAGCCAATAGTGGACAACTCAGTCAACAGTAAACAACTCACCAATAAGTGTAGCTTGACAACCATTGGAACTCGACACTAGTAGGAGAAATGAACAAAGATGAGTAGGATAGCAATGTAACCTAGGATGCTCCTACATTAGACAATCAAGGTTGAAAGAAATGATTATCCTAAATCATACAAGTGTCACAACCTAAGTTGAATCCAACTCAGATTGAGAAATTTATGTAGCATCTTCAACTAGTCTATTTTTCCACTTCACCAAATATTCATAGTAATATTTTCCTCTTATGCTCTTACTAACTCTCTGGTCCAATATCTATTCAACCTCTTCAATCTACTTCTTAGGATAGTCATCTAATACAAAAACATCATCATCTAACTCATGATACTTATATAAATAAGAAATATTGAATATGGGAAATATATTCATATCATCGGACTACTCACCTTCATAATAATTACCACTATCAAATTTCCTCAAAATCTTGCAAGGTCAAAACTTCTTCATTTTCATCTTACTATATGTTCCAAGATGAAATCTTCATTTGTTCAAATGAAATATCACCCCATCACTATCTTCAAAAACATGATGTTTTCTACACTTATCAACATTCTTCTTATACTTCAAAATACTTTGTTCCAACTTTTACTTCACTTCCTGATGCAAAGACTTCATAAAATAAACAAATTCTTACCCTTCATCACTTCTCTTTTATTCACCAACAACATTCCTTAAATCTGATACTCCTCTAGGTTGCAATCCAGTAACAAATTCAAAAGGTGTTTTTCCTATACTCCTATTCAGAGAATTATTATATGCAATCTCAGCTTGTGTCAATACCATATCCCAACTACTCATCTTATCTCAAACTAAAAATATCAACAAATCACCCAAGATTCTATTAACAACCTCTATCTATCCATATTTATATCCAAATGGAATGTAGAACTAAATCTCAACTTAGTACCCATCTTCTTCCACAAAGTCCTCCAAAAATAATGAACAAACTTACTATCTGTGTCATAAATAATACTTTTTGGTAACCCATGCAATCTAACAATATCTTTGAAGAAAATCTCAACAACATGCACAACCATTGATGTCTTCTTACATGGTATGAAATGTGTCATTTTAGAAAATCTATTCACAACAATAAATATGGAATCATACCCTCTTGTTGTCTTAGGTAATCCAAGAACAATATACATATTGATGTCAATCCAAGGTTTCTTGGGAACATAAATAGGTGTATACAATTGAGTATTCTAACTTTCTCCTTTTGTAACTTGACAAATTCCACAACTTCTTACAAACTTTTGAACATCCTTATACATTTGTAGCCAATGATACTTATCCTTAAGAAAACTCAATGTCTTATCAATTCCAAAATGTCTAGCCAATCCACTACAATGCTTTTCCATAATAAAATTAACTCTCATAGGACTTCTTGGTACACACAACTGAATTCCTTTAAACAACATACATTCTTGAATGAAATACTCATCAAACTTACTCAGTTGACTTGATAGATTTGGTGCTCTGAACTCTCTCCACACCTCAAAAAAATTAGGGTCAGTATCATACCACTCCTTTATTTCATCAAAACCAACAACTTTAACCTTCATCTTGGTCAATAAAGAACATCTTCTTCTCAATGCATCAACAACTTAGTTAGCAACACCAATTTTATGTTTTATCAAAAAGTGAAACTTTGCAAATACTCAACCCACTTCATATGCCTCTGATTCAACCTATGTTGACTTCTCAAATAGTGTAAAACTTTATGATTAGTATACAACAAAAACTCCTTAGGAATCAATTAATGTCTCCACTTCTTAAAGGCTTGAACAATAGCATAAAACTCTTGATCATACACATAATAATTTCTTTTAGCATCATTTAATTTCTCACTAAAGAAAGAAATAGGTTTACCTTCTTGACTCAACACAACTCCTATTGCACTACCACTTGCATAACATTCAACTTCAAATACCTTATTGAAATTATGCAAAGAAAATATAGGTAACTCAACAATCTTTTGTATCAAAATCTCAAAACTCTTATAAGCTCCATGTGTCTACTTAAAATAATTTTTATCTCCTCTTATTGTCTTAGTCATAGCGTTACAAACAGAACTGAAATTCTTTATAAACTTCCTACAGAAACTAGCCAAACCATGAAATGATCTTACCTCACCCATATTCTCAGGTGTAGGCCACTCTAAAAATTCTTTAACCAGCTCAAGATCAATTCTCAAACCATTAGCTAAAATCACAAAACCCAAATACACAATCTCCTCTTGCATAAAGGAAGACCTTTCAATTTAATTAGCAACCTTTCCTCTTTCAATTCTACCATACTTGTCTAACATGCTCAAGATGTTCTTCCTTAGTCTAATTATTGAATATTAGAATATCATCCAAATAAATAGTCACAAACTTACCCAAAAATCTCTTGAGAACTCCATTCATCAACCCCATAAAAGTACTAGACATGCATTAGTCAAACTAAAAGGCATAACCAACTATTCATACAAACAATCTTTTGTCTTGAATGTAATCTTCCATTCACTACCTTCTCTGATTCTAATAAGATGATAACCACTCTTCAAATAAATCTTGGTAAAATAATTTTCTCAATTCAAAAAATCCAATATGTCATCCATCCTCGGCATATGAAACCTATATTTCACTATGATCTTGTTAATACTTATGGAGTTAGTACACATTCTCTATTCTCTATTCTTCTTAAGTGCTAATATAGCAGGTATAGAACATAGAATCAAACTTTCTCTGATCAGACATTTCTATAACAACTCTTGCACTTGTCTATTAAGTTATTCATTCTCTATAGATGTCAATCTAAATGGTACTTTATTTAGCAAACTAGCCCCAAGAATTAGGTCATACAATGACTTATACTTTTTACTAGTGGTAAACCATCTGGTACATCCTCTGTAACAATTTCTTTATAGTCATTCAACAATTTTCAATTTCTATTATCACTTGGCTACTATTGTCCTCTAGCACTTGGTCATCACTATTTTATGTCACTCGATTACTATTGGCACAACTCAATCTTATAGAAATTATGGATAAACATATTTGATTCTTCTTTATTTCCTTTTCAAATTGCTTCCCATTGACCACACAAACTCAAATAATAGTACAATTAACCATATCTAGACTTTCAATCAAATGAAACAATACTTGCTCTCTTCCATTCACCCAAAGAGTACATTGATTTAATCTTCCATCATGTATAACATATCTATCATATTTCCAAAGTCTACCCAATAGAATATGACAATAGTCCATAGGCATAATATCATAAGGTATGTACAGGATCATGGTTGTTAGTTTTCTAGATCGCTACAAATGTAATAGCACTACCATGAATTTGGTATGTGTTTTTCAAATGCAACATCGTCTTTAGATATATATTTAGACTAAGAAAATGAATAGACATGTCCCTTTACAAGACATGTCTATTTGTTAATTGAATAATTAGTAATATATTTAATCATATATATATATATATATATATATATAACTCAATTATATAATTATACATATGTTCATCTAACAAAAGCTATCAAACATTAACATTCTCTCCTAGCTAGGGAGGATGAACAAAAGACAAAAATTACACCGTTAGTAGAATTAAATTTTTTTAAGGATATACCATTTGATACCTCAAAATTTTTCCATCATTTTATATTGCATTTGGCATCACGAGTATTGGCCTCCTAGAATATCAATGATATTCACCAAGTACTTAAAAGGTTTTGATATCACATTTAATATCAAGAGTATTGGTCTCCTAGAATATCAATGTTTGATATTCACCAAGTACTCAAAAATTTTGATATTGCACTTGATATCAAGAGTATTGGCCTCCCAAAATATCAATGATATTCACTAATTACTCAAGTTGTGATATCACATATGACATCATGAGTATTGGTCTCCCAGAATATCATAGGATATTCATCAATTACTCAAAATAAGGTTTGATATCACATCTGATATCAAGAGTATTGGCCTCCCAAAATATCAATGATATTCACCAAGTACTCTTTGAGTCATGGCCTCCCAGAGTGTTGAGATGCAACACATTCACCATATACTCAAATTGTTTGATCTTATAATACAAGTTATTGTAAGATTGTCACCTTACAATAACTTCTACAAATGCAAGTGACATCATTTGGAAGTCATCACTTCCTCATGATATACAGAGGAGGTAGGCCCATTAAAATCATAGTCATAAGGCATATTGATGAATCGTTGTCCCTTTGTCTGCTAGAATTTATTGATCATGGAGAATCATCACAACATGATTTACTCCCTCTTAATCAATATGATCAAACATTAGTGAAGGTTGAGTAAATCATATCATCTATTTGCTCCCTCTCTTTCAAGGTTGCGTGAAATATCAACCTCCCTCTAAATCTCAATCTTCCTCTTCCTACAACAACATTCTTATAAGAAAAGATCAAGACAAATAACTCTTATAGAAATAAGAGAGAGATTACACTAGTTAATTTGATAATTAAAATGCTCAAGAATAAAAATTATCTATACATCAACATCTTTGAATCTCATTTTCATCATTGATGTGGTAACTAAACATGTAATAATGGTTTTATTTCACTCTTCTTATAAGATATTAAATTGATCTCATAAAATATCAATTATTTCTTAAATAAATATTTCTTATTTATATAATTTATATAGTTTAAGAAATTCACAATATGCATTCATCTATATATAAATGTATTACCAAAAAATAATATTATTTATAATATCTCATATAAAACTTTATTTAAATATATGGGGGAATATAAAATGAGCATCACCAGTAAATGTTACTTTAATACTTACCTTTATCAAATCTACCTCTACTTCTCTAAGAGCCTTGTCAGCATTCTATATACACCACATCCTTGTAATTAGCCATAGTCATAATTTTATTTGGGACCTAATGCTTCTTGATTTTAGGGTCTCATCGGATAAGCCTTTTAGATTCATCTTATCACCTCCATACATGATACTACCATGTGTATGCTTTCCTTGTTGCATGTATGGGGTGACCAAAATCTCCTTGTTATTCACATGCAATTTCATTTGTGTGATGATTAGGATGGTGTGGGTTATATACTTAATCAGAACCTATTTATTTGGGGTGATACTCCCTTTTCACTTGGGAATCAGGCATCTACTTCTTTCTTATACTATCCACCAAATGATCAATATGTTAGGCTCGACAACCACTAATTCCATGTGGAACTATATTCTTATCTCGAGGAGGGACTTGTCTACGATTAAGGTATGTTGATAGTTTTATATAGGGCTCAAATTTATGGAGATACTTCAATGCTTCAATTTGTACTCATGACACATATTTTATTTTAACATTTGAAGCCAAATACAACCGTATAATACCATGGTTCTAACACCACTCCCAACATTTTCCTATTTTATCTCACATAGGATCTTATACCTAGGAAACTTTAGATTTTATTAGTGTCACCATATATTGAGGATTATTGTCAACATTCATATGTAATTCAAGTTATTTAATAATTTTAATCAAATTACTTGCATCTATATTTTAGTTCTCGTCCATCAATTTCCTATACAAAATCGATGTATATGTGTTCAGCAATATATAGTCTGAAACCCTTCATTTGTTTGAACTTCCTTTTATTCTTTCCACATGATAGACCTCCATGGGAGTTATTGCACTCATATAAATTGTCCAATCTTTTCTACACTCAATTTTAGAGTGTAGACACTTTCAAAGAAGGATTTTCCAATGGTAACATGAACTTTCTTTCTAAAAAAACTAGGGATGAATAGAATCTACGTGAACACTTTATTCAATTTCTGACAATGTTTGTACCTACGCAGTCTATATATTACCAGAGAAAATATTTTTTCATGGAGAATTTTACTTATTTCATGTTTTGAAAAGCAATGATAAGATTCTTGGTAGATGTGTAAGTTATACTTTCCTTAATTACTTCTTGCATTTGTAATCTGCTCTGATACCATGTTAGTTTTCTGGATCACTACAAATGTAATAGCACTGCCATGAATTTGATATGTGTTTTTAAATGCAACATCCTCTTTAGATATATATTTAGACTAAGTAAATGAATAGACATGTCCCTTTATGGGACATGTCTATTTGTTAATCGAATAATTAATAATGTATTTAATCATATATATATAACTCAATTATTTAATTATACATATGTTCATCCAACAAAATCTATCAAACATTAACAATGGTCTACCAAACTATGTAATGTTCCCATGCTTTAGCCTTCACGTTCTCCAAAATCTAAGTGGAGGATAAGAAAATTAAAGTCATTCAATTAAAATTAAAAGGTGACTTTGTATTAATAGCTTCTAGGGTTTGTATTAATTATTGGAAGGATGGAAGCCTCTCATGATTTAATTAATTATTGCCAGGGAGGAATTTCTAGGGTATGCATTAATTATTGGAAGGAGGAAGCTTCTAGCTCTTGCAATTAATTAATGTTTTAGTTCCTTCTAGAAGGATGAAGAAAAGGATAAATAGGGTTGAAAGTCTCATTGTTGAGCATCGAATGATTATGACTTGCATTTGATAAGAGCTTGGATGTGTGAATCACACTCCTTTTTTTGGCAATAGAGGACGTTCATTCTCTTTTGTAACATTCTAGATGTCATTCCCTTAGGGTTTGGCCTTTGGAATACATCTCTTTTTAATTGATTGCAGCATTCTCAGCATTAATATAATTTCAACCTTGGTTCAGCTTTTGGGCATTCCTGGCTGTCCATTATAGTGGTATCAGAGCTATAAGTCCTACCATCCTATGGAGATCTTCAACATTTATGTTTGAGCATGTGACAAGGGCTTTATAATTTTCGTAATACCAGAGCAAGACAAAGTAGGAGTTTGGACTCGCTTAACGAATGGGATAGTTTGTTTGTGTAGGGGGACATACAATCTAGTCATACAAACACAGAGGAGACATTCTTTGAACAAGACAATAGCATGGGTGACCAAGATGATAGAAATATCAATTCTGACCAAGAAAATATAATATTCAGGTTACTGGGTACATTAGAGGAGGGGCAATGAATGCAACGGGAGCACAATATGATGCAACAAGAGCAAAATAGGTGAACAGATATGATATTGTAGCTAATGGCTAGACAGATGGGCATCAATATTAATCCAAGTGATGCCAACAATGGAAACAACAATAATAGGGGTACTGATAATGGAGGCCGAGATAACATTAATGTTAATAATGGACATGACAACAATGGAAATGAGGCTAATAACTTTAGACATGTTACACGAAAAACTTGAACAACCAGCTCAAGACCTCTTTTACTGACCTTTCCACCCAGAGAACCAGTTCAACCAATTAATGAACCACATATTGTAGAGTTACAAGATCGATTTAGGAGGGATTGGGAGGCCAGTGGGCTAGAGTTTCAGGCGGATATCTCTCTCAGAGATTACTTGGACTTGAGGATGAGACACATGCCCAGATCAGGAGGACGAAGTCAAAACTTTGAGTTGAGAAAGAAATTGGGGAAACTTTCTTTAGCTTATTATGATGCTTCAGGGAAGATGACCGCACGAGCTTGGGTGCAGAAGATGGATACATACTTGCAGCTGAATCCTATGCCTAAAGAGGAGGCTATAAAGTATACAATTATTCACTTGGATGGACCCGCACATGAGTGGTGGCACCATGGCATGGTAACTTTGGGACATAATCAAATCACATCCTATGAGGAGTTCACTAAGAAGCTCATAGAGAGATTTGATACTAGGGATCCTGAATTACAGTTTAAGGAGCTGGCACAACTCAAGCAGTGGGGATTAGTTGAAACATATATCAGTGAGTTTCAGAGGTTAGTTGTGTTGGTCACAGATATTTTAGAGAGGAGGTTAGTAGTGTTGTTTATGGATGGACTCTCAGAACCCTTGTGAGGTTGGGTCAAGGGAAATTACCCAGGTACATTGCAGGAGGCACTAAAAGGGCTCGTGACTTAGCACCTTCTTCATTTAGGAGAAAATTTCAGCAAAAGGATTCTTATATGAAAAAGGACAAGGAGAAGGACAAAAAACCTTTTCACAAGGATGTTCAGCCCAAAAGAGATAAGTTGGATAATGACACCTTGAATGATTTAAGAAAGAAAAAGTTATGTTTTCATTGTAGAGAGCCTTGGGATTTATCTCATAAGTGTCCACTCAAGGCTAAGGCAAATCAAATGGAGTATTTCTCAGTAGAAGAGTCACAGTCAAAGAGAGAGGATCAACACTCAAATTTAGATGATGATAGCACTACAGAGGAGAGAAGCATTCCTGAGGATGAGAAGTCATTAGCATGATTAATAGGGGCTCAGAAGACAATCACATTTAAGGTCAGAGGTACTATCCAAGGGAAAAAATTGATCTCACTCATTGACACTGGGGCTACACACAATTTTATAGATGCACAGTTTGTAACCAAGACAGGTCTACAGACTAAGGAGCACACCGGATTTAGAGTTATGGTAGCTAATGGTGACAAACTATTATATACTCAGAAGATATCTAATCTTCACATCAAGTTTGGAGATGGCTATGAGTTGGAAGATGAGTTCTATGTGGTAGACATGGGAGACTATGATATCATCCTTGGCATGGTATGGATGGCCTCGCTAGTAGAGTACACACTTAACCTAGAAAAATTGGAGATGAAGTTTCAGCATGAGGGAAGAACTGTGGTACTTAGAGGACTTTCAAATGGGAGTTGTAGAGTAGTTTCCTTGAGGAGAATGCAAAAAAAATTTCGGCATAGTAACATAGAGTGGGTAGCAGAATGCTTCACTATGCCAACTTCACAAGAGCCATAGGTGAAGAGTCATTCACCAGATATTCAGGAGATACTTGACAGGCACACTAAGGTATTTGGCAAGATTCTGCACGGGGTTCCTCCTCATAGAGGGATAGAACATGTTATTGAGCTTGAAGAGGGAGCCAAACCAGTCATGATTACTCCCTATCATCAACCTAAGAAATATAAGGATGAGATAGAGAAGGCAATTAAGGAGTTGTTGGAAATAGGACATATCAGGCCTAGTAAGAGTCCCTTTGTTTCAGCAGTAATGTTGGTAAAGAAAAAGGATGGGACAATGTGCATGTGCATTGATTATAGGGCATTAAACATGAAGACCATTAAGAATAGATATCCCATCCCACAAATAGATGAGCTAATTGATGAGTTACATGGTGCATGCTTTTCTACAAAGATTGATCTATGGTCAGGGTATCATCAGATCAAGATGAGGGGGGAGGACATTGAGAAGACAGCTTTTCGGTGTCACTATGGCCACTTTGATTTTTTGGTTATGCCATTTGGGTTAACCAATGCCCCTGCTACATTCCAAAGTTGCATGAATCAAGTATTTAGGGAGCAACTTAGGAGATTTTTTTTATTTTCTTTGATGACATTTTAGTTTTTAGTAAGACTTGGGAGGAGCATTTACAACATCTTGAGATGGTGTTGTCTACTTTAGAAAAAGAGTCATTGTATGCCAAGGAATCTAAGTGCGAATTTGGGATGGCTGAGCTACTATATCTTGGACATATTATCAGTGCAAAGGGAGTTCAGGTAGATCCTGAAAAGATTAGGGCTATTGTTGATTGGCCTACTCCAAGAAATCTTACATAGCTTAAGGGATTCCTTGGTCTCTATGGATTTTATAGGAGATTTGCTAAAAGATTTTCACAGCTCGCTACACCCTTGATAGACCTTACCAGGAAAGGGGCCTTCACATGGATAGAGGTAACTCAGAGAAGCTTTGATCATTTCAAGAAGGTGATGTCATCATGTCCAGTACTAGCTCTACCAAATTTCACAAAGCCATTTGAGCTTCATTGTGATGCATCGGGAGATGGGATTGGAGCAGTCTTGATGCAGGAGAAGCATCCCATTGTTCTTGAGAGCAGGAAGCTCTGTGGAGTGGAGAGAAGCTATTCCATATATGATCAAGAGATGTTGGCTATAATGCATGCATTGGCTAAGTTTAGGTCCTACCTAGTTGGGGGAAAGTTTGTTATCAAAATCGATCACAACAGCATCAAATACTTCATGAATAAACATGATTTGAATGATAGACAACAGAAGTGGATCACAAAGTTGTAGGCTTATGACTTTGACATTGAGTTTGTCAAAGGTAAGAAGAATGTGGTTGCAAATGCCTTATCTAGGAGGCCTCATATTTGTTCTTTAGCTGAGATTACAGGAGTTCTAAGAAATAAGATCACAGAAGAATATGTGAGGGACACTTGGGTTTTTGGAGTAATTGCAGGCACCATACATGATGATCGCTATGTGGTGTTGGATGGGTTGATAAAGTTTCAGGGCAGGATATATTTGATTCCTTCATCACAATATAAGGAAGTAATACTGAAGGCATTTCATGATGCACCTACAGCTGGACATCTAGGGGTCTTTAAGACCTACAGGCAGATCCGTGAACAGTTCACATGGAAAAGGCTCAAGGATGATGTTCAGAAGTATGTTAGGGAGTGTACAATTTGCCAGCAGAATAAGGGAGAGCACACATATCCTGCAGGGTTGTTACAACCTTTGTCCATTCCAAATAGGAAATGGGAAAGTATTTCCATGGACTTCATCACCGAGTTACCATGAGTACAAGGGAAAGATTGCATCTATGTGATAGTTGACTGACTGACGAGGTTTGCTCACTTCTTTGCTATTCCATCCACTTATACAGCAGCACAAGTGGCTGATCTTTTCTTTAGAGAGATATTCAGATTACATGGGCTACCTACTTTCATTGTTAGTTGTAGGGATAGTAAATTCATAAGCACTTTTTGGCAAGAGTTGTTTAGGTTGTGTGGTACTGAACTTACACCTAGCACTAGTTATCATCCACAGACAGATGGGCAGACAGAGATTGTGAATAAATGGGTGGAAGGATATCTGAGGAACTATGTGACTACACAACAGAGGGCTTGGGTCAAATGGTTACATATGGGGGAGTATTTTTATAACACCACTTATCATATGTCCATTAAGATGACTCCATTCATGGCACTGTATGGTTATGAAGCACCTAGTTTCATGGATCTAGTTTTGGGAGATAGTAGAGTGCCCAAAGAAAAAAACTTATTGCAAGATAGTCAGGATATTTTGAGGGTGTTCAAGGAGAATATACAGCAAGCCCAAAATCAGCAAAAATTGTATACTGAGCAGCACCAAATAGAGCGTAGTTTTGAAGTTGGGGATATGGTTTACCTGAGGCTACAACCATATAAACAGTCATCACTCAAGAAAAGTGGAGCAGAGAAGTTGAAGCCTAGGTTTTATGGCCCCTACAAAGTGATCCGCAAGGTGGGTGAGGTTTTTTATGAGATAGAGCTTTCAGAAAATAGTTGGGTGCATAATGTGTTTCATGTGTCAAGGCTTAAGAAAGCCATCAGACAAAGAGTTGTGCCTTCAGCAGAATTACCACCATTAGATGAGGAGGGGAAGCTTGTATTAATTCTTGAGGCTATTCTGGATACTAGGGAAAGGACTCTGCGAAGCAGGTTGATTAAAGAATATTTAGTCAAATGGAAATATCTACCAAAGGAAGATGCTACTTGGGAGAGTGAGCAGGTGCTACAACAAACAGGACTAATATTGCTTGAGGGCAAGCAATTTCAAGGAGGGCAGACCTATAATGTTCCCATGTTTTAGCCTTCACGTTCTCCAAAGTCTAAGTGGAGGATAAAAAAATTAAAGTCATTCAATTAAAATTAAAAGGTGACTTTGTATTAGAGCTTCTAGGGTTTGTATTAATTATTGGAAGGATGGAAGCCTCTCATGATTTAATTAATTATTGCTAGGGAGGAATTTTTAGGGTATGCATTAATTATTGGAAGGAGGAAGCTTCTATCTCTTGCAATTAATTAATGTTTTAGTTCCTTCCAGAAGGATGAAGAAAAGGATAAATAGGGCTGAAAGTCTCATTGCTGAGCATCAGATGATTATGACTTGCATTTGATAAGAACTTGGATGTGTGAATCACACTCCTTTTCTTGGCAATAGAGGACGTTCATTCTCTGTTGTAACATTCTAGATGTCATTCCCTTAGGTTTTGGCCTTTGGAATACATCTCTTTGTAATTGATTGCAACATTCTCAGCATTAATATAATTTCAGCCTTGGTTCAGCTTTTGGGCATTCCTGGGTGTCCATTACAAACTATGCTCTTAAGTGTCAATGAAAAATAAGCAAATTAGAGTTATCTCAACTTGACATGCAATTTTCTACTTGTTATTAACTTTATATCAAAAAGTTCAAAGAAAAGAATCTCTAGGAAATTGAATTTAGTTTCGAAACTACTAGGCCTTATTTGGAAAAAAAAAAAAATTTTGATTGGTCAAAATTTTGAATTTTATGCAATGGTACAAAAATTTCAAGACAAAAACAAGTAGACGTATGTCTGACCACCTTAATCAAAATCAAATGATAATATTTTTAAATAATATTATATATATAAGAAGTAGACTCATGCCTAGATGTGACACATATTTTTGGGTATTTTTTAATCAAAATAAATAAGTAATTATTAATTTTCTAGTCTAGTATTTTTAGAATTAAAAAAACTCTCATGTTTGACCACCTTAACTAATTTAAAACTCTAAAAAATTTAATTTTTCTTTTTCTTTTTTTCCTTATAGTAGAAGAATCATAGAATGTGATGCATCTTTTGTATTTCAAAAATGTTGTACCATTTGAAAGTTATAGTTGTTTTTCAAATAGTGTGTTAATCAACGCTTTATACATAACTCCATTAGGAAATAAGTAATAATTGCTTATTAAACTCCTAAAATGACAAATCTTAAATTTATGGAAAGATAAGAACATTCTTAAGAAACCCTTTTCATTTCATCAAATTTTGGTGAAAAAAAAGTTAGCAACTGCTACATATTTGAAGTAAAAACACACAAGAATAGGCCAACAACACATTTTTGGGACATTTTTAAATTTGACTGTATAGGGTTGGTACCGAAAGATATAGTAGGCCTTATAAATGTATTAATTTTTTAGAGTATCAAGATGGGTGGGAAAAAAGTTGGAATAGATTTTAAAATGCTTTGAGGCATTTCAAAACTACATATTTTTTAGATCACCACTTTTTTGCACACCATGATCCTAAAAATACCCCATATAGAACTTCAACAAATTAATTTCCAATCATGAACTTCACAATGCATTGTTCACTTACCAATATCTTATGCTCATCCTTGATCCATGAAACATGATAGGGTTTAGGATGCTTTAGCCTCTTCAACTGCAACTTTGTGACCAAATCCTTTGATACCAATTTTTTTGAACTTCCACTATCAATAATCACCTTGCAACATTTCCAGCCATCTTACATCTAGTCTTGAAAATATTTCTCCTTAGGATAGGTTCCTTATCAATTTGCATATTACACAAAGTTCTTATCACCATCAAATTTTTTGTAGCCTCAGGTCCACTTGCTGAACCCTCAAGCTCTCCTTGAATCACATCATTTTTGTTACCTTGTTCATTCTCATTAGACTATCTACACTCAAAGGATCTATGCCCTTCTTTACCATATCTAAAATAATAACCAAGAAAACCACCTCTAGAATAAGAATTACCTCTTCCTCAGTAAGAACTGGTACCTCTTCAGTAGGTATTACCACATTTCCACTTGGTCTTTCCCTTCTAATCAACTTTCCACTTAGATTTGTCCTTAACTTGCACTAAATTGTCAAAGCTATCACCTTCTTCATAGGATCTACCTCTGGCTCTCTAGAATCTACCACCTCTACTTCTTTGTCTTTGTTTATACTTCTTTGGCAAGATTTCCACATCTTTCAAGGTATATTGATAAGCTTCTTCCACACTTTCCAATTTCAAAAAACTTATCTCATCTTTAATTCCATATCTCAATCCATTTAGATATCTTGCTACTTTCTCAACATCATCATCCACATGTCCATGTCTGATATCCAATCTATAGAATATCTCAGTGTACTCTTTCACAATCATATCTTTTTGTCTTACATTTTTCATTTTCCTCAACAAGATAAATTGGTAATCAGCAAGAAGAAACTTCTTCTTCTTATTATTCGCCATTTTTAGCTAGGTCCTAATCTTATCCTTTCTTCTTCTTTGTCTATCAGATTGCAAATGGTCCCACCACAGTGAGGTATGACCTTTCAAACAAGTGATTGCAATTTTCACATTCATATTATCAGGACTACCTTCAAACTCAAATAAATTCTCCATATCAAAGATCCAGTCCAACACAACATTAGTGTCCAATTTTCCATCATAAGAAACAACTCCTACAATAGGGTTTGAATGTTCCCTAGACAATACTCTTAATAATCCTTCCTCATCTTGATCTTCCTCAAGTTTTAGATTAGGGTTTGGTGCTACTGCTTCATCATCACTCACATCATCAAGATGTGCTCCTCTCCTCTAGGTTTTCTCCATAACATCTAATTTAGTTTCAATTTGCCTCAACATGTCCATAATAGCAGTGTCAGCATTTTTTCTACCTTAAACCATCTTTATAAATAGGTTCCTACAAGGTCATAGCCCTCTACAAGTTATAGGTCAAATCCATAGATCTACAAACCTACAACCAAATTCAATTTAGGGTTCTACACAATCCAATATCTATAGGGATGAACCTCAAGCTCTAATACCACTTGAAGAAAGGAGGGAAATGAACAGTTAGGGACAAAGGCACACCTAACTATCAAACACCTTGCTAAGAAAGCATAATGGAAGAAAACACATAGAGAACAACGCTAAGGAGAGAGAGAATAGAACACTTTATTGATGCATCAAGTTATTAGCATACATGTCTAGCTATAAAGCCTTCTATGTTATGATCAGATACAAAATACAACTTCAAGATCCATGATCTAGCTTCAAATTCACTTTTCTAGAAATATCTTCTCTCCACTGTCGAAGTCTCTACTAACCTAAACCACCCCTCTTTATATTTGCCAAAATTGATCACAAAAGATTCTAGATCATTACATAAGAGAAAGACCAACCTTAAAAATGGTTTTCACTCATCCCAAGATAATATCCTATCATTAAATTCATAATCCAAATTAAATACATAAGTCAACTCAAATTAAGAGCCAATCATGGAAACTCTTAGTCAAAGAAGGAAATGGACATCAGCAATCATCAAGTTCACTTAGTACATTAAGAAACACTTGGCCAACATTGAACAACTTAGCACATACAAAAATGCTCATCTAACACTGGACAACTTGGTCAACACTAAAAAACTCAATAGGAATTGTAGCTCGACAACCACTAGAACTTGGCACTAATAGGAATAATGGACAAAGATGAGTAGGATAGAAATTCTACTCAGGATTTTGTTGGAATCACAATAGGAAAGGTAAACTTCTAGTGGGGGTGGGTGAATCAACAATTTAAACTTAGACCCATTAAAACTTTTACCACGCATCCATCTTATACATTTAATGAGTAAACTGGAAAAATATATAAAGCATGTACATCTAGAACATGTAAAACATATAAGAAAATCACACACATATGACACTAGATATGATTACCCAGAAACCCTCCAAGTGAGAAGGTAAAACTGGGGTGGGGATGACACACACAAATCTACACTATTGCAGTAATAAAGTGTATCTAATGAAGGTTACAATGTTTTGATCATGATACATGATCTACCCTATGAAAGGTCTACCTTGTTAAAGGCTTACAAAGACTATTAGGTCTCACCTTGTTAGAAGATTTCAACATCCTATTAGAAGTGTGCCTTGCTAAAGGACTTTAACTCACAACTATGTAAGCACCCTGTTAAAGGATTTCAAATAGCCTGTTAGGACTACTATGTTAAGAGATTTTTACTGAAATCACTTGTTAGAATGTCTCAGCTTTGATCATGTGGTTATCACTTGATTTTTGACAATAAATCACCTCTAAACAATGTCTTTTTTATCCTTCTTGATCTGATGTCTCTTTGTTGTATCCTTTTCTCTATCCTTGGTTCTGCTCTATCTGATTCTACAATGTAGTTTAACTTCATAACTTCTAAGCCATCATGAATGTTCTAATTTCACATGTAAACTATTCTCTTTGCTCCTTCTACACCTTACACACTTGCTCATTGATAATTTAGGGTTCATCCTCCTTATGAAGACTTAGGTGACTTAGGGTTAGGTATGAATAAATGGCTAAGATTCATCCATTTTAATCCTTCCCATATTATGATTGGCTATGCATGTATTTGCATAGGGAATCCAACTTGAGATTTGTCCTTATCTCAAAAATATCAAAATTCAATCTTAAGTCAGCTCAAAAATGGTTTACACAGTTGTGTGTGCCTTTACAAACAAATGTCAAAACTATCTTACTTGGCATCTGAAGTCTCTAATCCTTAGCATACACTAATCTTTATACTATGACTCGGCACTTGTATTACTCAACATCTGCTATTCACTTAGCTCCTATGTCACTTAGCATATATTGTTTGCTCGGCACTTGAGTGACTTGGCACATGAGTGGCTCAGTACTCACTATGACTCGACATGATCTAATATATACATGTTGTACTTGGCATATTCTACTTGTTCAGCATGAACTAAGTAAATAGCTTAAGTTTTTTGACACTCACTTGTCAAAACCAATCTGATATCAACAATCTCCCCCTTTGACATCAGTGTCAAAAATGATTGAGTATACATTAACATTCTTAATCATACAAGCATAACATATCTCAACTCAACTTATATACAAAACTTCAAAGTTTCATAAATTTTGTAACAACTTATATACCTCAAAATTTGATAACTCCCTTGAGTTAATATGTCTATTCTGTAACCAAAATTTTGTACTCCAACTAAGTAAATGTGTCTCTACTAATACACTTTAACTTCATGCTCTATTTTTATAATTCCCTTTCATCTGATACTTCTTGTATTTTGATGATACTCTTTCATCTGATGCTTCTCCCTCTTTGCTTGCTCTCCCCCATTTCTCACTTTCCTTATGTCTCCTCCATTCTCCCATTCTTCCCAAAAAATTTCTCCCCCTTTTTTGACACTTATGTCAAATGGGCTATATATTATTGTATGTTTGTCTAGCAAAGATTTATGGACATCCAATATCATTTTGAGAGTTGCATCCTAGTTCTCACATGTTGCATCTAATGACTTGATTTGGATTGCTAGCTTGGTAGTAAGGTGAACTAGACCATCTAAGGTAGAAATATTTGGGTCTTTCTTCACTAAGGTTTTAGCATCACCTAGCTCCTTGTGCAAAATTTATATATAGGGGGTGAGAGTGGCCTAGATGCTAGTCATTTTGGCCCTAATGTTGGCCTCATCTTCTATCAATACAACTAACTAACTATGGGTTTGAAGAAAAATTCTAAAGTGCTTCTCACTCTAAGATGGATTCATTGGTAGTTTTGCACCTAATGTAGTAATTTGGCTCTCTAGACTTAGAATGTGACTTCTAGTCTCTTGGGTGAAGAGTGATGGATTGCACAATTTAGTGTACAATGAGAATATGTTTTCAAGTACCTTCTTCACATCCTCAACCTTAGTTTCTAATGCAACTTGTGTCATTGCTATGTCACCTGATATCTTTTCATTCACTTTGTTTTGGAATTTTTTTTTTGACCATTCAAGAAATTTTGCATTAGTATCTAGGTCTTCATTATTGACCTTCTCCACTATATCTATCAGTTGTTCCATTAGTGGCTTGGTCTCATCCAAAGTTGGAAAACTAAATGCATCTAAAAATATTTCTTTAATATCTTATAGTACCTACTTTTTCTGTGCTCCCTTCTAAGCATTTATTGATGTTTTTTCCTTGTTGGGGCTTATTGTAGTATGCCCATCTATTTTATGGTCACGGTATCATAATCATATTTTGGCAAAATGATTTTATCATCAAGGATCACATCTCCATATTGAATTACTTTTTTAGCCTTTGATGAAATCGAGCTAGGCACTAAGATCTGCAATGGTGTAACATCTATGCTTAGCTTCTAAAGAGTATGACTTGATGGAGTGCTAGATACTAGTAAGGTTACCATTGCTTGAATAGTTGTTTTCTCCTTCAGTTGTTGTGTCATCTCACTATCTTTAGGCTTGCCCTGTTCTACTACAATGATCTGGCTTGCACCTTGATCTTGTGTTGTAGGTGCAAATAAGTCTGTTTGACCTGTTTCTTTTTGTTCTACAATAGCAACTTGCTTCCACTATTCTCTTTTCTATTGTATCAATCTTGGTGATTGTATCAACCTTGTCTGATATGGCTTCTGGTATCTTGACTAAAGGTTGTACATTAGTGAATTGAGGGACATTAGAACGTGGTTCTTGTGGATTCACCTTTTCCTTTTCAGTATTAGTCACTATCTTTTGTAATTCATCCACACTTACCAAAATAGGATTGTCACAAAGTTTGGCCTGCAGTGTAGACTGATCTAGTATCTTCTTCAAATCATCCTCTGTAAGGGGATTGATGTTATGAGCTAATAGATTAGAAACATCCTTAATAGTTACTATCTTAATAGTCTCCCTTGTTACATGTTGAGGACTGACACTCAGCAATTGTGTGTCTTGCACACTATGTTCTTCTTGCTTCTCTTCCTCAATTGTTTCCTTGTCATCTATTATCATTTTTTCTCCTCCCTCAATTGTACCTTCATCATCGTCTTCATCATCCTTGACCTCAATGGGTTCTTCCTCACCTTCCTTTGTTGTAGTTAACTCATAAGTAAGTTTCCACATCTGAGTGGTGTTCTTAACAACATAATCAACATTATTTTGCAAAATGTTGAAGGCTCTATATTTAGGTCCAACCCTAACTACATATTTCTTCATGGCCTTAGCAATCTATTCCTTAGTAAGTCTAGGCATCACTCGAACTAGAGATGTTTCTCTAATTTGTCTCTCCAAGTTTAGGCAATAGTGCCATTTTTGCTCAACTCTATCATATAAACTCTTAGGCATTGAGTTGGAAAGCTCTAGTGGAGTTGTCTTGAATTTTTCCATCATGGTATATATGGCCTCCTCCACTTGATCTTTCTCTACTTAAATTGGTTGTTGTCATCTAATTCTATTTTTTTCTAAACTTGACTTTCCTTGTGCCACATACTTTTTTCTTGGGCTTTTCTACTCTTGGCCTCCTTTCTCTACTAGTTTGGTCTTTTCCTTGGACTTTTGAGTTGTTGCACATGTACTAGCTCTTGTAGTAGGTGCAGTGGGCTTGGGTTGACTTGGCTTGGCTACCTTCTTAGCTTTAGTCATTGGTTGGACCTTAGCTTTCCTCTTCTTTGACTCAGTAAGAGTAGGTGCTTCCTCAGCTTCTTGTACCTCAACACCTTCAATCTCCTCCTCTTCTTGGTCTTCTCCCATACTTGGTGTCAAAGATAGTGGTGCATGTGTTTGAGAGTCTTCTTCCTCTTCATCCTCTTCTTCTTCTTCTTCTTGCTTAGCACCCTCTCCAAATTCAACTTTCAATTTCTTCACTATGTTCTCCTTTTTCTTCATGGAAAAGGTAGTCTTCAATTCCATGGTAATTTTGGACTTTACCATCTCATAGTTTCCAAATATCTTTGCACTTTTATCTATGTCTTCTTCAAGTAATGCAATAATGGCTGTAGAGGCTTCATCCACATTAATTTCATAACCTAAGGGTCTCAACCATATTACCCTTGGTATAACAACTTGTACATAAGTATAATCAACATCCACAAGAAAACATACATTTCATTAGCAAATTTTAGGCTCACTTGGCATCCATTAACATTTCAATCACTCAACAACCACTATGAGCTTGGCATCAACTAGCCAGATTGTTAGCTCAACGTCTTCTAGCATTTCACTTGGCACACATATGAAATATTTCATGCTCAAAAACAACATGAAAAGCTTAAATATTTATCTTGGATTTTTAATAACATCTTGCATCTTTATTCATGCTAATGTAATCTTTTCAACTTGCTAAGTCATTTTGGAACTGATGTATGATATAACGTTTAAGTATCAATCCCACATACCTCTTGATTTCCTAGTTTGAAGAGGTGTGATCACCTAACCCACTGGGTGAAGTGGTCCATTCTCAATTTGATGTACTGCATTCATCCCTTCTCTTCCATGTCTTGTTCATTTCATATTTGATGTGTTCAACATCTACCTTTCCTTTGCCTTTATCAAATTCACAACTTGGTGCCTTTGACCTAGTTGGACAATACCTATTGATGTGACCTATCTTCAAACAACTAAAACATGTTGTTTGGCTCAACCATTTTTAGTAGTCACCTTTGAAGTGTATCCTAATACAATTCTTAGGAACATGTCCATATTCTTGATAATAACGAAAACTATACCTTGTATTATAATCCCAGTTGTAAGAGTTGTCATTGTTCCTTACCTTTTCTTGCTTGTTGGATGACCACATGGGTTTGGATCTGAACTTAAAAGATATATGTCCATACTTCTGATAGTTGTAGAAATATCCTTCAAATCTTTGTGTATGCATGGTTTTGGTTCTACATTTATGTGCCTGATGACCTTGTTTGTTGCACTTATGGCAGTGAACCATGTTCTTAGGCTTGACATTCTAATTTGTAGACTTGCTCTTGCACACATTAGCAGTATGTCCTTTCTTACCACAATTATGACAAGTGGGTTTGGAGTTCTTAACTTTTTTGTTCCTTTCTTCTCCATTTTTAGATGACTCTCCTTCTTCACTACTTGTGTATCCCAATCCAAATGTATCATTATTAGATCTAGAGGATCCCAATAGTTGCTCAAAGTATTTGATGGCTTCATTTGGTTTGTAGAAACTTTCATTAAATTCATGTTCCTTCTTTAGTTCATTCTCCAATTGCTCATTCTATAGTTTCAATGTTGTTATCTCAATGTCCTTGACATTCAATTCATAGTTGACATTCATCATTTGACTTAGAGTATCCAATTGCATGTTGGAAACCTTGGTTAGTTCTAATGATTTCTCTTCTAGTCTATTGGCCAAAGCTCTTTTGTCTTCTTCAATCATAGCTTTTTCATCCATGGCTTTCTTCTTCTGTATAGTCACCTCACAAAGCAATATAGCTTGTGATTCTTTCTCTAACTTGAGATTTCTAATTTCCTCAGCTTTGGCTCTATTATTTTCCGTTATATATGCAACTAGTACATTGAATTCATTGGATTCTCCATCTACAAATAACTTAGTAATGTCTATCTCTTTGTATTGTGTGTCATCCTCTACAATAGAAATTTCCTTCCTTCTCTTCAAATATTTATTTAGTTCTTCTCTTGCCTCATTTAGTTGATGTATAATGAGATGTATTTCAATCTCCTAGTTCTCAATAGTCTTTTCCAATTTTTAGACTTCCATTTCAAGATCTTTCCTCAAAGTTGTGAAGCTTCTCTTTCAAAGAATAAGGCTCTGATACCAATTGTTGGAATCAAAATAGGAAAGGTTGGGGGGGGTGGCGGGGGGGAGGGAATGAAACAATAGTTTAAACTTGGACCCATTAAATTTTTTACCACACATCCATCTCATACATTCAATGAGTAAACTAGAAAAAAATGTAAAGCATGTACATCTAGAACATGTAAAACATATAAGAAATCACACAAATATGACAATAGATATGATTACCCAAAAAACCTCCAAATGAGAAGGTAAAACTGGGTTAAGGATGACACCCACAAATCTTCACTACTACAATAATAACATGTATCCAATGAAGGTTACACTGTTTTGACCATGAGACATGACCTACCCTATGAAAGGTCTACCCTATTAAAGGCTTACAAAGACTGTTAAGTCTCACCTTGTTAGAGGATTTCAACACCCTGTTAGAAGTGTGCCTTGCTAAAGGACTTTAACTCACACTAAGTAAGCATCTTGTTAAAGGATTTCATACAGCCTATTAGGACTACTTTGTTAAGAGATTTTAACTAAAATCACCTATTAGAATGTCTCATCTTTCATCATGTATTTAGCACTTGATTGCTTGATAATAGATCACCTCTAAACAATGTCTTCTTGATCCTTCTTGATCAAATGTCCCTTTGTTGTATCCTTTTCTCTATCATCTATTCTACTCTAACTAATTATGCAATGTAGTTTCACTTCATAACTTCTAAGCCACCATGAATGCTCAATTTTTGCATGCAAACTATTCTCTTCACTCCTTCTACACCTTACACACTTGCTCATAGATAATTTAGGGTTTGTCCTCCTTATGAAGACTTAGGTGACTTAGGGTTAGGTATAAATCTATAGCTAAGATTCATCCATTTTGTCACTTAATCCATCCCATTTTTTGATTGGCTATATCTAATTAGATAGGGAATCCATCTTGATATTTGTCTGTATCTCCAAAATATCAAAATCCAATCTTAAGTCGGCTCAAAAATGGTTTACATAGTTTTTTGTGCCTTTACAAACAAATATGTCAAAATTACCTTGCTTGGCATCTGAAGTCACTAATGCTCAGCATACACTAATCTTTATACTATTACTCGACACCTAGATTGCTTAGAATTCACTATTCACTCGACTCCTATGTCACTCAGCATATACTATCTACTCGACACTCACTATGACTCGGCATGGTCTAATATATACATATTATGCTCAGCATGTACTACTTGTTTAGCATGAACTAAGTAAATAGCTTAAGTGTATTTACACTCACTTGTCAAAACCAATATGAGATCAATAGATTCTCCTACATCAGCTTAGGAAATAAGGAGATTTCTTGGTGGCTTGTGAGCACAAGTTTAGATCTTTCTTGGGGTTTCTACTAGTTTATTATGATATTACAGATCTAGGCTAGCTAGGGTTTATTGGACCTTGCAAGGTCTTGTAGAACTATTACTTGCTTTGCATTTGGCTAGAATCATGAAAGCCTTATAACCTAGAGCATTGCACGTAATTAGTTATTTTATAAAAAAAGAGTTATGTTTTGGTATCAGATCTTATTTCCTATGTTGTTTTTCCCATTGTTTAGTTACTTTCTAAGAATTAGATCGCCTCTATTGGGGGTACATTTGGTTCTATACTACATCAGATTAAGAGTTTATCAAAATAATTAGAAAGTACTCAGGCTTTGGATAACTGGGCATCCAATCTCCAATTAGTGAGGGAGTCTTTCCTTAAGGAATTTATTATTATGGTTAAATCACCTTCTATTTCTTGTTTCTTAAGTCCCAATTCCTTACAAAGATCCAAACCCTCAACTAAAGTTGAAATTCCTTTCCAATTGTTGGTAGCTTCCCCAATTTCTTTGGCTATACATTCAATCTATATCCCTTCATCATTATTAATGATGCATCTTATACCATCTTTATCCATATTCCCACTAGATGCTCCTTTGAAATTCAACTTATACCATCCTATCTTAGGGGCCTTCCAAATACAATCTTGCCTATTTATGTTACGTTGAAGGTCCCCATTCCCTAGGAAGGAGGGAATCTTAAATCCAATCCACCTACCACACATCATCTCATCCCAATAAGACATGTTTTCCCCATTGGGAATCATAGACATCAATTCATTATTTGTTCATTCAATGATTGAGACTTCAATTATTGACAAGATGATCAACCTCCATCTTCTTACCTTGAAATATTCTTCTCTTTCTCTCCTTGATATTTTCAAAAGAACTATAGAAGGAGAGGATATATAAAGGTTCTTGTAAATTCAATCTAGTTTTAGCAAGGGCCAAGCTAAAAGAAAACTTATGATGGAGTTAGGCAAGGCCAAATTGTTGGATTAAGTAGATGAGAAACAAGATATTGAGAGGGGGGCTAAATCAGGATCTTAAAATTTTATCTTCAAAACCAATAACATAAATCCACACCTAACTCATCTAATATATTTACCATTAAAATTGAAATACTGAAACATAAGTGAAATACATCACATCCATAAAGAATTCAACACATAGCACAATGATTTGGTTACCTAGAAATAAAATCAAGATGGAGGTAAAACTAGGGTGGGGATGAAACCCACACATCTTCACTATTGCAACAACAAAGTTAACATGTTAGGGTTACAATTTCTTATCATAAAATATGATCTACTTTGTGAGGGTCCTTCCCTAATAAAATCTTAAGAGACTATAAGGTCTCAACCTTTTAAATGATTTTACACTCATAATGAAGTAAGGAATCTATTAGGAGGTTTACATAGGTCTATTAGAACCACTTTATTTTCTCTTCTAGTTGATCTTGGGTCTTCTCTTTGTTGTATCTCTAATTTGATAACTCTATTCAATCCTTCATTACTTTGATTGCTCTTTGTCTGCTCTATCTTCAAAACTTTGTGTTCACTCTTTCACTTGCACATAAGGATACTTTTCCTTCTCACTTTTCCTCCTTCATACATACACATGATTCTAGGGTTAGAATCCTCCTTAAATAGATGTTATGTGAAGGTTCTAGGTCTTGATCAATGACTTACACTTCGTCATGTTTTTTCATTTCTATCCCATTTTCTAATTGTTGAATTGTACACCTTGGGATTATTACCTTCTATAATGATTCTTATTACCTTCTCTAAACCTATGTTATTGATTAGTGTCCAAACAATTAGCCATTTACTAGGAAATATTACAAGGTCATCATTGTGACTGAGTTATCTAGTAAAGGTTAATCATAAAACACTTATACTGAGCAAGATAGTGGTTGTTGAGTATTCAATAGCGACTGAGCATATGAACAAGTCAAGCAATATAGTTGAGACTAAGCATGTTAAGTTAATAAGTGTTGACCAAGCAGGTATATAGAAGCTGAGTAACAACATGAAGAAGTATACATGATTGAGCCTCAAAGCATTGAACTACTAAGTAGTTTAGTTTTGACATATAATTTTGTAATGGCACAGACATATATATAAACCATTTTGG
The DNA here is from genome assembly GCA_028749045.1 of Cupressus sempervirens. NCBI lineage: Eukaryota > Viridiplantae > Streptophyta > Pinopsida > Cupressales > Cupressaceae > Cupressus > Cupressus sempervirens. The sequence continues at coordinate 652,208,837 of CM053792.1, read as the reverse complement.
CCAAATCTTCTATGATATTTAATATGTGTAGATCAAAGTAACGATTTGATTACATGTCATTACAGAATATAATAATCACAAGGCATGCAATTTAATGAATCAAAAAATGGAATAGAAATAAAAAAAATTGATGAAGTGCAAGTCATCAATCAAGATCTAGAACCTTCTCAAAACATCTATTGAAGGAGGATTCATCCCTAGAATCATGTGTGTATATGAATAAGGAGAAAAAGTGAGATGGACAAGTATCCTTATCTACAAGTGAAGGAGTGAAGATGGAGTTTCAAAGATAGAGTAGATGGCAAGAAATTAGAGTAGTAAAGGATTGAATAGATTTATCAAATTAGGAGATCATATCAGAGATACAACAAAGAGGAGACCCAAGATCAACTTGAAGAAAAAAATTGAGGCTCAGTTACTAAACCAGTTATTGTTAATTGAGATAGGATAAATCTCTTTATAGAGTGGTCCTAATAGACCTATGTAAACCTCCTAACAAATTCCTTACTTTTTTGTGTGTGTAAAATTGTTTAACATGGTCAGACCTAATAGTCTCTTAAGATTTTAATAGGGAAAATCCCTTACAGGATAGATCATATTTTATGATCAAACATTGTAAGACTTATAGGTTAACTTTATTGTTGCAATAGTGAAGATGTGTAGGTTTCATCCCCACCCCAATTTTACCTTCATCTTAAAGTATTTCTATGTAACCAAATCATTGTGTTATGTGTTGAACTCTTTATGGATGTGATGTATTTCATTTATGTTTCAACATTTTAGTTTTAATGGTAAATATATGAGATGAGTTAGGTGTGGATTTATGTTATTGGTTTTGAAGATAAAAGGTTAAGATCCTAATTCATCCCCACTCCCACCCCCCCTCAATATCTTGTTTTTTATACACTTATTCTAATAGTTTGACCTTGCCTTACTCCATCATAATTTTACTTTCAACTTGGCCCTTGCTAAAATTAGATAGAATTTACAAGTACCTTTGGATCTCCTCTCATTATATAGTTCTTTTAAAACTATGCAAAGAGAGGAAGAGAAGAATATTTCAAGGCAAGAAGATGGAGATTGATCTTCTTGTCAATAAAGTTTATTAGTGAAGGGTTTTGATTTTGAAAGTCCTAGATAGTTGGCAATTTGGTGTAAGGTTGTAGATCTATAGATTTGGCCTGCACTTGCAGAGGACTCATTGTTTGATTATTTCTTGTATGTGTAAAGATGGTTTGTGGAAGGAGAGATGTGGATCCAGAATAATATGATATTTTGAGGAAACTTGTAGCTGGAGTAGAAGCTATTGAGTTAGCATAAGATCATGGAAGACATCTTGATGATGTTGAGAGCAATGCGTATGATTCTTTTTGGGATGATTTACATGAAAGGATTGATGATATAGAAGAGTCTAATTTGAGTTGGCATCTGAGGATTAGAAAAAAGGTTTGTTATCTGGTTAAAGAGATTATGAAGAGAAGAAGATAGATTGTGGAAGTACATGATGATTTTTCTAAAATGGAGGAAGTATCTTTTAGTTTTCATGAGAAGATGGATCGATCTAACATTGAAATTGTAGTGCATCTTGTTGTGTGCAATGAGATCAATGAAGAGGAGAGTTTCACTTATGTTGGTAAGGAATTGGATTTTGTTATTAAGAATAATGTTAATGTTGGAATGGATGTGATTGAGGACTTATATGTTGGTGATCTAGAGTTATATGTTTATTCTATTATGAATGATGTTGATATGGATGTTGCTTGTGGTAAGAAGATGGATTTACTTGCTGGTAATATGGTTGAGGGTTTCAAAGGTGTTATTTATGTGGATTTATATGATTTTGTTGTTGTTGATATGGATTTGCACGTATATGTTGCTACTAAGATGCTGAAGGATACAAATGTTGTTACCAATGTGGATTTTCATGATGTTGTTGATCTATATGTTGTTGGAGGAATGAATATACATGTTGTTTCTATTATGGACTTATATGTTTCTACTATTATGGATCTAAGTTTATATTTTGTTATGTTGCTACTACTATTATTGATCTAGTTTTCATGTATGAGGATGACGTTATGGATGATGCTAATGATAAGTTGCAGATGGAGCATTGTGATTTTCAGCTAAGTTCACATGTTGATTGGTTGGATGAGTTTTTGATTTTTGAATGGATGAAGCATAGATGGTTGATTTTCATATTTGATTTCTTTTCTTTGATGGAGTGAAAACCTTTTGTGTAGATGAAGCTGAGTACAAAATTTTCTTTTGAAAGAAAAATATGGGACACATTTTTCTATTTACTTGGGGATTCTAATGCAAGACCATCTAAGATCTTTTCTATTTACCCCAGCAGTTTGATGTAGGGGCATCCTAGCCATCATATTATCCTACTGATTCTATTGATTGCTTCCAAGTTACAAAAATTATCGAGTGCCAGTAAATTTTTAGTCATTACCGAGTTGAAGTTATCCCATGTCATGTCAACATACTACTTAGCATGTTATCCCATTTATTCTACGAGTTTTCATCGAGTGATCTTTCAAGTGCCAAGTTGGTTCAAGTTGTAGTGTTTGTCAAGATGCAATGTGTGCCAAGTGTTCCTTCATGTGCTGAGTGTTCCTTTTGGTGTCATGTTTTCTTGTATGTGTTGAGTGCTAGTATTATTTTTTTGTATATGTTTCTAGTTTAAGCCAAACTGGCACATATTTAATTTCATGATAGGTATTTACTATTTTTTGAGAGCCAAATTATGGCTTAATTATGCACTTAATGTAAGGGTTTTTCTATTTGGTAATTTGTAATAGGTTGACTTGTGCCCATGCAAGTATTTAAAGGGGTCTTGCGTAGAGTCTTAGGCATTATAATTCAATGTTGGATTATTGTTCAAGCATGGAGATGTAGAGAAGCCTAAAGAATTCATTTTAGTTAAGGGATCTTACCATGGAGTAGCTTGAAGATAGAAGTATATATTTGAGTTTGAAGATTTTTCCTTCTTTGAATTATGTTTTCTTCTTTGTAATCACTATAACATAAAAGGTCGTACAGTCGGGCATAGTGGATGTAAACTTCTTGATTCAAATATATGAAATATTGTCTCTCTAGATTTGAATCTCATTCCTCTTGTTCATTTTTTGTTGTTTATTTGTTTGTTGGTTTCTGGATTACCTCATTTTAGGGTACACGCAAATTAGTGTTGCATTAGCATGTTATCTTCCTTGATCACTTGGTCTATACTGCAAGGCTTGGTCAATACAGACTATACCATTGATTCTCTATACTTAATGATTTTATTTTTCTAATAGTTCTTAATACAACTTTACTTATGTAGATATGAAATTTTATCACTTCTATGTTAGGAACTGATGTAAAATATAACATTGAGTATACAATTCCTACATGCCTTCTTTCTTTAGTGAGATGTGGTGTGATCACCTAATCTATCAAATTGGGTGATCACAGTCTCATCTACTCTATTGCTTCCAGCTCTCACTATCTCTATCCATGTTTTCTTTCCTTTAGGTTTGTCATTTCTATTACTTGGTGTTGGTGTTCTAGTTTTGTAGTTCCTACTAATGTGTCCAACTTTGAGACAACTGAAACATACTATCTTTCTATTTAACATATTCTTGTAATTTCCTTTGAAGTGTTTTTTGATGCAATTCTCTAGAATGTGTCCATATTCTCCATAATAATGACAATTATACCATGTATTGTAATCCCAATTTTAGGAATTGTCTTTCCTTGTTGTATGAGTTTTTTTTTCATGTAACCAATTTGACTTTTTCTTAAGTCTACACTCATGAGCTCTATGTCCATACTTTGACAATTGTAGCCAAGACCTTGGAATTTATATTCCTTTTTGACTAATTCATTTTTCTTTTATCTACATTCATGTGCTTGATGTCCTACCTTCTTGCAATTAAAACAATTACCACTTGGTTTAGGTTTAGGAATTTCCTTACCATTTTCGCTCCTACAAATTTTGGTTGTGTGACCAATTTTCCCATAATGATGACATGTAGATTTTCCTTTTGATTTTTCATTCCTTTGTTCTCCACTTTTGGATGATTATCATTCTTTAGTAGATGAAGATTGCTTGTTGTATCCAAGTCCAGAGATGTCATTTGTTCTAGGTGACTTCATCATTTCTTCAAAGTGCTTGATTGCTTCATTTGGTTTGTTCAATCTCTCCATGAGTTCAATCTCTCCATGAGTTCCTTTTCATTCCTTGATTGATTTTTCAAGTGCTCATTGTATACTCTTAGATTTGTGATCTTCAAATCCTTTTTGTTTGCTTCCTGATTTACAATTACTAATTGCTTTGTCACATCTAGTTGATCATTGGTAAGCTTTTGTACTTCAAATGATCTTTCTTCAAGTCTACTAGCCATCTATCTTTTTTCTTCTTTAGCCATGATCTTTTTTTCTATTTCTTTCTTCTTGTGTTTGATTTATTCACAAAGTGTAACTAATTGAATTTATTGTTCTGTCTTGAGACCTTTTGCTACTTGTACTATGGAACTATTCTTCTTTGGAAATTTTGTCTTTGCTTCATAATTGTTACCAATCTTTCCACTATCTAATGGTCCTTCTGTGTTACCTTCTTTGTATTGACTAACATTTAGTTGAATAGATGTCTCTTTTTTTCATTTTAGGGTTTTCTTAACTCCTTTTTACTACTTCTAATTGTTGCAATATGATCTATATTTCAATCATCTGATTCTCAATGATTTTTTCCATCTTATACACTTCCATCTCCATGATCTTATCCTCTCAAGTTGTTAGGCTTCTTGACAAGAGAACCAATTGTTGGAATAAGTATATGAAAAATAAGATATTGAGAGGGGGGCAGTGAATCGAGATCTTAAACTTTTATATTCAAAACCAATAACATAAATCCACACCTAATTCATCACATATATACCATTAAAACTAAAATGCTAAAACATAAATGAAATACATGACATCCATAAAGAGTTCAACACATAACATAATGATTTAGTCACCCAAAAACACTTCAAGATGAAGGTAAAACTAGGGTGGGGATGAAACCCACAAATGTTCACTTTTGTAACAATAAAGTTAACCTGTTATGGCACTAGTACATTTGGGTTCATTTTTCGACCTTTATTGGTTGAATTTTTGACCTAGCTTTCAACCAATTTTTTTCCAAATTCGACCAACCCATCGGTCAAAATTTTTTTGGTCGAAGTTTCAAACAACATACTAATTGGTCAAAATTTTGACCAATCCATTGGTCGAAAACCTTCTAAAGCCATAGTCCAAGTTCAATCAGGAATTGGTCAAAATTTTGACCAATGAAGGTAGAAATTTTGACCAAAAAAGGTAGGAAAAAATTCAAGCATTGGTGGAAACTTCGACCAACAAAGGTAGGAAAAAATTTAGGCATTGGTGGAAATTTTGACCAATGAAAGTTGAAATTTTGACCAACAAAGGTAGGAAAAAAATTAGGCATTGGTGGAAATTTTGACCAATGAAGGTAGAAAGTTTCGACCAATGAAGGTAGAAATTTTCACCAACAAAGGTAGAAAAAATCTAAGCATTGGTGGAAATTTTGACCAATGAAGGTAGAAATTTCCACCAACAAAGGTGGAAAAAAGTCTAAGCGTTGGTGGAAATTTCAACCAATGAAGGTGGAAATTTCGACCAACAGTTAGGTGTAAATTATTTTTTAGGCATTCTATAAAACAATTCACATGCCTTGCATATGATATGACATTTTGCATGCATCCTACGCTCTCTCATCCAGCTGATGATGGATTACACAAAGTGATCTAAAACCATGATTCTAAAAAACACACACAATCAAATCCAAAATGAACTTGCACTAAAAATGGATTATGAAAATCTAATATTGTTAATTTTGCATGCATGTCTATCAGGACAAATATATGTTTAAGCTGCGATTGTCCTAGTAGACATGCATGCAAAATTACCAATATCAGATTTCCACAATCCATTTGTAGTGCAAGTTCATTTTGGATTTGATTATGTGTGTTTTTTAGAATCATGGTTTCAGATCACTTTGCATAATCCATCATCAACCGGATGAGAGAGTCCAGGATGCATGCAAAATGTCATATCATATGCAAGGCATGTGAACTATTTTATAGAATGCCTGAAAAACACCGACAGTAACTAATATGAAGTATATATAATTAGTTATATGATTGAGAAAAATCATGTATATTGTATGAAGGTAGTCCATGGTTGACAAGGCCCACCAAAAGATAAAACATATGATAAAAACACTTATTTTCATGTTTTGAACATATGGGGTACACATAACATGACTTATTATTGCACAATTCAACTAAGTTCAATTAATTTCCATAGCGATTGTCCCCATTTAATGGTGAATGTTTTTTCCACATTTCAAGCCTTTTGATTATATAAAGAAATGGATAGCATGAAAATTTTAAGTAATGTCAAGCCATTTATTTACTTGATATATAATGTGAATAGAACTATTATGTTGCTCAACAACAACCACCAAATAAAATTATCATCATGCACCCAAAAAGGGATGGATAGAATGTCGGAACTAACCTCCAACTAACTACTATCACCATCCCTCTATATTATAAGTTATAGTGGTGCTCTAGATTTTCTCTATTCCATCATACACTTTACCATAGTCCATATCAACAAGGTCAGAGAGATCAATTTCATTTGACTAGTATGTGGAAGACCTTGATGTTGAGAAGTTGTGTGATTCACATGGAGTGGAAGGTGTTTTGGCCCCTTGGAAGGAAGCTTCATCTCCTTTACTGGCTTCTTTATTTTTACTTGGAGAAGCATATTTCTTTGAATTGTCCCCATGGCTCCTTGCAAATGATGCCAAGACTATCCTTGTTGTTTTCTTTTGCCATAACATAATGTTCACAAAGTGTTAGAATTGTCTCTAGATGAAAAGAAACTATAGAGGCTCAATTGACATGTGATCTTAGTTAATGTAGAAGATAGATTACTAAATATCATCTAAAATGTTGATACAAAAGTCTTCCTAAAACAAAAATTTAAACCATATCAATTAGAAAACAAAAATGTAAACCATATCAATCCTAAAAATGATTTATATCATTTGATCCTTTGAAATGAACATGTTCTCCTAATGAAGGCTTAAACTAGTCTGGATCCCTATAGAAACACATGACATGTAACTGAATGGATAAAAATTTATGGTACAAGCACTTGAAACACTTAGATTGGATACTGCAGCTCAAGTGCCAAGGTCTTGAAAAATGCTGAACAAATTTACTTATTGGTGAAGTTTATATGCAACATCAAGCAAAAGTTTGTTATATGGTGCAACAAATTCACTCAAAGCTAGTGATCAGAACAAAAATCACCTTATAGAAGGATATAGATCACATTAAAATTGGCCATCTTCCAACTAAAATCATTTGTTTAGCAAGAAAAACTCTTTACTATTTTTCCCATTGTTCTTTGCACCATCAAGTTTTATTTTAAGTATTCTATGTGGAAAAAATATAATCTGGAGAATAGTTTCTGTTCTACTAATAGGTTCCATATAAATAAATGTTAAGGATTTTATATTATTCCAATCTAAACTGATTAGAAAGTTTACCTCAAAGTTTTTCAAATCTATCTCCGACCAGGTGGAAGCTATGTAACAGACCAGTTAGAGTTAAGCAAGCTACCATATGCACAAAATAGATATATTGAGAGAATATATTTGTTTAAGTTGAAACTGCCCTAGTAGACATGCATGCAAAATGTGGAATCCTAGATGAATAGTTCAACTGAATCCTCCTCCTGGACGAAGGCTACAACAAATACATAGTTCAATTGAATGGTCTATAGATACCATCAGGATTAGCATTTTGAACAATCTATTAGGATCCTATTATGTATTGGCCACTATTCCTAGATGATTTGTAGTCATATGTGTCATGTTTGTGGCATCACATCTCACCACACTTATCGTTGTATAAAGTTTTGTCTCTACCAGTAGGCATATTCAACCTGCAATAAGTTTGTGACAGCTAATATTGAAAATCTCTTATTGTAGTTTTAAAATAAAAGCTCCACTAAGTAGCCAACAACATTTCATCCATATTTTATATAATATTGAGCAACACATTTATCATATTTGTTTTCTATCTCAAGGAGCTTAACTAGACTAGTATTGGGTTGATGATGGCCTAATACTACCTTGTTAAGATCCTCAAGACAAGACACATCAACTCTGAGTAGAAAACATCTTGATAAATTCAAATTAAGTGTGCAATAATTAGTGAAGCTAGCATTCTAGTATTAAAAGGGAATGGAATAAAATATTTAATTTCTTACTAGTTCATGTTTTCTGATTCTGCACTATTCTTTAAAATCCATTTTTCTACTGTCTCACAATCAACTAGATGATGAGCTTTCTCGGAGCACTGAAGAGGTTTTAGTCAAAATTTTAAACTATTTAAGTTTCAATACAATATATTAAAATCAAGAACAATCTGTTGGAAAATAAAAGCACCTGCCAGAAGGACTATTACTAAGCACAATATAATAGAACTTACATTATAGCAAAAGTTGTGTGAACATTTGCAAGTGATATCATAGCACCCACTTCCAATTATGAAGTCAACACCATACTCACAGCCAGGAGCTGGACACTATTTGGTCTACAAGTACATCCAAATAAAAGTTTTAAGCAAATTACTTATTTCATACTCTCTACTAACCCCAAAAAATACATCGGAGATGGAATAAAGATAAATCTATTAATAACAAACACAAGACCACAATGTGGAGAAAGTTCTAAATTGATAAACAATAAAACATTTAGCACAAAAGGAATAGATACTCTAAATTATGTAAACAACCAAGAACAGAAACTCAGTATATGCTCATATGTGTTCCTCTATAACATCCTATCAAATAAGATTATGTAAAAGAAGCATCAACAATTAAATTATCATTATTATCCCAATATAGGGAACATGGAGTGCTCTTCCTAATTAGTACTAAGATGGGAACATGTATATTTGTAGAGAATTATTCAAAAGATGCTACAAAAAACAAAGAAAACTACTCTACAAACACACTCAAAAGGAACAGTCAAACTAGATAAGAACCATGATTAGACAAATTTAACTTCTTTAACATGACCAAGAAAATAATCAAACCTTTCTATTATCCTCAACATATGATCTGAGAAGGTATCATGTATATTTTTTTTTGCCTTCATCAAAGACCAAAGAAAGCACCATATTCTCATCAACAGTAGCTCCACATGATGGGATAGGACATCGTAAAGAAAGACATATGGGTCCATCATTTACAGAAGTGTGAATATAGCCTACAAAGCACAAGAAGTATGTTATGGCATGCAAAACCATTCCTTACCAATAAATGAAGAGTGTTCCCTGCACATCAAACTTACAGGATACAAATCATTCTATCCACATGCAAAACAGTTAACTAAATCATATTTAAAATGAGAATGAATGCAATTTCTAACATGAAAGCAAAGTCAAAACCGTAACATAAAAATCAAAATGATATACATAAGCATTGATCTCTTCTTCACTAATAATGACATCTACTTTTATAAAAGCACGTAGAATTTTTTGCCACTTGAAACTTGTCAACAGACACAAACCAAGTGAGTTCCAGTACCAAGAATTAACTAAAAATGGGAATAGAAAAATTGCAGGATACTTTTTAGGCAATGAGACAATATCTTTCGACTCGCATCAAACAAGCAAGAAAATCTAGATCCAAAAAAATACACAAGTTTTTCATGCTATCTAGAAAACATCAAAATGAAGATAAGATTTTCACTAAATGTCACTAAAGTATATCAGATAGCTTTAGCCTTCATTTGTACAAGAAAAGCTAGTGAGTATCAATGAAACTGAGGTGTGTATATAGAATACAACTGCAAGGCTGCAAACAAATAAATTTAGGCTTAATTTATTTGTCTCAAGAAAAAGCTAATAAACTCTGCATCCACAATCTACATTCACAAAAATTAATTGTAACTTTGCCTCTTCTAGACTCTGGATTCTCATAGCAATCATGTACTGCTCTTAGACAAAAAAATTATCATCACATAAATCACTCATTGAATTACAAACTACTGATATCTCTAAGCACCAAAGGTCCAAATGTTCTATGCTATGATAGCTAACATAAATCTTCTGATTTGAAGTCCAAGAAATAGTCTAGTATACCATCAGAGATATATAAAAATATCTCCATTGGAAGAAAAGAACTAAAAATGGAGATACCATTCATGACAGACTCCACTAGAAAAAGAAGGAAAGAGGAAAAACAAACAATATCATTTAACAGATAAGTGGAAGGAAGAATTACAAAGGAATTCTTACAAAGAGAAGACAAAATAACAAGGAAATAAAATTAGAATAAACAAAAAACTATCATCCTTGCTAACAAAAAAAAAATCACATCCCAATGACAATTAATCTTTTAAGAGATTCAACATCCAATATAGATTCTACAGACTAAAAGAAGAAAAATTCATAGTACACAAATATAATAGAGAAAACTAGTGGATTGAATTCCCTTTGAGAGACAAAAAGAGATTCAAGAACAATAGTTGTTATTCAAAATGTGAAGCAAATGATACAAAATAGTCACAAACTTGATTGATTAGAGGTGAGCTTCAAACAAAATTAATAGCACCATTATTGATAGGCAGAAAGTATCCTGATTAGCTTCTCTGAAGGAGATAAACCTCAAGTTCCCAATTATGTTCTTGTTATGGATAGGAGTGAAAATAGTTTAATATGTCAATTTCTATCGTTTATAGCATGCTAGTTTAGCATAACTAGCTAGTTAAATCAAGCATGATATAACAAGATATCACGGGTACCAGGTTTCAACATTATGGTCTATGTCAGATATGGGTATAGGGCCATAAAATGTGTCCCTATGTTACATGCACACATGCATACATACACATACACACACAAAATAATATTAGAAACATTCATAATTTTTGTAGCAACATTATTAATTGCTATTGTTGTTTTGAATCTTCCAATGTTATTAACACAAAAAAGCCCTCCCACTTTCCATGAACCATGCTCCAACTTGTTGCATTCAAACGGTGATCAAATGAGCGTAGATCCCCACCAAAAATTTGATTTTTAAAAACTCTCCATCTAGCACTTGCTGTAGTGAAAATATAGGTGCAGCAGTCAAATGAGAATCATAACATTGAAATAAGGGAAAACATTGAATCGGTTTATTTTTAGGTGAAAATAGGTTGAGTTCATTCACTTTTTAAGTTCTATTTATTTTTTTAGTTTCTTAGGGGGGTCTCATGTATTGTGGAGCATCTCCTTTCAAGAGAGATGCACCTCAAAATTAGGCTACATCCCTCAGAACTCAAGACATCCCAAAGTACATCAACTATCAATGACCAAGAAAATGGGATATGAGTATATAACATGTGTGGTTGTTTTTAAGGCATGCATTCACACCTTAGTTAAGTATGTATATTTACTCTTAAATATTTTGCATTAGGCATTATGCTAACTCAAGTCACATAGGATTCAATAAAGTTGAAAAACAAAGAAGGCAGTATTCTGAATGATTATGGAAATTTTTTAGGGGTAATGTTAAAGATGAAAGTGGGGGGCATACAAGAATAGAGCTATAATTCTCAACACCAAACCTAATAAAAAAGAAATCAAAGGAATTCACACGTTAGTTCCTCAGGCCACAAGATTAAAACATTTGGATTTTCAACTTTCTTTTGTTTCTTAGATGCATGACCCATAGGTCAAAGTGGTGAAGTTAGCAACAATCTAAGGTGTGCCCTTGAAGCAGATTTCCAATAAAGCCTCTGCAAGAACCAACCAAATTAAATAAAATAGATGATGTCTTTTATGTAATTACATCTAAGTGAAAAATATATATAAAGCCATGTGTTTATTAAAATCATTAAATTCAAACAAGGAGTTGAAATATCCTTCAACTTCATGTCATTTGAGAAGCTACAAGGTTGTCCAATTTTAGATGCTCCATTAAAAAAATGCCACTCTGTGTTTGATAAACTCACCTTGAGATTTGCCAAAGCAATTGTAGTGATTTCTTTGTTTGACCCAAGTTCAATTTTGGGAAGTGATACACTAGTCAAATTAGAAGCCTTAGATCCAAGATGCTTAACACAATTACCATTTGCTCTAGCAAACCAACTTTCCCCTACTGATAGTTCAAAGAGCTCCTGAAAAAACACACCTAAAATAGCATTAAATTAAAAGCTGATAAATATAATTTTTTTGAGAGACATTTAATGAAAAACTAATATGCATTGAAAATCCAAATATGCAGGAATTGTCTAAAACTGTTAGCATTGACTCCATCACATGCAACTATTGCACAATTTTGCAATGCATTGGTGTTTGTACAACACAGAGAACCAACATCCATATGCATTAAGCATGTCTAATCTTTAATGCATGCAGAGTTTTGTGTTGGCCCATTAGGCTATTACCACTAGCTGACCCCATTGGAGTTGAAGTTGTCATGGTAACAAGCACTTTAAAATGAAGTACAAGTGAGGTGTAACTTTTAATCTAGTTTTGCAATCTCAAAACCAAAATAAAAATAAAATACAAATGCAAAAGAAATCAGATGAAATGATGATTTCTAAGACCAAAATCCCCATCAAAGAATGTACATTATTTTTTTTTATCAAAATTATAGTAGCTACTACCCACATCACAAAATATTGTGCACTACAAATAAAAATTTCTCAAATCGGTATCTTGGTTTGCCTAACCAGCCCAGAGAATTGAGAGCATTTCATGCTCAAGGTACAAATTTTAAGCTAATTTTCCTAGTCAATTTAATTTATGAAATGTCAAGAAGAAGTAAACTAAAAGATAAAACCCAATGTGATTCAACATCGTAGAAATTTATGAGAGCATATGCAATAGGTAACTTTTCGTTAAACAGTATGCTTAGAAAAATTATTAAAATGTCCAAAGAGTGAAACTCAAAGGTCTAGAAACATCAAATGTAATTCATGAAATGTCAGGAAGAAGTAAACTAAAAGATAAACCCCAATATGATTCAGCACCGTAGAAATTTCTGAGAGTATATGCAATAGGTCACTTGCCATTAAACAATATGCTTAGAAAAATTAAATTAGAATAGGAAGTCCAGAAACATCAAATGCATTAACCAATGCTAATGAAGTTTGACCAAAAACATGCATAGAATGAAGCCCATGAAAGTAATACTCAATGAAGAAGTGTTAATAGTATATAATACCCAAAAACCTAAAGTTGGTTGGATATCAAGAACAAACCACCAACTAGGACTAACATCACCACAAAATTGTCAACAATGATTAAAAAGTATAGAAGCTTAATAAAGTATGTGACTTCATTACTCAAGCTTGCTGAAGAATTGAGAAGATAATAACAAACCTCTATGTTATTAGTTTTAGGCCATATCAAAAAATCCTCCCAATTCGTGCTCCTACAATAGTAATTCCAAGTCTCTGGCAAACTTTAATATATATAATGTTGAGCATTATTGCTGAAAAATTAATTTAGTATTAATCAAAAAGGTTGAGATAAATGAGAAATCTATTAAAAAAAAGCCACTCTTTGAAACACCAATTTGTTACTTTCAATTCTTTAGGTTCCTTTTCAACTAAAAGCTAATGCAATTTGAAATAGAATTATAAGTGAAATTCCTATGACATATAGTCAATTGGCCTCCACAATTAACAAATTGTAATTGTTAAAATTCAAGCTCCAATAAAAGCATGATTTGTGCATATAAACAAAGATAGGAAGAAATTAAAGAAATTATCACTTCTAGATGCAGAACTTAGCACTGTATGTAAGTATGATTGTTTTGGATCTTTCAAAAGAGATGATCTAGTAAACCCCTGTAAATCGAAGAGAACTACATTAATTGCCTCCTAAACTTCAACTAAATAACATCCAATATTTTTTTATGCTAACTTTGCTTCTACCTATTTTGCTATCACATCAAGCTCTGAGAGCCATGATGGAATGCTTTTTCCCTTCAAAAGGAAAGCATCTAAGCTACCTTCATCAAGAGATTGTCTATTGGTTCTGGGAATTTCTCTTCCTTCACTTAGAACAAAATTAGCATCCATGTCTTGATTATAAGAAATATATGCTTCATCCTCTATAGAAATCAATAACATAGCCTATAAAGAAATTTCAAAAATCATGAGAACACATTGACATTTGAGCATATAAATAAAAAATTGTAAGAACACAATGGCAAAGATACCAAAAATATTGAGAAGGATGCAATTCTGAATGCTGCAAATCTGGCAGTCAGAGTAGAGATTAGGGTCACCTCTAAGGAGTGTGTATTGATTGTTATATAAATTTGTATGCTTGTGAATGCAGTGTGAGGGTAGTCAATGAGCTGGGGACTAGAAATGGCAAAGGAGCCAAATTTGTTGTTATTTTTTCTACAATTTTTTCAACCATGATAGGCCTTGTTTTTCTAGGAACTTTAACAAACATGATGGTTAGTATGAACAACCTACTCTAGAGTAGTATAGAATTGGTAAAAAGATTGGTAATCTGCTAAATTGAATCAGTGTTTAAGTGTGTACCATTTAACTTTAAGCTCATGAGCATTGAGCAATGGGTTATGAAGATTGTCTTAACATAAAACTCCAATTGCATATAAACAAGATGATTAAGACATGATAAAATTTACTAAATTTTACTTACCTACAAGGGATCACTAATGTTGACAATGAGTGATCCAAGAATAGGGGATACAATAAACCATTATCCATCTTTCTTAACTTGAAGACCCTCAACTTGATCATCTAGCAGGGCAGTGATCACACTCCCATCTGAATGGGGTCTCAGTCCATTCACCAAATTTGGCTGAGGGCAAGGAGGATAATAATTGATTCTGAGCTGATGCAATGGTTCCTTGATAAGGGTTTGAACATAATCAATATCCAACCCCAAAACCTTAGAAAGCATACCAAGAAACGTATTTGTAAGATTGAGTACCTCTTCTCCATATTTTTCATAGGTTTCCCTTCATTGTCCACCACCAGTCAATCAACATCAATTTATACTCCAAATTAGAAATTACTTATGAATGTTGTAATTAAATTTACTTAAGTGTATGAGAGGGGTTTTTTTGGCCAATGTTTAGCTACCTTTATAGAGGGTGGGGAGATAAAATGAACAAGGGCATCGACCCAATCCAAGATTGTATCATCGGATATGTCAAAGAAGTGACTGTAGCCTTCAAGCATAAGAGTACTGAGTCTTACTAGGCACTATCTTATTTTTTCTTCCAAAGGAAGATCAATAAAATCTTTCGACACACCTTTAACCCATGATCCTTGTCCATCTAATCCAATTGATTAAATCCATCTATGAGGATCAAAATTTCCACTCTCCATCACTTGACAAGTGTCCCTACCTCCTCATGCTCTCACATGTATGACCATACCTACCTAGCCTACTCCTTGCTAAAAGGTGTAAGAATGCTCATACATATGTAGACATCCAAGACTTATCATACATGTTAAAATTATTTAGGCCCTAGGAATCTTGCTAGAAGTCTTAGTTGCCATAAGATCTTATCTTTTAATGTTGTCAAATTTCCAGAGTGTGTGATATAATTCACTTGTGAATGACAAAAAATCTAGAAGAAACAAGTGAATCTTATTGTTTTTCATTACTTCTTGAGGCCAACATGTTTAATATTTTTTATGTTAGTGGTCACATGTCATAGGAGTAACACACATGCCATGATCTATTATAATTTTGGGTGTTGCCTTGCTTATACAAGAAAAGTATCTCTTACATACTGTAACATCTAATTTCTCAATATAATCAATGAATCATATTGTGTACTTGATTGGTGGAATAGCATGTATTGCTATTGGTTCTCTCTTTTGTTTTATGTGAAAGGTAGGTTGGTGTTGCAGATCATAATTGTATCTTGGATGTTCACTTTGAGGTTTGAATCTGGCAAGCCCCTTTCCAATCTAGATAGTTTCTACTATTAGGTTCTTTCTATTGTGATTTGAGTTTTTTGGATGATCTTATAAATTCCCATATGGTTTTCTCTTGCATTTTAATACAATCTTCAAAATAAAAAAGACTTACAAAGATTTGATGATCATATGGCTAATATTCTTTGAAATATTAGCATAACTTTGAAATATGGCTAATATTTTTTCATAAGATTTGAAATGTAGCCTAACTAAAAGTTAAATAAACCTTCCTTTCATAAATCTATAACTTCAACATCATTGATAGTAAGCAGTGACTAGACTCTATCTTACCTTAGACTTAAAATGCAGTTCCTTCAACTGAAAAAATATATTGTTTTTTAAAAAGGCATTTATTTAATAATAATAAAAATCATGTGAAGGTGGAAAAATAGTTATCAGGTTTCTTCCATTAAAATGCACTTATAGAGTTTCTTCCACAAAAGAGAACTCAAAAAGAAAGCCCTTCAAATAGAAATATGCACAAATTAAATGATCCCTTTGAGAATTCTAAAAAAATCAACATTTGATGAATATATGGCTCAAACAAAACTTTGAAAATTGCATAAACTAAAGCATCCATGACTCTAAAAATCCAATGTGCATTGAAAACATGTCTTCAAATGCATTTACAATTCCAATAGACATAAATGGTTGATGCTACGAAAAACCCATCAATTCAGAGTAGGATTTCCAACTCCTAGTTCATATAGATAGATTCACTATTAACATGCTTTGGATTCTCCAATATAATACTACACAAAGATGCACTCTGGAAGCACCCAATGGATAAAAAATACAACATACCTCAGATCAAACAACTATTTAAGTTTCCTTGACAGGAGTCTCCTGAAAGTAAATTCCATCAAAACCAGCTAGCATTGACTTTGATCCCCTCAATAGTGGTTGTATTCCATTTGTTCTTAAATCATTTTGCATCCACCCCGTTACCAAGGATCTATCTGAAGTATAATTGAGCAAATATTCCTGTGACACATGCTTGCCAAAATAATGGTCATCCACCTTTGGCTTCTTTTTTTTCTTTCTTAGAAATCCAAAGTAGCTATAGCAGTAGGCGTGCCCATGCATGAATTGATGTTTTAATTAAATTAAAGAGAAAATAATCATCATATCTAGATCTGTTCTTAAAAACAATGAAGGTTAAAAAAACCTATTTCAACACAGAGATAAAACATGCAAGCTCCCTAAGATTAAATTAATGATAGAAAATACTTAGCTCTTAGAAATTTGAGAAGTGTGCTCGGCTTCCATTATAGCTTCTCGAGTATGCATTTGTCTATCCCTTTGTAGCAGAAACAGGCTGGGGATTTGATAGATCTTCGAAGAAAGCACATTAATAAAAGGATCAAATCCCAAATTGATTATGGGTGTAATCAAGCTCCATTCCTTCACTCCTACAGTTCTCGCGCTTTGTGAAAATCAAAGCGAATGCTTGTGTAGCTTTGGCGTAGGCTCTGTGAAACCCTTTTTCATTGAACATGTTAAGCTCGTGCTGGTTAAAATTTTGACCAACACGGGCATGGATTTTTTTTTTAAATACTTTTCCTTCCATATTCTGACCAATCTAAAACATTTTAATAGATGGTCAAAAATTTTGGTCAAAAAATGAGGTCAAATGTACTAGTGTGGTTATAATTTTTATCACAAAATATAATCTACGCTATGAGGGGTCGACCCTGTTAAAAGCTTAAGAGACTATTAGGTCTTACCTTGTTAAAGGATTTTCCACTCATAGTGAAGTAAGAAATTTTTTCAAAGGTTTACATAGGTCTATTTGGACCAATGTGTTAAGAGATTGACCCTATCTCAATTAACAATAACTGATTCAATACTTGACCCTCAATTTTCTCTATAAGCTAATCTTGGGTCTCCTCTTTATTGCTTCTCTAATCTGATCTCCTAATCTAATAACTTTGTTCAATCCTTAACTGCATTGATTACTCTCTATCTATTGTCTTCAAAACTTCATCTTTACTTCTTCACTTGCACATAAGGATACTTTTCCTCCTTCTCAATACATACACACAATTCTAGGGTTAGAATCCCCCTTAAATAGATGTTCTATGAAGGTTCTAGATCTTGATCAATGACTCACAATTCATTTTCTTTTGTCATTTCTATCCCATTTTCTAATTGGTTGAATTGTACAGCTTGGGATTATTACCTTCTATAATGACCTGTGATCAACTCCTTATATGGATCTAGATAAATATTATATATCATAGAAAATTTGGCCAAAATGGTTTACATATGTCTTTGTGTCATTACAAACTTAGGTCAAAACTGAACTACTCAGCACTTGAATGTTCTGACCCTTGGTCATATATACTTCTTCATGTTGTTACGCAGCTTCTATATACCTAATTTCTTCTCACTTAGTAACTTGTCAGCATGCTCAGTATCAACTATATTTCTTAGCTCATTCATATTCTTGGTCACAACTAAATACTCAACAATCATTATTGTGTGTGATACAAGTATTGATGCTTGACCTTTACTAGATAGCTCAGTCATAGTGATGACCTTGTAAATGACTAAGTGTTTGGACACTAATTGACAATATAGGCTTAGAGATCATAAACTTCACCATAACTTAGAACACAACCATTTCCAATAGTATTTCAAGAAAGGAGAATTAAGAAAAAGGTGATATATCGATTCTTCTTCAAATTCACAAAGGGGGCATCTACTAGGACCTTGGTAGCCCATTCTCCTAAACCTATATGTTTTTAGTTATCTATTGTGGATAAAAATCCAAGTTTAAACACTCCTACCTTGGGAAGACAAAATTTATCCTAGTGAAGATCAAATGGGAAGATGAATCTTAGAGAACCCTAGAGAGTATTCTAGAAGATTATAAATCATCCTAGAATTATAAAAACCACTATTGCATACATACTAAATAAGGAAATCTTTACCTCTACAAAAAGAAATTTTTGTAGAGGATAGAAAATTCTTCAGAAAGTCCTTCTCACTTCAAGGAATGTCATCCTCATCCAAGTTTTTCTAATGCCTTATAAGACTTCTTGTTTGAAAACCACATAATCCTTAAATCTAGGACCAAGCTTGAACTCTAAAGGACCCATTGAATGGTGGAGAGAAGGATATTTTTCTAAGTTTTTATAACCACCCCAAGAGTCATTCCAAAAATGTGCATCCTCTTCATTCCCTAAATCCCAAGTTAACTTATTTTGAATGACAAATCTACATTTAAGAAATAAATTATTTAAGAAATAAATTCTAAATTTTTGAGCCTTTAGGGGGATTGGCCTCTCTAAATAGATTAGATGGAAATAGAGAGGAAAGGTATTTTTGGTAGAGGATCTTAACACATTTTAGGTTTAGGAACCTTAGCATTCTCCATGCTAGCTAGGCTCCTAAAGTCTTCTCTTGTAATTTGATATTCTTGATATCAACCCCACCTTTCTCTTTTGGTTTACAAATTTGATCCCAAGCTACAACATGGGACTTTATCTTCTCATCCAACCCTTACCAAAAATTATTCCTAAGAAGCCTATTAATTTCATTTAGTTTACTGCCTAGCAAGTCCAGACAAGAAAGTTGATACAAAGTTTTCCTTGATAAGACTGATTGAACTAAAGTAACTCTACCTATAGATGAGATCCATTTGCCTTTCCATCCTGTCACACTTTTTTGAAGCTTCTCAAATATAGGATCCCATAATTTGGTTGATTGAGTACCAGATTTTAAAGGTAACCCCAAGTATTTACAAGGAAGAGATCCCTTATTGAAGTTTAAAATATCACAAAACTAATCTTCCACACTTGGTTGGATCTCAAAGAAGAATATGTCTAATTTATCTTTGTTGATCTCTTGACAAGAGGCGAAAGACTATCGCATTAAGATTCTATTTAGACCAGTATACATAAATAATATAAATATTATACAAGTATAGAGTAGAAAATTTTTACATTTTAGATTAGTTAAATTTGTAAATTTTATAATTTTGCATTTACTTTTACTTTTTTGCAATTTTATTCTTTCTTCTAATAATATGAGTGCAAGTAGTAAAATTTGAAAGAAGTAAACCTTTCTATAATAATAATAATTTAATATAACTACATGCATTAAACATAGAATTTTTTATAACTATATTATTTTTATTTATTTTGTTTTAGCATAATTCTTATAATAGATACAAATAAAAAACATTGTAATATGAAAGTAGTAAGTTTATCTCACTCGATACTAAAAAGCAAAAAATGTTGTTTTAGTTGTTAGAAAAGAAATCATGACAGGAAAGATGGATGCATAAAGTCTAGAGCTCATAACATTCTACCTAATTCAAATGTCTTTTTATATTATAAATGACACACTCAATATCATAACTCTTTGAATTTATAGATTGAGAAAGTGATCTAATATATAAGTTAACACAAAAATTGGAAACTTAATGTTGTAAGCAAATGTTCTAAATTTTAGAAGTCAAGATAGAGTGATTATACACATAAAATATTATTTTTTCTATCTTAAACATCTTTAAATAAATTGACAATTATTATGTTACTTCAAATATTTTCATATTTCAAATTAATTATTATAATTCTATTATAACTTTCCTATAATAATTTCCTAAACAAGTCAATTTAACAAATAAATTATAATTTCGTATTAGTACTTTCCTCTAGGCAATGTAATATTGTATCATTTATAAATTACTCATGTTAATTTCTATTAACTAATTAAAATTAATTATATTTGATAATTTATTATAAATATTATATTTCTAAAAATATACATGCCAAATTTTTAACTTTATAATTTGTACATATTGTTTTTGTATCTTTTAATTGGATGAATCAATTAAAGTCGTATATATTGATTTGTGGGTTTGTGATATATTATATCTTATTAAATATGTTTTAACTCATACTCTATTTTTATGATTGTAATTTTTTGAGGGGTTTGTGGTGAATCCCGCATTCCCTAAATTGGTTTGTATTGTCCCTAACTATTACAAATGAATGTGAGTGTGGAAGTATTCTTAGTGCTAGTCTAAAATACTTGTACAAGGAGACTTAAATAAAAGTATAGTAATAAAGTAATATACAAAGTCATTAGAACATGAAACTTAATAGCTTTATATTAATTATATTGAATAAATTATATTACATTTGATCTTTATTTTCTAATTTAATTTAATTATTAAATCTATTAAAATTGTAATAATAATTTTATACTAGTTTTTTAAAATATGAAGATTTATAAACTATAATGGTTGTGTAAATCAGTTTCTGGATTAGATTGTGTGGAGATTTTTACCATCAACGTTTCGAATCACACTACGTGTTCCATCATCAGGATGAGAGAGCAAGAGATGTTAAATAAAGTAAGTGACATCTCTTGCTCTCTCATCCTGATGATGGATCACATAGTGTGATTCGAAACATTGATGGTAAAAATCTCCACACAATCTAATCCAGAAACTGATTTACATAACTATGATGGATTGTGGAAATATGATCACATTACCTATAATGGTGATTATATAATAATATATTTGATAATTTTATAGTACAAAAATATAATACATTATTCAAAATTTGATGGTACTCTAGAAGTTTTTGTTCAAGGTGAGCCATTTCTGATTTTGGAGTCTCAAATTAAGTAGGATTGTGTAATAACAATTTTTTGCTATTTTGGAAGTACAACATTGATAAGACATTGAAATTCCAAAATCGACAATTTTGGACAAGTGATATAAAAAGGTCCCCAATTTTGGAATTTCAAAGATGACAACATCTTCTCCCTTTGATTTCATGATTTTTCTAAGCATTGAATTATGATTATATGATTTTGTAATTTTGCACAAGGAACAATCTTACTTATTTGATTTCACAATTTTGTAGTTGATGATATATTGATAGCTTAATTTTGTGATTTCTTGAGTCATGAGATAATGTTACCTCAATTTTTTGATTTCTCAAAGGGGAAATTTCTTCAAGGCTATAATTACGAAAGTCAATGTTAAAGGAAAATATGCATATTATTTCTTCAACCTCATGACGAGAAAATTGTGTGAGATAGCTATGTATATTTGTTGGTCTTGAATTTGCACTAAATTATATGTGACAATAACTTAATGTTGGTGCATGTGGAGGGATGGTTGAAGTTAATTCATTTTTTATAGTTGTTAAAAGGATAACATGAGGTCATGATTAACAGCATTCTTGTTGTACAATATTTATGTTTTTTTTGGAGGTTTCAAAGACATGCAACCATAGGATTACTAATTCTAGCTTCTAATGCAGAGGATGGATCAACACTTATTATGCAACTAGATTTGAATTTGACCCAAGAAGGATAGTTAGATGTTATCAATAGCATGTTCATTGTTGTCAAGGAATTGTGAACCAATTATGCAAGCTTTTCTAGTGACAACCATAAATTGGAGACCGAGGAGGACAAGGTTGAGGTTCGTTCTTTTCTTACAAAGTTTCAAGATCTTCAAGGGAAACATAACTTTGATATATTCTTGACATGATACAACAATTATATTTTCTTGAAATTTTAAAGTTTTTTTATTGTAAATTTTGGTGAATGGTTGCAATTAGTTATTAGTTAGTTTCTTTTTGTAAAGGTCTAAAGCTTTTCATACCCTTTCATTCTCTATAAGAAAGGCTACCTAAACCCTAGGATGGATATAGTGAGACATAGAAAAGAAACATTGATAAATGTATGTGTATGTAGCATAGGATAGATATTGCAACCAGTCATAGCCTAATTGTAGTCATCTTTTTAGAATTATTGAAAATACTATATTTATATTCTAAAGTCTAAGAATTGATCATCAAAATTTCTATATATGAATCATCCTCTTGGATTAATATCACTGTTGATAGAGTCAAATTGAGGAAAACTCTCAAATAAGAAAAACTCATATGGTTGTGTATGTTTTGTGTTATTGGTCTTCATCTTTTCAAGTTAAATATAATTAGCTAGGGTTTTATGACTTCAACTTCTTTGTGTTGTAATTGATGGTATTGTGCTTCTCTCTGGGTAGTATAATATTTACACTAAGTATTAAAATTGACTTTATTGACCCAACAAAAAAGGAATGGTATTTTTTTTTTCTAGAGATAAGTATAGTTTTGTGGAAGGTGATATTATTTGTCATATTCATCTGCGCACAACATACACATACTCTATTACACTCCATTACTTGTTGACCTTTATACACATTCAAAGTATTCATGTATTTGATTTCTTCTTGAGAACAAATTTTCAAACTCAAGAGTATTAGTTATAAAGTCTATAAAAGCAAGCCTCAACCTACCCTAGAGAGTTGGCAAAAAGTGCACCTACATAGGTCCATAGAGCCCAAAGTGTGGAGATTAAATTATTAGGTTTCAATCTTTGAAGTTGACCAATATTGTGTTGAAATTTCCAACATCAAGTGGGAAAGTATCATAGGAATTCAACCAATAATTTTGGGAAACAAAAAATTAGTGACTCTACTGGGGAAATTTTTCACAATTCAAATTGTGAAGTTACACAGGATTTCATTTTTGTAGACTAGAGAATGTAATTTTTTCACCTTGTTGGAGAGAGGAATCTAGAAGATCTAGTGAACATTCCTTTGAGAAGAGGTGGTGACTCTATTCATAATATTTGAATATATGTGTTCATGATTATCAAATACTTGTAGATGAAAAGAAGGTAACTAATAGACATTTATCCCTAAAATATATGTTGGGAGGAAAATCATTTCATTTTGAAATAAAATATCTTGAATACACTCCCAATATGAGGAACAAAAAATATAAACAAATTGTAGATATGTCATTCACTAAGTATAATAATTTTCTTAATAGAGAAAGAGAATTTCATGCCAATAATAAAGCTAATAATGGTGAACAAGGGGAGGAAAAACCATTTCATAATATAATTTTATTTCTTAATTAGGAACAACATGAAGCCCATCAAGTGGAGAATGAGACTAATGAGGAAGGAAATAATTATGAAGATGAGATTAATAAAAAAAATTAAAAACTCATATGATCTTTTCAAAATTATACCCAAGAAAAGAACCAAAACCCTAAGAAAGGTTCTCAGCAAGTAGAGTAGACCTCAAAAAAGATAAGATCATTGATCCATACCGGACTAGAAAAAAGGAAAGCAATGAAAAAGGTGATTCATCTAAATACACTCCTCAAAAAAATGAAAATTATTCATTTAATACTATACATAAAAATCCTTTGTATAATAAAAGCAAAGAGATGGGCCATGAGAGAAATAATGTACCTAATCAAAGTAAGAATCAGAAGGATAATACTAATGGTGATTGGAGAAATAATTGTACTAATAATCAAAATAATATGGTAAATAATCAAAGAAGACAAAACTTGAACATCATGAAAATCAAGAAACAAGTGTCCAATGATAATTAAAAGGTATAAACAATTAGATTTTACTGGCATAGTGGGTTAGCCAAACTCTGTATCAAATGATTTGAGAACTTCTATAAAAAAAAATTACTAGAGAAGAGAATCAATATGTTGAAAAAAATGTGATTAATCTCAAAGAATATTTTTAAAGAATTCAAAGACCATAATGAAGATGTATTTATGAAATTTTTTGTCCAATCATTGACCAATGATGCTATAGAATGGTACAGAGGACTTCCTAATAAATCTATATCAAGTTGGCAAGAATTTGTTTACTTGTTCCTTGAAGAATTTTTGAAATCATATTGATACCTCCTTTGCCTCACATGAATTATCTAATATCAAGAAAAATTTTAGAGTTAGTTTTTGAATTCAATAAAAGGTTTGATAAAGTTCTAAGCAGAATATCATAAGATATCACACTTCTTGATTCATTCCATATAAAATTTTACTTGATTTCTTTTGAAAGTAAGACTTGCTATGAGATAAGGTCACATAGACCACGAACTTTAGAAGAAGCCTTTAAGCTTTCAATAAAAATTAAGAATAATACAAAAGGATGCTAGTAAATTTGGTAAGAGAGATGACCCAAGATTATCCCAAAGACCCTAAGAAGAATAAAGATGAAGATAAGATTGAAAAACTTTTGGGTGTGATTAAGGATCTTCATATCAGATATAATAAGAATGAAGGAATAAGGTTTAATAGGAATGAGTTAAACTTTACTAGAAAGCAGATAGATATAGATTGTGAGATATGTCTTATAACACATCTTGGAAATATGGAAAACCAATAAGGAACAATGAAGCTCCTAATCCTCTAAAGAAGAATAACAACTATGTTGAGAATGGTCCTTGGTGTGAAGCTTGCAAGCTACCTCATATGTCAAAGATATTTTTAGTGTTAAGAAAAATATTAGAAGAAAAAACTCACCCAAGGGATGATCAATAAATAGTAAATTTTTGTATCATCTAAACCCTTTTGGGGAGAAGATGAATCTTTTGAAGAAGAATACATTCCAAGTGTCCACACAAAGAGAATATGACAACAATATACCCAACAATTTTTTTTTGATAATGATGAAAAGCCTATAATGAGGCTATAAACTAAAGAAGAAAGAAGGGCTCATATGATTGCATCAATTGAACAAGCAAGGAGTAATTACAAATTAAGAAAGAGAACTATAAATCCGTATATGAGAAAAAATGATGAACTGCCCACTTTACTTAACAAAGATAAAGAGAAGGTGATGTCCAAGGATCAAAAACATGTCAACTCCAAGGTAACTCATCCTTCAATAGGTAAGAAATTGGTAAATAACATCTCATTGATTTCTAATGTTTTATCACAATTAAAAGTTTTAGTTCCATTTTAGAAATTGTTAAAATTCCTAAATATGGAAGAGAGGTTTTAAGTATCTTGTTTGAAACTAACAAATAAGGGTATATCAAAGATCATAATATTGAGGAAACATCATTTATTTATCTTGGGACAATTACTAATGAGAGTGCCCCATAGGTAGACCCTATTTTTTTAACTCAGTTGATTAATAATAATGGTGAGAAATTGCATGGTGGATTTAGGATTAGCTATGTATATAATGCCAGCAGATGTTATAAAAGAATTAGGATTGAAAGTAGATATTCCTTATGGGAAGTATTATACCATGGAAAATAGGTCAGTTTCTATGGTTGGCATAATGAATATTGTTAATTTTAGATTCCTCACTTGTCCTGATGTATCCCATAAGACATATATAATTGTCATGGAGGTTTCTTCTTGTTATATCATGTTACTTTCAAGACAATGGTCAAGTTAAGTTGGAGAAAGTATACAATTGGATTTTTCATATACAACTATTCCAATAAATGGCCAAAACATTATAATTGATAAAGAATCGATATTTGATTACCTCATTGAAATATTTCATCCTAACATTAAAATCAACTTCTACCAAACAAATATTGATAACTTCCATGTAAGTATAAATAAACCCATACAAATTATAGAAGATATTGATGAGGTTCCTATAAAGGAAGAGAACAACAAAATATGGAAACTGCATTTTGATGGAGCCTGTAGTAAGGAAGGTAAAGGTGTTGGAATAATCCTTACATCATCATCAGGTAAAATGTTTAGCTACTCTTTTTTGTTGATCTTTGAATGTGAAAATAAAAAAAATTAATATGAGGCTCTAATCAGAGGACTCAATATGGAAAAAATTGATAAAATAAAGTTGCATTCATTATTTGGAGATCTTGAATTATTTATATATCAGATTAAAGATACATTTATGATATTAAATTCAAGGTTAAAAGATACATAAATTATTTATGGGATTTACTAGAGTTTTTATGTATTTTTAATTAATTGGATTGGTAGAAATAATATTTTTTAGCTAATATGATGGCTAATTTAGGCACCAAACAAATTAATAGCTCATTACAAGAAGTTGTACAAGTTGAAATGACAAATAGACTGTTTGTTCTTAATAATATACATAACTGACAAGTTTTCAAAGATGACAAAGATTTAGTGCAATCCTTGACATGTGAGGAAGATTATGAAGATGTTGGTATTGATTGGGGTGCCCTTGTTGAAAATCAAGATGGAAAGTATATTATTTTTGGAGAGGAGATTGTACAACTTAAGTCTTACAAGATACCACAAGGATTAATGGATTTGCAGCATATATTTGATAACCATGAAAAACTCAAAACTGACACCCCTATTGCTATGTAGGGAAAGATTTAGAAAGTTAATCTTGGGAATGATCATTCCTCCAGGGAAGTTTTTATTGGTAAAAATCATAAAATATAATAAGGTTATAATTAATTAATTTATTAAGGAAATTTAGGAATGTTTTTGCTTGTTCATGTGATGCTTTAAAGGAACATAGAGATGATTTTTTCCAAAATGTAATACTTTTGAAACTAGATGCCAAGCCTTTTGAGTAGAAGAAAAGATCAATAAACCCCATGTTAGCCCCTACACCAAAAGAAGAATTGATTAAAATGATGGATGTTGGTATAATCAAACCCATTAGATATTCCACAAGGATTTCTAATTTGGTTTCTATTAAAAAGAAGAATGGAGATATAATATTCTGTATTGATTTTGGAAATCTAAATATATCATCATTAAAGGATAATTATGCTTTTCCAAACATTAAGGCTTTATTGCAGAAGATTATAGGAAATGAACTCTTCTCTATGATGTATGGTTTTTGTGGCTACAACCAAGTGAAAATAAAGGAAACATAACAATACAAAATGACATTTACTACCCTATGGGGAACATATGTCTGTCTTAGAATGTCATTTGGATTGACAAATATTGGAGAAACTTTTCAAAGAGTGATGGATGTCACATTTGAAGGATTTATCAATCACATCTTGGTGGTTTATCAAGATAACCTTACAACCTATTCAAA
This sequence comes from Cupressus sempervirens, assembly GCA_028749045.1. Classification (NCBI taxonomy): domain Eukaryota; kingdom Viridiplantae; phylum Streptophyta; class Pinopsida; order Cupressales; family Cupressaceae; genus Cupressus; species Cupressus sempervirens. The sequence goes on along the minus strand of CM053792.1, from coordinate 652,180,933 downwards.
GAAAGAAAAAGATCATTGTAATCATTTGGAAAAAATCTTTACAAAAGCCATTGAATATGAGACATCACTTAATCCAAAAAAGTGTCATCTTCGAGTCATAGAAGGAAATTTATTGGGACATATTGTTTCAAAATAAAGTGTAAGATGTTGGAATATTCAAATGGGAAGACTACTTCTGAGAGGGGGGGATGAATCAGAAGTAACTAACTTTTAAGCTTTTCAAATCCTTTGAAACACATAAATAAAAGTAAACTACATGTATGTAAACATATTAAATAAACATAAAGTAAACATATGCATCAACAACACATAACACCAGAATTTGGTAACCCAGAAACCCTCCAAAATGAGAAGGTAAAATTGGGGTGGTGATGATACCCACAAAATCACTACAACAATAATTGTTTGACCATTTCTGATGGTCTGCCCTATGAAAGGCCTGCCCTATTAAAGGCTTTACACTATGTCAATAGTGACCTAGTTAGAGGATTTAAAACAATTTACATGAAGTGTCACCCTTATCAACATAGGATTTTCCTTTTCTAATACATTTCTAGAGAGTATTATATTCATTAGCCTGATTTCTTACAATCTCAAATTGTTGATTTCAGGCACTAGTTTTGCTCATTCTGATCTTGATCCTCTGAGATCTGATATCTATTAGTATCCCTTGCTTTGTTTTGATCAACTGGATATGCAATTGCTACTCTGTTCCTCTAAGTCTTTCACACTTCCCACTAAATTTCACTATAGTTTTCCCATACACTACTCTCTTCCATGCATACAATGGGTTTTCATCCTCCTTTTAAAGATTACAAAGACTTAGGGTTAGGTATGGATCTATGATCCATATTGAATTTTTATTTCCTACTTATTCCTTGCACTTTTCTTATTGGTTGCATGTCTTTTCCATTTTTCTTATTGGTTGCATGTTGATTGTATAGGAAGTGTAAAAGATTCATTCTTATTTTTATTATCTTTCAAGATTCTTCTATGTCAGCTCAAAAAAAAATGGTTTACATCTGAGTTTTTGAAGGCACAAACTCATGTGTTGATTCTGTGTTACTTGGCACATACTAGATTATTGGTGCTCGACACATATACTATCCTAGTTTGTTCGGCACCTATTACATTTTGTCTTGCTCAGCACCTATTACATTATGACTTGTTCAGCATCAACTATGACTCGACACCTATATATCACTTGGCACCTATATCATTCTCGACACCTGAAGTCATTCAACACTTGATCTTCACTCGGCATGATTGCTCAGCACCTAAAGATCACTCGACACCTATTGTAGTTCTGTCTGGCTCAGCACATACTATGGTACTTGGCTTCTATATGAAAATTGGTTAAGTGTGTTGACACTCAAATGTCAAAACCATTCTGAGACCAACAATCTCCTCCTTTGACATGAGTGTCAAAAACACTTAACTAAGCATTATTGATCTAACCTTATGAGTACATTATCCAATCTATTCGGCATATGTACAAAATTTCATAAATTTTTTCAAACTTTTGTAAAGAACAATATACCTTATAACTCCCCCTAAGCTAATTTGTGCCTTTTTTCATTTTTGTAACCAAAATTCCTATGCTGATGTATCTAATACTCTTTGCCTTGCCTTGTTTCTATAATCTATACCTATGTGCTAAGCTATTCTATCTATTCTGTTTGGATTTGCAAGTATTATTCATATCTCCCCCTTTATTTTATTTCTCCCCCAAAACATCAAAACATTATATCTCCCCCACACTATATATCTTATATCTTATCTCACCTTTTTGGCTATCTACAATCTTTCCCCTTTATTCTCCAAAAGAATGAATGAAAGAATGTAATCAAAATACTTAGTATTCTCCCCCTTTGTTATATCTTCCTTATTATTTCTTCCTCAAAACATTATACATATATCTATCTCCATTATTGTTATTTCTCCCCCTTTTTGACACTAATGTCAAAGGGTTCTAAGAGTAATACTGTATGTAGCCAAAAATGTACTATTTACCTCCATGATCATTTTTAGAGCTACATCCCAATTCTCCAAAGCAATTTGTAATGACTTGTGTTGGATGGCAGCCTCTGCAGCAAGATGTACAAGCCCATCTAATGTAGAAAGATTGGGATCTTTCTTTAGAACATTCTCTTCATAGGTTGCTCTTTATGGAGGACCTCCAAATGTGGGGTAATGGAAAATTGTATTAGCATCAATTTGGTCTTTATATTGGCCTCTTCACTTGCTAATGTAGCTAACTCCTTTTGAGTGTGAAGCAATTCAGCAAAATGCTTCTCACTTTGAGCTAGATTAATGGGTAGCTACATGCTAGAAATCTTGAGATTTTCTCCAAGCTCAATATCCTCTAGCCTGTCTCTTGTGTGAAGTTGGAAAAATCACACAGTTTTTTGTACAAAGAGAAAATATTCTCAAGTATAGTTTTGACTTTCTCAATTTTCTTGGCCAAATCCACTTGTGCAAGTGTTATATCACTTGATATTTTCTCATTTACCTTTCCCTGAAACTTTCTTTCAGACCACTCCATAAGTTTGACATTTGTGTCCTGGTCTTCACTTGTCACCTAGTCAACTATATCAGACAATTGTTCCATTATAGGCTTTGACTCATCTGGTGACTGAAAACTAAAGTCATCCATAAATATTTCATTAATCTCATGCAATGCTTTCTTGTGCTTATACTCTTTCCTATGTATTTATGTCCTCTTTCTCCTATTCAATGCATCCTGCATCTCTATAAGCTATTTAATGGTAATAGTCTTGGAGTCATAAGGAGGTATGAATATCTCCTCATCTAGATCAAGGACTCCATAGTGAAGTACCTTGGCAACCTTTGTAGAGCTTGAGCCTAGTGTAGAGATTTGCAATGATATCATCTCGATGCTTGGCTTTTGATGAGTTTCGGTAGGAGTGCCAATTTTAGGTAACTCTACCAATGTTTTAATTGTGGCCTGCTCCTCTTCTTTTGATTTATCCTCCTTCTCCTCATTTTTTTTCCCTTGATCAATCACAATAATGTGTGGAGTACCTAGTACCTATACTGTAGGATCAGATGTAGCAATTTGTCATGTTTTCTCTATGTGTTTTGGCTTTTGCACTGTGGTATCAACTGTTACAGATGTATCAATTATTGCAATTGGTGGTGGAAGCATTAAAATTTGAGTACTAGTAGCTATAGAGATGGAAGTTGGTTCTTGTGTTTTCACCTTGTCTCTTATAGGTTTTGCTACTACCTTTTTCAACTCATCCACACTCACCAATACATTATTTGTGTATAATTGTGCTTGTAGAGTTGATTAGTGAAGGATCTTCTTGAGATCCTTTGCAATTAGTGGATTGATGTTCTGACATGATTTGTCAATAACATCCTTTATAGTTATAGTTTCTATAGGTGTGATGGTTACATGAGGAGGGCTAGAAGGTGGCATTTGTGTGTCTTGGACACTCTCTTCCTCTTGCTACTATTTCCACTACATCTCCCTTTTGTGTTTCGTCCTCTCCTTTTTCCTTATCTTCTTCCTCTTTCTTTTCTTCTTCTCCTTTCTCTTCCTCTTCTCTTCTTCTTACTTCTCTTCCACTTTCTTTTCCTCTATCTTCTCCTTGGCACTAGCCTCTGCCTTATTTGCTTCTTCATCCTAGTCATTAGTCAACTTGTAGATTGATTTCCACAATTTTGTGGACTTATTTACTACATCCTCAATCTTATTTTGTAAAATGCTCAAAGCCTTATATTTAGGTGCAAATTTTCCACCATGTTTCTTATTAGCCTTTGTTATTTTACCTCTTATCAGGTTAGGCATCACATGTGCCAAGGTAGATTCTTGATCTCCTTTTCCATTTTCAGACAATAATGCCATTTGTTTTCAATTATCTCATATAATTCCCTAGGCATGGTATTGTCTAGCTCTAGAGGTGTGTTTTTTAATTCAGCCATCATGGCATATACAAATTCCTCTATTTTGTTTTGTTCTTCTCTACTTATCTTATTGAAATCAAGGCTTTTCAAATAATTCAAATCTACATTCTTGATATTTTCACAAATTTTATCTATAGCAGATTTGGGAGGATGGCTTGCCACCCAGAATTAGCTGATATTCTCTATCTCAATCTTCTCCTTCTCATAAAAATTTGGTTGTGCTCCATATTTTCTTCTTTTCTTGTGCACTTCACCAGTCTATTCAGTAGCCTTCTTCTTCTCTTTTGTTTCCTCCTTGGCCTTTTGTGAAGATGCTCTTGTGGTAGCCCTTGTTGCAGGTGTCTTTAGTTTGGCTTGTGCAGGCTTGGTTACCTTCTTGGCTTTGGGCTGAGCTGGAGGCTAAGTTTTAGCCTTTCTCTTCTTTTGCTCAGCTTGTGTTGGTGCTTCTCAGCTTGTTCTTCCTCTGCACCTTCCTCCTTGTCTTCTCCTAAGCCTTGTGTCAATTTCATTGGGCCTTGTCCTTGTTCTTCTTCTTCACTTTCATCTTCTTCTTCTTCTTCTTCACCTACACCCTCAATTTCTACACTAAACTTCTTCTTGATTTTTCTTACCAATTTTTCCTTCTTCTTTACTATAGAGGCTATCTTCAAATCCATTTCTACCTTGGACTTCAATAATCATACATGCCAAAGGGTTTGGAAGCTTTGTCAATGTCCTCTACAAGCAATGCAGTTATTGTTGCTGATGCTTGGTCCACATCTAGTTCATAACCTAAGGGTCTAAGCCATCTTACCCTTGGAACTGCTACCTAGATATAGATATAGTCAATGTTAACCAAAAAACATATGTCATTGACATGTTGTTCTACCAAGGAAACTAGTATCCTCATTCTTTCCTTCATGGTTTTCTTGAAATTCTCAAAATAGCTTGTCATTTAGGCCTCAAAATTATCACCCATCTATTCTATGTACTCATTAATTTGTGTGATTGCATATTTGTTTAAACTCCATTTTACCTTTCCAATAGAAGGAAACTCTTCCAAGACATAAAAATATGTAGAGAAGGACTGAACCAAACTTGCATTGAGGTCCTTTTGGCCTTCTAATAGCTTCTAGGTTCTCATTTATCTATTGTAGCATCAATTTTGCTAGATCATTTGTATGATCAAGTTCTTTACAAGCGTGTAAGCTACATCAACAGCTATACATGGTACACTATTCAATCTGCTAGATTGGTAGAATTTTTGAGAAATCACTCTCTCTAAAAAATCTAAAAGGGGATCTATTATAGTATCAATGGTCATACCCCTCTTGTTCCACTTTGCCCCTGTGTTTCTTTCAATGGCCTCCTTTGAATCACTTCTCAAGGTCTTAGGTCAATCTAGGGTTGTGAAACCTATAACCCTATGTACTATCTTCTTGGTTATTTTGATAGGTCTTCTTTCCAACCACAAACATCCATCATGAATTTGGCTCAAGACAATACAGATCCATTCAATTTTGAACATTGTAGGAAAAATTGGGGCATTTGTTAAACCCTTCTTCTCTGCAATCTAGAACTTGTCCTTTAGAATTCTATTGTTACATAGTTTTTCATATGCTTGGAATACCACAAGGTCACCTATAGCCCCTACCTTATAGTTGTAAGACTTTCTCACATCCTGTACCATAACAACTTTGGGTGGAATGATGGAGAGTGCACCAGCAGGGTCATTTGTATAGCCGACTTCAAGGATTGGCCTAAACTTGGGTTGTTTGACCTCATTACTGACTAACTAGACCTCATGAATTTCCTTTCCTTTGGGGTTATTAGAACTAGAAGCCATTATACTAATCTAGGGTTTTAATATATAACAAACTTTAAAACTGTGTAGCTTGACACTTGATGAATACCTTTAGATGGACAAAATTGTGTTGAGTCGATGTTAAAATCAAATCAGTGCAAAAGGCTTTAAGGTTTCTCTTTGATCTCTTTTGCACTCTTCTCATCATTGCTCTATGTTTGAATGGCATAAAAATGATTAAAATTTGACCTCGTACCCCTTAAAACCTACCATTAAATTTATAATGCATAGAGCTATAAACTTGGAACTTGAAGATTTCAACATGACTCAGCTTCCATTGGATTTCATTCACTCAGGTTCCACTAGATTTCCACTTCACTTGGCTTCCACTATAGCTTTACTCGACATCTAAGGACAGCTTGGCAACTCTTGCTAAATTTTTAAGTTTTGACTTTGCATCTTGATTCATGTTGTTTTCTTCTTTGTAGTGCTTGTTTGTCTTGGGACTGATGCATGATATAACTATGTATATCAGTCTCATACTCTTATTCATGCTTAATTGGATGAGGTGTGACCACTTGACCTCTTGGGTGAAGTGATCCCTTCATTTGATGTGTTGCACTCATCTTTCTTCTTCCAAGTCTTGTTCATTTTCCCTCTAATGTGTTCAATATCTACCTTCTCTTTTCCTTTGTTGACTTTTGACTTGGGTGCTTTTGACTTTGTTTGGAATCTTGCTGATATGACTAGTCTTGAAGCAACTAAAACATGTGGTTTGACTTAACCATCACTGTAGTTCCCTCTAAAATGTGTCCTTATGCAATTTTCAAGAATGTGTCCATATTCTTGACAGTAGTGACAACTATACCTAGTGTTATAGTCCCAATTATAGTGATGACCATGGTTACCTTCTCTTGTTGCCTGATTTGATACCCACATAGGCTTTGACCTGCACTCAAAAGCTCTAAGTCCATATTTCTTGCAATTGTAGTAGTGACCATCAAATCTTGGTGTTCTTATAGTTCTAGTCCTACATTCATGTGCTTGATGTCCTTGCTTCTTGCACTTATGACAGTAGCTTGTATTCTTAGGCTTATCATGCTGATGGGCATTCTTGTTGCTGCATACATTAGAAGTATGTCCTTTTTTATGATAGAAATGACAAGTAGGTTTAGTGTTCTTACCTTTGTTACTCCTTTCTTCTGTAGTCTTGGATGATTCTCCTTGTTCAATGCTAGTGAAACCAAGTCCTAAAGTGTCATTGCTAGATCTTGGTGATTTCAGCAATTGTTCAAAGTGCTTGATAGCTTCACTTGATTTGTTGAAGCTCTCTACTATCTCCTTTTCTCTTTTCAGTTCATTCTACAATTGTTCATTCTGCATTTTCAGAGTGGAGATCTCAAGGTCCTTTATATTTAGCTCATGATGAGCATTCATCATTTGGCTTAAGGTGTCAAGCTACATCTTTGAGATTCTTTCAAACTCAATTGTCTTTTCTTCTAGTCTATTGGTAAGATCTATTTTGTCATCTTCTAGCATAACCTTGTCTTCAATGGCTTTCTTCTTCTATTCAGTTACTTCACAAAGCATTGTGGCTCGTGATTCTTGTTCAAGCTTGAGCATTTTGATTTCTTTTGCTTGAGTTCTATTCTTCTCCATCAATTTTGCTATTGTTGCATCAAACTCTTTTGAATCTCTATTGGAAAACACTTGTGTGATATCAATCTCCTTGTAGTGTATATCATTTTCAGCTATGGCTATATCCTTCCTTCTTTTTAAGGATTTTCTTAGTTCCTCTTTGGCTTCCTCTAATTTGTGTAGAGCGAGGTGCACATCAATCACTTGATTATCTATGATCTTCCCAAGTTTGAGGACTTCCATCTTCTGATCTTTTCTCTAAGTTGTTAGACTTCTCCTTGTGAGAACCTTTCTTTGATACCAATTGTTGGAATATTCAAATGGGAAGAGTACTTCTAAGAGGGGGGGTGAATCAGAAGTAACTAACTTTTAACCTTTTCAAATCCTTTGAAACACATAACTGAAAGTAAACTGCATGAATGTAAACATATTAAATAAACATAAAGTAAACATATGCATCAACAACACATAACACCAGAGTTTGGTAACCCAGAAACCTTCCAGAATGAGAAGGTAAAACTGGGGTGGGGATGATACCCATTAAGTCACTACAGCAATAATTGTTTGACCACTTATGATGGTCTACCCTATGAAAGGCCTACCCTATTAAAGGCTTTACACTATGTCAATAGTGACCTAGTTAGAGGATTTAAAACACTTTACATGAAGTGTCACCCTGTTAAAGGATTTAATCCACCTCTTCAAAGGATCTACATTCTAGCTGTTAAGCTAACCTATCAACATAAGATTTTCCTTTTCTAATACAATTGCTAGAGAGTATTAGATTCATAAACCTAATTGCTTACAATCTCAAATTGCTAGTTTCAGGCACTAGTTCTACTCATTCTAATCTTGATCCTCTAAGATCTAATATCTATTAGTATCCCTTGCTTTGTTTTGATCAACTAGATATGCAATTGTTGCTCTATTCCTCTAAGTTTTTCACACTTCCCACTAAATTTCACTATAGTTTTCCCATACACTATTAAGAACATACAATGGGGTTTTCATCATCCTTTTAAAGATTATGAAGACTTAGGGTTAGGTATGGATCTATGATCCATATTGAATCTTTATTCACCGCTCATTCCTTACATTTTTCTTATTGGCTACATGTTGATTGTATAGGAAGTGTAAAAGATTCATTCTTATACTTATTATCCTTCAAGAATCTTCTATGTCGGCTCGAAAAAAATGGTTTATATCTAAGTTTGTGAAGGCACAAACTCATATGTTGATTCTGTGTTACTTGACACATACTGGATTATTGGTGCTCGGCACATATACTATCTTGGTTTGCTCAGCACCTATTACATTTTGTCTTACTCGATACATGTATGTTTTTGGTTTGCTTGACATCTATTATATTCTGACTTGCTTGGCATCAATTGTGACTTGGCACCTATATATCACTCAGCACCTATATCATGCTCGACACTTGAAGTCATTCAGCACTTGATCTTCACTCGGCACCTAAAGATTTCTTGACACCTAAAGATCACTCAGTACCTATTATAGTTTTGTCAGGCTCAACACATACTATGGTACTTAGCTTCTATATGAAAATTGGTTAAGTGTGTTGATACTCAAATGTCAAAACCATTCTAAGACCAACATAAGATTAGATCTTGATAGAGTTGTAGCTATTGATAACATAAAAGTTCCCAAAACTATTAAAGCTATTCAATCATTTTTTGAAGATTAATTTTGTAAGGGTGTTTGTATCCAATTTTATAGAAATCATTAAAATCATTTCCAAGATGTTAAAAAATGATAAAATTTGGTTTGGGATGATGAAACTTTACAAGATTTTGCAAATATAATGAAAGTAATAAAAGAAGGTCTAGTTCTTAAGACACCAGATTTCAAGAAATTACTTTTTCAAATATTCGCCTTTGTATTGTATCATATAATTGTTGCAATCATAGTCCAAAAAAGGAAAAAACATGAATAGCCAATTTCCTTTATTAGAAGAAGTTTGAAAAGCTTAGAGTAAAACTATGACATCAATGAGAAACAAGAATATTCTTTGGTAAAGATAGTTAAATGTTTTAGACCATATTTCATAGGTGTTTATGTTGTAGGATACATACATAATGCTATAGTTAAAGATATATTTAGATAGATAGAGTCTAAAAGAAGAAGGTTCCAATGGATTAATCAAATCCAAGAGTTCAATATCAATATTCACATAACAAAGTTAGTAAGAGATCAAGGATTATCTAAGCACATGGATGATTCTAACTTAGAAGCAACACAAATAAATCAAGTCAAAGAAGAATATTGTCAAGAAAGTATTGAAAGGTTACCTTAATACTCTAATATTATTTATTAGATTATATGTGTGAATTATCACGAGGGATTGAATGAGAATAAGAAAAGAACTATAAAGTTGCAAGCAGCAAAATAATTCCTTAACCAAGGAGATTTTTAATCAAAAAGCAATGATGGTATATTACATTTTTGCCTCTAAGATATTGATCAAGCACTTATAATCCTAAAAGATATACATGAAGGGGTCTATAGAGGACTTTTTTTTTCTTAAACAACTACTCACAAGATTCTATGAGTAGTATATTACTGGTCACATTTTTCACCGACTAATGTACTTATATTAGAAAGTGTGAAGCATGCCAGGAATTTTCACTAAACCTTAGAACCTTGCAAGAAGAAGAACCATTCCAAATGTGTGGAATTGAATTTATAAGGGAGATCTGTAATAAATTATGTAGTGAGAATAGTTGGATACTAGTTGCCAAGGATTATTTCATTAAATGGGTAGAAGATACACCAACTACACACTCCACTAGCTTGGTTGTTATAGAATTTTTAATGAAAAATATAATGACCAGATTTGGAGTTCCTAAAAATTTATTTTTGATAATGATATGTACCTTAGATCAGGGGAATTTTTGAACTTTTGTAGTAAATACAATATATCCATCTCCTCCTCTTCTCCTTATCATCCTCAAGGGAATGGCCATGATGAATCTAGTAATAAGAGTATACTTAAAATCATCATTAGAATATTGGATAATAACAAAAGGGCTTGGGATTAAAAGTTACATCTTGCATTATGGGCAGACAAGATTAAAAGGGAAAAGGCCACTAGATTCTCACCATTCAAACTTATATATGGAAAAGAAGCTAGGATTCCCAAGAATAACCTATTACCAATTTATAGATTCATTAAGATAGAGAAAATAGAGGATATTACCTTTATGGATGAAAGTATTAATCCATTGGAAGAATTAGATGAGAACCAGAGAACAACATTAGAGCATAACATTGAAAATCATAAAAGAGTCAAATATCTTCATGATAAAAGATCAATGGATAAAACATTTAATGTTGGTCATTGGGTGCTAAAATAGAATGTAGAAGATCAAGATAAAGGAAAACATGGAAAATTTGATTCTTTATGGATGAGTCATTTTATTATATCTAAGAAAAAAGAGACCACCCATTCTTTTTATAGGATATCAATGATAACATACAAGAGTTTCTTGTTCATGTCCAATATCTTAAACCAATTTTCCTTTTAATATACCATGCTCATGTTGGAAATATACAAGGACTAACTGAGAGGGGAGGGGTGAATTGGTTACCACAAAAATAAATCCTAGATCCCTTAGATGTTAAAATAGAACATAAACTTCACTAGAAATACTAATGCTTGGTAAACTCATAGGCACTTGGTTTACACTAGAAAATGTTGTAACTCGGTAAGTGCTTAACATGTAAATATTATGATATTTTATATGATTAACCTTGCTTAACTTAGTTGCATACACATGAAAGAAATAGAATGAACACAAGTGATACCAAGATTTAACTTGGAAACCCAATTTGGGAAAAACCACTAATTGCAACTAGTTACTAATTTTTACTCTTTTGAAGTGAGCCCTATTAAGAGCCAACCCTGCTAAAGATTACAAAACAAACTAGTAGGTGTGACCCTATTAGAGGATTTAATTACCCTGTTAGGAGTAGCCTTGTTAGAGGTCTTTAGACACTTTAATCTAGAAATGCCACCTTGTTAGAGGATTTACAAATAACTATTAAGCCAACTATGTTAAGAGATTTAGATCACTGCCACAATGGTTAGAAAGTAACAAAGAGATGACCTAATTTTTTATGCAACTAAATTTCTGATCATAGATCTCAATTCTAGCTTGTATGCTTGATCTTTTCTGATTGAATGTATCTTTGAAACTCCACAAGGATATTTTTCTTATCCTTCTAATTCACTACCTCTGAGAATCTTTAAATCTTCTATATAATTGCACATTTTCAATCCTCTTATTGACCTTATATTTATCTTACACATTGTCAAGTCAAATTGAATACAACTTAGGATAATTAATATTCATCTCCTCAGTTGGCTAGAACCAACACACAAATCTATTACATTCAATATGCCAAAACAAGAAAATCCTTTGTTAGCTAACCCTGCTCGGTAGAGACTAACTCATAAATGATTTTCTTGTATTAACCAAGTGAAATCGGTTAACATTTCATATTTACAAAGTTCCTTTGATAATCGAGTGAGCTTGATTAACACTAATTCTATCCAAATTTTCCTTCATTAATCGAGTGAGCTCATTTAACACTCAATCATCTATGAACTTCTATTTGTCACAAGAGTGAACTTAGTAGACACTATCTTCTAAACTAGGAAAACTCTAGAATTCTTTATAGACACAAAAAATTGTCTTCATCACCTAAGTGAGCTCAGCATACACTAACTAGAAAAGATATGACATTTTATGTAACATCGAAGACAATACACAATTAACCAATTAATTTCAATAGTTCATTACTTATACATTATTAGAATAAGGCTAATTTTACTTCTTTTTTCTTGTTTTTGTTCCAAATATAACTAGATTATTGTCATATTCTGAAGAAACATACATCCCCAAAAAGAGCCACTGATGATACTTGTTGTCACTTAGGTTTGCACCCTTTTCCAAGGCCTATGCGTGAGGACAACCTAGTGAAACATGGAAACAACCTCCAAGCTGTGGGACTTGAACTGCGAGGTTGAGTCTCAAGAGAAGGCCGGCTTCCTCTTACTATCAGGGTGCACCTAACTACTCTTGGAGAGGAAAAGGGAGAGAGAGAGCATGAAAGAAAATCTACCTAGTCTAATCTAAGGAGGTGATGCACCAAAATAGAGTGTTCAGACTTCTTTTCTGCCCATATATGCACTACAAAACCAAGATAACATCCAAAAGACATACACACCTAGACTTATGTCAATCAATAACCACATACAAATTAGGAAACCAACTGAATAACACAAGGAAAAGGATTCACTTATGTATTATCCAATAGGCCAAAAATAGACATAGTATGCAAGCCACAAATCTCAACAATACACCAATGAGAGGCAAGATGGATGCACATATGCATTGATGGCTGAAGGAGATGATGCAGAATGTTATACAGCTCAGAGACAAAGGGAATTTTACTCTGCAGACCTGCGAGCAGTAGTAGAGAAATCAGAAAAGGAATCCCCTCAGAAAAGATCACAAAATTGCCTTTATAGCTCAGGCATAACTAAAGATTTTTTGCATTACATTTACTTCTCAACTACTAGCACTAACTTCTCACCCTGAAAATCCAATCAAAGACCTGGTGGTCTTGAGTACCAAAATCTGATATTCTTCTAAGAAAGAGCCTGGAGAAGATAGAACGGCACCATAACTACGCTCTGACCATGTAGATGGATCAACTAAGATAGTGGAGTGTCTCCCTATGTTTCACATTCATTTTTGGTAGGTCAGGATCGATCATGAAGATCAGATCGCAAGATAAAATCGATCACCTTCGCCCCTTAGGTTCATGAATCAGTAGGGGGTCAGAGAGTCAACCTAGTTCCACAAGCCAACTGGGCCACGCAGGCCAATCGCTTATTTTCATTTTGCCACCTAGGAAGTCCTTTGTGGTTGGCCTCCCATCATTGAACTAACCGCACCACCCTAGAACTGTTATCGCTAACTATGATGGTTACACTAACTGCCAGTCGACCGTCAATCCTGACTGGGCCAGTGAGACATGTGTCATCAGGGCACTATGTCGCCAACGTATACATCATGCAGCTTCTTCATAGTGCGATGGCACCTGCCATCAATCGTCTTGATCTGATGGCCATGTAAGATCTATCCCTCTTTATTGCGCTGGCTGCATGGAAATATGGCCCCACCAGGACACGTAGTGCTAGGGCACTATGTTGCCAATGTTATCTCCCGAGCAGTTCCTCATAGCGCGATGGTGCCCATCATAGATCTATTTCAATCTGACGATCAGAACCATGTTGTACTCTGCACATCATTTCCTCTAAAAACCACTAGGCCCGTGAAATGTTGTGCTCTAACATGTACACTTGGCACCTCCCTGCTGGCCATTTGAAGCGTCAACTTGGCAGATCCAAGACTTGACCCCACGGAGTGGCCATGTGTCGACTAGGTGCCATGTCACTATGAGAAAATTTAGGTCAAATTCCCATAGTTCCATAGCATCCAACTGATGACATGTCCTTTGATTTGCATGTGGCTCCCTCTGATTCACCACCATGGCGTCGGGCTTTCTGACTATCCAGATGAGGTACAAATGGGACCCAACTGTCTGATCGCTCCTGCTGTCGATCTGATCTTCCGTTTGGGTGCTATGTTGCCAATGGAAAACTCATGGGTTTTCTGTTGGCGACATGGCACCTTACCACTTTTTGAGACTTTCGACCATCAGAACATGCTCGTTCACCACCGTGAACACTTTTTGGTCCATCGTGAAACTTTTTTGACCTGCCAAACATTGGGACGTGTTCGTTAGATGTGGACCCACCAACACAACATGTCATTAAGACGCTATGTCATCATCATAAATCCCATGCAGTTTCCCCATAGCACGATGGCGCCATCCATTGATCTACCTTGATTCAATGGCAGAGAACCGTAAAACATATGTTATAAGGTTCGAAACTTGGTATTTAATATTCCCATGGGTATTAAAATATTACTAATTGGGGAGGTGACCGTTGGGCGGGGTAACATTTGAATTTTGAAATTTGGTGGGGCAAACAAAATGTGGTAACATTCTGGCAACTCACAGGGGATGCAAGCCTGCTATGCATTAGACCAGTGCCTACGAAAAATCCATTGGGCTATGGAGTCAAAAAATATGAACCTAAGAACTACAAAACCCTAACCTGTCTGTGAGGAGAACAAAACATTGAAAACTTTAGCTCTGCAACTACAACTGGAAACAAAAAACAAAACTTCCTCTGCAACCTGAGACACCTTAAAAATTGCTACTTCACAGGGAGACGACTGTGCCCGCGTACTTCTTGAAAACCAAACTACTTATGTACATGGATACACAAATTTTCAAAAATAGGGCTTCAGATAGACCCCATTGACTGGAATGGGAAAAATCTCTCCATTTGGCCTGCTCAACTGAAATGCATTAGCCTGTTTGCAACTGGCAATCAGATAGAGCCACTCCATAGTGGGTCAAACTTGGAATGTCTTCCTGGTTTTGCTCTGTCAGAATCCCACTTTAGAACTAAATCTCCTTCTCTGAAGGTCCTAACCCTAGTTTTCTTATCAAAATTCCTTTTCATCTGATGCTAATGTATCTCTAGGGTTTGCATAGCCTTATTTCTCTTTTCTTCTAGTTCAATCAACTCTACCATTCTTACTGACATGGCATTATCTTCAATCAATTCTAGCTGATGAGCCAACTCCAAGGATGGGAATTCCAATGAAATTGGGAGTCTGGCCTCCCTACCATATACTAGCACAAAAGGTGAATTCCCAATAGATCTCTTGGGTGTTATCCTATCAGCCCATAGAGCAGTTCTTAATTTCTTATGCCAGACCCTCTGATTGTCTTCTATTGTCCTCTTCATGATTCTAATCAGATTCTTGTTGGAAGACTCAGCCAAACCATTACCCTGGGAATAGTAATTTGATGATGTGCTCAGGTGGATATTGTGATTCATTGCCCATGCACAAATTTGGGTCCCAACAAAAGACCTAGCATTGTCCAAAATGATAGTAGAAGGAGCACCAAACCTAGATACAATTCCATCAAGGAATTCAACAACTGATGGTTCTGTGGCATCCTTCAAGGCAACTTCCTCTGTCCATCTAGTGAAATAATCAATAGCAGCCAAAATCCATTTATGACCTGCACTAGATGGAGGATTAATGGGGCCTATAAAATCCAACCCCTACTGGGTAAAGGGCTGATCCACCTGAATAGGATGAAGGGGGAGAGCTGCAAGCATCTGTTTGCCTGAAAACAAAGCGCACTTCTCACATTTTCTCACATATCTATAACAATCATGGAATAGAGATGGCCAATAATAACCAGCCCTCATGATCTTCATGGCAGTTGTTCTTGCAGAGAAATGGCCACCATCAAGGCCATCGTGAAGTTCCTTAATCATCCTTTCAGCCTGATCCTTTTCAATGCATCTCAACAAGGTCCCATTAACATCCTTCCTGAATAGGATACCATCAATTACAACATAGGGGATGGACTATAGTCTATATTGTCTCCTTTTTGTTTTGTCCAATCCCTAAGGGTATCCACTCCCTGATAAGAAGCTCTTCATATCACTTATCCAGCTCCTTGGACCATTAGCACTTCTTTCCTCCTGCTACTCTGTTATTACCATAGTAGCCTCTTCATCTGAATCCTGGCCTGATAAAATTTCTTTGCACAATCTTCTTCCCCTTAGTAGCTTGGTAATCTAAATATTGACATCATATTCCATTACCCTAGTGATCCATCCAGCTCTCTTTTCACTGATATCCTTGCTTAACAAGAAGTCTTTTACACTGGCATGGGGCACCAACAAATGGGTCTTATTGTGGGATAAGAGGTGTTTGAATTTCTTCTAGGCTCTGATGACAGCAAGGGCCTGCTTCTCAACAAAGTTTTACTTATCCTCATATTCCTTGAGCCCTTCACTAAAGAAAGCTATGGGCTGCTCCTCATCCTTGTCATTTGTTTGAGTCAAGACAACAGAGATACTTGACTCACCACCTAAAGTGTAGAGGATGAAATCTTTCTCAAAATTTGGGTTCATGAGAGTAGGGGCTGAGGCTATGGCTGCCTTGATCTCTTCAAAACTCTCCTTCCCTTCCTTGGTCAATGAGAAGACCATACCTTTCTTAAGCATAGTTGTAAGATGTTTCACCATGGTAGCAAGGTTAGGAATAAACCTTCTTACAAAATTTATCCTACCAAGGAAACTTTGCAGCCCCTTCTTGTGTTTAGGAAGAGGAAGGGCAAATATTGCCTTTGTTCTTTCTGGATCAATGGTCAGCCCATCCTTAGATACAATGTGTCCCAATAATTTTCCTTGAATTGTAGCAAACACACACTTGGCTGGGTTGAGGGAAACCCCAAACTCTCTACATCTTAGAAATACCCGTCTTAGATGATCAAAATGATCTTCTACATTCTTTGAATATATAGTTATATCATCAAGGTATACTAAGACAAACTTGTCAATTAATTTTCTGAATGCCATCTCCATTGCCTTCTAAAATGTGGCACCTGCATTTGTTAGCCCAAATGGCATCTTGCAATAAGCATAAGTGCCCCACTTAGTAGTAAATGCAGTCTTATATCTGTCAGATTCCTTAACTAACACTTGGTTATAACCAGAGAATCCATCGAGAAAAGAGAATCTCCTTGAACCACTGACCTTGGACAGAATCTGCTCCATGGAAGGGAGAGGATGGTGATCTTTAAGAGAAGCCTGATTAAGGTCTCTAAAGTCCACACACAGTCTGATTTCTTCATTCTTCTTCCTTACAGGGACAAGGTTAGGTACCCATGATGAGTGTTTGATAGGAAATATTATATTAGCCTCTATCAACTTAGATAGTTCTTTTCTCATTAGGGGCTCAATCTTAGGATTCACTGGTCTCTATTTTTTCCTTACTAGTTTGGCCTTATCAATTAAATCTATGGTATGCTAAAACAAACTAGGGTCAAACCCTTTTAAGTCATCATATGTCCAAGCAAATACATCATTAAATTCTTGACATAATTGAATGAAGTTTTCTTGCTCAATTTCAGAATATACCTTCCCCATATTCAGAGATTTTCCATCAGCAATTATAACTGGGGCATAATCATCCTTCTCTGCAGCTAGATTCATTCCTTTGCCTCTTGTTTGATCATCAGGATTAAAGACACTCTCCAAGATTATGAGGCCCTTGGGCAACTTGCTAGAACTGGGATGAATGATCTGATCACCATACTGATCTTGTAGTCTTGACTGATTTCTATCTGAGAATTCTACCTCATTTTGCAAGAAACTCACAATTTTCTCATCAAAATCAAACACCTGCCAATGAGTGTTGTTGTCACAGATGGCAGGCCTCACTACCACCCTTATTTGTTGCTTCTTCTTTTCCTCAAGATTCCCTGGTACATCATAAGTTGCACCCACTGCTACAAGTCTATCAGCATGTTTATTTTCTTTCCTAGGGATGCTCTAAATATTAAATGCATTGAAGCCCTCAAGAAAATCCTAGACTCTGTGTTTGTAAGACTTAAGCAGGCCATTTTTGGTGATATTCTTGTTTCTCACTTGGTTAACTACCAACTCACTATCCCCATATACTCTCAAGGCTTGAATTCCTCTCTTTTGGGCAAGTAAGAGACCTTGAATCAAAGATTCATACTCGGCCACATTATTGGTGCAACTAAATTGGAGTCTAAATGAGAAGTAGTATCTTATTTGTGTAGGAGAGATCAGCATAACACCAGCCCCTAATCCATTTCTATTCCTCAAGCCATCAAATTACATACTCCATGTTCCATTCATATCATCATTAGTCCTAACAAGGTCAGGAACTTGAGCATCTTTCTCTATTATGCAATATGTACTAAGGCCTGTCTCAAGAGTCTCTAACATAGGCTCAAATTGATATGCATTTGCCCACTCATCCAAGAAGAAATCAGGAATCTCTGCTATAGAAGTAGCAGGCTCATTTACTATGTCATTTTCATCCATCTCTAGATAGGGCAATTCATGTTGATGGGATTGGGGGTGTAGGATTCAGTGTGATGAAGGGCTTGAGGTTCTGCTCTGATTGAGGCATTGGCTCCATATCTGGTCTTAAATGACATATATGACCAATCAGCAGATATGAATCCACCAATTTGAGTAGTGAAGTCTCTTGAAAGACAGATGGCAAAATAGGGCTTGACTTCAGCAACAAATATGTCTTGAATCACAGTGCAACTAGGGCATGCATGTAGGGCCATCTCCACATTCCTAAGGATACCTACAGTTTTGACAGTACTACCATCTAATTGTAACACATCCCTAACAATGGGTTCATATTTCATTCCTAAAGCATCAGCAACACACCTAGGCATTACTGAGCTACTAGCCCCTGAATCTATCATGCAATTGTGGACTAATTTTCCCCCTATAATCAGAAAAACATAGAATAGAGGAGGCTTAACCTTTTTATTTGTCTCCACATCCCCTGCTGGTTGTACTAGACTTTTGGCACTCTCCATGATAGATGGCTGATCCTTGGGTTCAATCTTCTCTAATTCTTGTTGTAACATCCTCTTCTACATTGGTATGATAGCAACAACATCCCACATAGAAATATTCACATTGTTCTTCTTCATTTTCTCTACCACACTGAATGGTGTATTAGGAATTTTGGTAGAAACTTTGGGAGCTACACTTATAAGAGGTTGAGATGGAGCAACATAAGGATCACCTGCATCCTTCTTTCTAGAATCTTTCTTTTTCTATTGTGAAGTACTTGTTTGTTCATTTGATGCATGTGCATGACGTACAGCACTTGAAGTTGAAGCCTACTTAGGAGAAGGAGGGGCAGCATGTTCCATAGCTCTCTTCTTACTTCTTATGTTATGAGCAACAGAATCCTGGTTTACATTATAATGCTTCCCAATCTGATGATTCATGAAAGAGCAATCATCATGTCCTTGAATAAAAGAGGCCTCCTTAGAATGATCCTCCTTGTACAATTGCTTTGTTGCAAGTTCTTGGGCAGTTAGGGCTAAATAAGATTCTGCCTTCTGGCACATGCAATAGGTATAAGAATAGTTGCAAGAAGGACAGAAATCTTGATCTTGGGCCATGTTATTTTGAGGGACTATAGCTCTATTCTAATTTGAGCTTGAAGCAGAAGCATAACTATTTTGCCTACCCTGATCAAAAGAGCTATTCCACTAATTAGGAGGCCTACCACCATTTGGAGCCTGATATTGCAATTGGGGAGGCTTGCCACCTTGAGCTTGCTGCCTTTTTAAGGCCACCACCTTGTTACTCATTTTTTGTATCATAGAAAAGTTATCCTCTAATCTCTTTCCTTGGTCTTTCAACTCCCTCCCTTGCTCTTGCAATTTTTTATCAAGGGTCTTCTCTCTCTTATCTGTATTCAGCACTAGACCTTGGAGCATCTCTTTGAGTTCATCTATCCCATTTAAGGATGTAGAAGCTTGGGGAATTGGAGTAAGGGCTTCTGATGTAGAAGTTGTAGGAAGAGGGGCCATTGCTGGTTGGTGGTTGGGAACATCAGGAAAGAAAGGCATATGGGGCCTTGGAGCCAACTTTCCTCCTTGTATTAGGATGTTCTTAGCTTTTATGGCTATCTCATAAGCATTACGCAAGGTATCTCCTCCCATAGTTTGGATTGTAGTGGCAATATCACCATTAAAATCTCTAAGGTAATGCAAGAAGGCATTACCAGGGGTAGGTTTCACTGTAGAAGGTATTCTATCCCATGTCTTTTGAAATCTATAGTTAAAATCAATCATACATTCATGGGGGGCTCTTTTTATAGTAGTCAGCTGCTCTAAAAGTGACAGATAGTCACTTCTATCCTCAAAATGTTTGCATAATCCTACTCCTAGTCCATCCCAATCAGTTATAGAACCATGAGCTAAGCCTCTATACCACTATAATGCTTTTCCTTTTAAAGATGAGGCTAGAAGTCTGACAACAACATCATCCTCTATGATACCATGAATATTACAGACATTTTCTACCTCTTGGATATGCTCTAAAGGGGAGATGGAAGTTTCACTAGTAAAATCAGGTATACTTTTTAGTGTAGATACTGGTATATCATGTCTTGGGCTAACAATAGAGGACTTCCACCATTAAAGGTGGCAAAAGCATGTACTCTTGGTTGTGCCATGTAAACAAGTGTTCTATTGATGAGTGTTGATGGAAATCTAGGCTGAGTTCGAGCAACAGGAGGAGTAGAGATAGATCTTACAGGTATATTAACTATTATTACACCCCTAACTGGTGATAATGAAGTTCTAGTCCTCCTTCTTCTAGGATTTGAAAGAGAAAGCTCTTGATATTGAAATTTACCTCTAGAAGATGCCCTTGTTTCAGCTTTGGGCATGAATTTCTACAACTTTGGCCTAGAACCAGATTTGTTGATGTTTAGAGTTGCCAAGTACTTTGAAGGATCAGCCTCTTAAAGGCTTGAATACTAAAGCCAACACTACCTCTTCAGCATTAATCTCTGAAACTCTTTCTTCTTTGACACCAGTAGACTTTAAATTTGTTTGAAAATAGTCCCACCGGGCATGCCAAAAACTATTGTCACTTAGGTTTGCACCCTTGTCCAAGGCCTATGCATGAAGACAACCTAGTGAAACATGGAAACAACCTCCAAGCTGTGGGACTTGAACTGCGAGGTTGAGTCTCTGGAGAAGGCTGGCTTCCTCTTACTATTAGGGTGCACCTAACTACTCTTGGAGAGGAAAAGGGAGAGAGAGAGCACGAAAGCAAATCTACCTAGTCTAATCTAAGGAGGTGATGCACCAAAATAGAGTGTTCAGACTTCTTTTCTGCCCATATATGCACTACAAAACCAAGATAACATTCAA
Organism: Cupressus sempervirens; assembly: GCA_028749045.1. Lineage (NCBI taxonomy): Eukaryota > Viridiplantae > Streptophyta > Pinopsida > Cupressales > Cupressaceae > Cupressus > Cupressus sempervirens. The sequence goes on along the minus strand of CM053792.1, from coordinate 652,159,653 downwards.
AAGACATACACACCAAGACTTATGTCAATCAATAACCACATACAGATCAAGAAACCAACTGAATAACACAAGGAAAAGGATTCACTTATGTATTATCCAATAGGCCAAAAATAGACACAGTATGCAAGCCACAGATCTCAACAATACACCAATGAGAGGCAAGATGGATGCACATACACATTGATGGCTAAAGGAGATGATACAGAATGTTATACAGCTCAGAGACAAAGGGAATTTTACATTGCAGACCTGCGAGTAGTAGTAGAGAAATCAGAAAAGGAATCCCCTCAAAAAAGATCACAAAATTGCCTTTATAGCTCAGGCATAACTGAAGATTTTTTGCATTACATTTACTTCTCAACTACTAGCAATAACTTCTCACCTTGAAAATCCAATCAAAGACCTAGTGGTCTCGAGTACCAAAATCTGATATTCCTCTGAGAAAGAGCCTGGAGAAGATAGAATGGTGCCATAATTGCGCTCTAACTAGGTAGATGGATCGACTGAGATAGTGGAGTGTCCCCCTATGTTTCACATTCATTTCTAGTAGGTTGGGATCGATCATGAAGATCAGATCGCAAGATAAAATCGATCACCTTCGCCCCTTAGATTCATGAATCAGCAGGGGGTCAGAGAGTCAACCTAGTTCCACAAGCCAACTAAGCCACGGGGCCAATCACTTCTTTTCGTTCTGCCACCTAGGAAGTCCTCTATGGTTGACCTCCCATCATTGAACTAACTGTGCCACCCTAGAACTGTTATTGCTAATTGTGACAGTTACACTAACTACCAGCCGATCGTCAATCCTGACCGGGCCAGTGAGCCATGTGTCATTAGGGCGCTATGTTGCTAACGTATACATCATGCAGCTTCTTCATAGCATGATGGCGCCTGTCATCGATCATCTTGATCTGACAGCCATGAAAGATCTGTCCCTCTTTACTGCGCTGGCTGCATGGAAATATGGCCCCACCAAGACATGTGGCGCCAGGGCGCTATGTCACCAATGTTATCTCCCGAGCAGTTCCTCATAGCGCGATGGTGCCCACCGTAGATCTATTTCAATCTGACGATCAGAACCACGTCACACTCTGCACATCATTTCCTCTAAAAACCACTGGGCCCGTGAAATGCTGTGCTCTAACACATACACTTGGCACCTCCCTGTTGGCCATTTGAAGCGCCGACCTGGCAGATCTAAGACTTGACCCCATGGAGTGGCCATGTGTCGACTAGGCGCCATGTCACTATGAGAAAATTGAGGTCAAATTCCCATAGCACCATAGCTCCCAACTGATGACATGTCCTCTGATTTGCACGTGGCTCCCTTTGATTCGCCACCATGGTGCTGGGCTTTATGACTATGCAGATGAGGTACAAATGGGACCCAACTGTCTGATCACTCCTACCATCGATCTGATCTTCTGTTTGGGCGCTATGTCACCAATGGAAAACTCATGGGTTTTCCGTTGGTGACAAGGCACATTACCACTTTTTGAGACTTTTGGCCGTCAGAACATGCTCGCCCGCCACCGTGAACACTTTTTGGTCCATCGTGAAACTTTTCTGACTCGCCGAACACTGGGATGTGTTCGCTGAATGTGGACCCACCAACGCAACGTGTCGTCAAGGCACTATGTCACCATCGTAAATCCCACGCAGCTTCCCCATAGCGCGATGGTGCCATCTGTTGATCTGCCTTGATCCGAAGGCAGAGAACTTGCGGGCTGCAAAACATATGTTATAAGGTTTGGAACTTGGTTTTTAATATTCCCATGGGTATTAAAATATTACTAATTGGGGAGGTGACCGTTGGGCGGGGTAACATTTGAATTTTGAAATTTGGCGAGGCAAACAAAATGTGGCAACAATACTCCAAAAACATTCTTCGAGATGAGTCATTTCTCATTTTGGAATCTTGGATTAATTAGGGTTGTTCGATGACAATGTTTTTCTATTTTAAAAGTACAACATTTATAGGACATCAAAAATCCAAAATTTTGAATCTCTAGCAAGTGATATAAAGTCGTCCCTGATTTCACAATTTCAAAATTGGCACAATCTTCTCCATCTAATTTCATGATTTTGCTAAGAAATGAATTACAATTATCTAATTTCACAATTTCGTACAAGGAATAATCTTACTTATCTAATTTTTTAATTTTGCAATTGATGATTTCTTGATAGCTCAATTTGCAATTTCTCAAGACATGAGATAATGTTACCTCAATTTTGTGATTTTGCAAAGGGGATATTTCTTCAAGGTTTTAATTGAGACAATCAATGTTAGAGGCAAATATGCATAGTATTTCTTCAACTCTATGACATGAAAATCATACTAGGTAGCTAAGTGTGGTTGTTGGTCTTAAATTTGCATTGAATTAGATGTGATAATAACTTTATGTTGACATCTATGGAGGAATGCTTGAAGTTAATGCATTTCTTACCATTGTTAAAAGGAGACCATGAGGTTTCTTATGAACAATATTCTTGTAGTACATTATTTTTTGTTTGCATGTTTCAAAGACACATAGTTATGGGATTAATAATTCAAGCATACAATACAAAGGATGACCTGAGGCATGTTGGGAAATGAGGCTTGAATATGGCCAACAAGGAAGACTAGTTGGAATTTTCTCAACAACATGTACGTTACTGCTTGGGAATTATGAACCAATTATGCAAGCTTTGTCAGTCAAATCCATAAATTGGAGCTTAAGGAGGACACAACTGAGGTTCATGTTATTCTTTCATAGTTTCAAGATATTTAGGGGAACTAACACTTTGATGAGATTCTTGACATGATATGAGAGTTATAGTTTTCTTGAACTTTTAAAGTTTTATAATTGTAAGTTTTGGTGAATAGTTGAAATTAGTTATTAGTTAGATTCTTTTTATAAAGATCTAAAGCTATTTGCATCCTTTTGTTTCTATAATAAAGTGTACCAAGACCTTAGGATGGATATAGTGAGAGATAGAAAATAAATACTGATAAATGTATATGTATGCAGCATAGGATAGATATTGTAAATAGTAATTGCCCAATTGTACTCTTCTTTTTTGAATTAATAAAAAAATACTCTATTTTTTTTCCCAATCTAAGAACTGATCATCAAAATTTTGATCTATAAATTTTCCTCTGGGATTAATATCATTGTTGATAGATTAAAATTGGGGAAAACCATCGAATAAGAAAAAATCATGCTTTTGTATGTTAAATTGTATAATTTCTCTTCATCTTTTGAAGTTAAATAAAATTAACTAGGGTTTTATAACATCAAGTTCTAGATAGTGTTTTTTTCCTCTCTTTCTTAGTTTCATTTTGATTCTCATCCATGCAATCTCAAGATGCTCCCTCTATCATTTCAGCACATGTACTCTATCTCTATCACATCTCCCTCTTTTTGATAACTTCAACATCTCTAGAAAATATGTCTCCCTCTTGAGAACTATAAATCTCACCCTCAATATATTCATGGGGAACTACCACACATCTCTCTCTTTATATGTATCATGTATGATAACTCAATCATTCTCTCCCTCTTTGATAACAATTCCAAAGATGTCAACCATACATCTTTAATTTTATGCCACTACTCTAACTGATATAGAAATGTCACTCCATCATTATCTCTTTGTGGCTTAATCTACTTATAGTTAAGTTTCTTTCTTTTCACATCTATAGGAATCTCATAAAATATGAGCTCCTACATCAATCTGTAAGATATTATGATCATAGCGATTGAAGCAATGAAGCATCTCTTCTCATTTTTCTTAAAGTAGGGGGGTGACCCCTAACTTACCTCTTAGATACTCAAAAACATCCTTATGTAGTGCCTTTGTGAATATGTCAACTAACTTTCCCTTTGTACTTACATATTCTAGTCTTACTTTTTTTGTCTTTGTACCAGATCTCTCAATAATGATACTTGATCTCAATATGCTTAGATTTTGTGTGCATCACAAGATTATTTTATATATTTATAGAACTTGTGTTATCACAATATAACACAACAAGTTCAGTGATATTTTCCTGCATTCCTTTTAACAATTTCTTGATCCATGAAATATTTGAACAATTCACTATTGTAGAAACACACTCTGCCTCTATTGTAGATTTTGAAATATAGTTCTTCATCTTTCTTGTCCATGAAATCAATATCCTTCCTAGAAAGAAAGTTCTTCTACTTTTACTTTTCTATCATCAATGTTGTCTACCCAAACAACATCAATGTAGACCTCAATTCAAACTTATCACTTTTCCTATACCATAGTCCATAGTATTATCTTCCTTTTAGGTATCTCAATATCCTGTTTACTATCATCATATGATTTTCTCTTGGATTAGCAAAGAATCTAGCAACAATATCATATGTTAATGCAATTCTAGGTTTTTTATGTACAATAGATTGTAGTTTTACAATCATTGACCTGTATAGTATTTGATTCATTTCAACTAAATCATAAATTCTTTTACAACTTATGTCCAGTCACCATAAGTGTTCCAACTAGTTTTGAGTCTTCCATACCAAGAATCTTCAAAACTTATTTGATATACTTGGATTGAGTAATGTAAATGACTTTATTCATCTGATAAAATGTTAATCCAACAAAGAATTTAATCTCTCCAAACATTGACATCTCAAATTCCTTCATCACTTGATTAGAAAATGACTTACTCAATGAATCCTTTCCTCCAAATATGATATTGAATAAAAACAAAATCAGCTAGCAATATCTTATTTTTAAAATTAGTTTTCAGATACATATTGTTACATCATTAGTTCTTTAAAAAACAATTTTCACCAAATAATTATGTAACCTTGGGTACCATGCTCTAGGGGCTTGCATCAAACCATATAAATCTTTTTGTAGCTTACATACTATATTTATTTTTTATGAATCAACAAACCCTTTAGGTTGTTCAATATAGACTTCTTCCTCCAAAATTTGATTCAGAAATGTGGATTTGACATCCATTTGGTATACATTAAATCTTTTGTAAGAAGCTTATGCAAGAAAATTTCTAACCCCTTCCAACCTTACAACTAGGTCAAAAGTATCACCATAGTCAACCCCTTCCTCTTGTGTGTATCCCTTACAAACTAGTCTTCCCTATTAATCTCATATTGGTTTTGACATTTGAGTGACAATAAGCCTAATTCATTTTCTTAGTTCATTCCAAACAAGTAATGTATGCCTAGCATAAGTTCTTAGATAGTGTATGCCAAGTGAGGGTTATGTAATATATGTTGAGTAATTAGTAAGTGCCATGAAACTCAAGTGTTGAGTAGATAGTATATGCCGAGTCATTTAGATGTCAAGTGATAATAGGTGTTGAGTCATTCAAAGGCCAAGTTATAGCATTGAAGAGATAGTGGATGTTGAGCATTAGACACTTCAAGTGTTGAGTAAATAGTTTTGGACATAGTTGTTTGTAATGGCACAAACTTCTATGTAAACTATTTTTTAGTTGACTTAAGGATTGTTTTGTGATTCTACATGACAAGGAGAAACCTATAATAAGGATCCATGTGTAGTACATGCAACCAATCAGTTGAAGGGATGTCTTAAGTGGAAAAATGGGTGAATCTCAATCATTGATTCGTACCTAACCATAAGTCACCTAGGTCTTCTTAAGGAGGACAAACCCTAAACATTGTATGTGTGTGGAAGGAGAAAAGAGAGAAGTTTCCATGCACAAATAGAGTATTCATGGTGGCTAAGGAGTTGTGAATTATAATTAGTAAGGATCAAGTACACATCAGGAAAGAGGTGATCTATTATCTAGCAGTAGAGTGTTAGCTATAGGACCATTGGTGATACATTCTAGCAAGTAAATTAGTTAAATATCTTAACAAAGTAGTCCTAATAGGCTGTTGTAAATCCTTTAATAGGGTTCTTACTTCATTTTGAGTTTTAAGTCCTTTAATCAAGAACACTTCTAATAGGGTGTTGAAATACTTTAATAGGGTAAGATCTAACAATCTTGTAAGCATTTAACATGGTAGAGCTTTCACAGGATAGATCATAGTTTATGATCAAACATTGTAGCCTTCATTGGACACACTTAATTACTACAATAGTGGAGATTTGTGGGTGTCATCCCCACCCCAATTTCACCTTCTCATTGGAGGGTTTCTAGGTAGCCAAGTATCTTTTGTCATACATGTGTTGAATGTTATTTTCTTTCATGCTATGGATGAATATGTTTAGCTAGCTATTTTAGTTTACATGCAAATTGTGAGATGGATGTGTAGTGAATGATTTTATGGTTAAACTTTTGAAGGACTGATTCACCCCCCTCCCCCTCCCCCCTCTTAGAGTTTACTTTTCCTATGTATTTCCAACATTCCCTTGTTCATTTGGCCTGGGTACCAATGTTCAAGTCTTGTTCTTAATATTTTCATTTTTTTCATTCATTGGTTCTTTTCACTCTTCATTTTCCAAAGCATCTTTAACAAATTTAGGCTCAAACTCACATAATAATCATGTAGCATTCCTCAATTTTCTTCTTGTCATGACTCTTAAATATTTTTCTCCAATTATTTGATCTAGTGCATGATGTCTTCCCACATACTTTGCCAATACATGTTCAAATATTCTTTCTTCTTGTTGTTTTTTACTCAATTCAACTTTCTCTATTACTTCAATTATCTCTCATTGCAACTCAACTTCCTCTGTCTGATGGTCGGTAGTGTAGGTTTTTGAATCGGATCATATAGCATGATGCTCAAAACAATTCTTCTATAGAACCTTAGAAATTTTTTGTTGTTTATGCTTGGTGGCCTTCTTATCTAGTTTAGATAAGGTGTTAGATTCACCCTCATACATATACACAAATTTTCTATAATATGCAGGTTCTTTCCTACATTCTTCTTCATTCTTATTTGCAAATTTATCAACTCTAACATTTGTACTTGAATAGAATAAAAATGGATGTGTGGGGTATGATATATGAGGGGGAATATAGGATCTACCCTTAACCCAAATTGATGAATCAAAAAGAAGTGATCAATGCACAAATGAATCAAATGATGGAGAATATGAAGAAAGGAGAAAATCCTATAATCTACTATAGAAAGTATGTACTTGAAATATTGAATGAATAGAAGGAAAATACTAACCTCAAAGTAGGGAAAATCTAGAAAATGATGATTTATGATGTCTGTGCATAGTTTCGAGAAATTTTACCACCTACTCTGAATAGGAAATGTTGAGATAGAGAAAACCTAGAAAACTTTTGTCCTTCTGAGGGTAGATTGACCTTGACCCCGATAGTGGGGCACAATATTAGCCCAAAAAGTTGACCTTGACCTGCATTGCTCTAACAAATATTTTGTTTGTGGATCTCGTATGTTTGGTGAAAAGGGTATCCAACTATGAACTCCATTTCACTATCTTTTACCTATACCTGCAAGAAAAATGGTTTTTTTTTGTTTGGATGGGGCTTTACCTTGGTCAAACCCTAGTTTGGAATCTTTTAGCTATACATGTAAGAAAAATGATTCTCTTTTTTTTGGATGGGGGGTTTACCTTGGTCAAACCCTAGTTTAGGTGATTAAGATCATCCATCTTTGAACCATACACAATATCCATAGAAGATGGTTGAACAATGGTATTAGTATCATATTGAGGTAAAGGATTCATATAGATTTGAATATTTTGATTATAAGAGAAACATATTTTTTCCCACTACCCTCAAAATTATCAACAGATAAGGCATTAGACCAAGGCCATTATATTTTAAAGAATAACATTTCTTAGTATCATGACCATTTTAATGATGATATTGACAAAAAGATTTAGAATAGGAGGTAAAGTAATAATATTAGTAGTTAAGAACCTATTCATAATAGAATGTAAAGATTTAGAAAGAGGAGATAATGTACAATTTAATTAAAAAGTAGTGGATGTAGAAGTGGCATTGTGAGATGCAACAACAAATTGATCAGCAACTGCACTTGCATGTTTGTTTATAATGACATAGTTGTTGAATTTTTGAGATTTTTTGGGATTAGGAGCAACATTACTTTTATCAATAGGAATAGGATCGATTGGAGTTTTTCTCTCAAATTGACTCACTTGTAATTGATAATGATGAAGAACTACACAAAGTTGTTGAAAAGAGGTAAATTTAGTAAGCAATATCTTATCTCTAACTTTTTTTGTAAATTTTAAATAAACATACGTTGAATATCAATATCAAGAATAGGATAGGAAATCTAAGCATGTAAATGCTTAAATCTACCAATAAATTTAGTCAATTTTTTCATTAGTACTTATTTTATAATGCATCAAATCAATCAAAGGCACTTGTGGGCCAATGTTGTTTTGAAATTGTTGAATAAAAGAATTGGCAAGTTGTGAAAATGAATCGATAGAATAAACAGACAAGGAACAAAACCATTGTAAGGCCTTGTTACAAAAGGTTCTAGAAAACAACTTAGCTAAAATCCTATGGTCATGAACATAATCACTACAAAGGATTTGAAATGTTTTAACACAATGAACAGGATCTCCCTTACCATTGTAATTCTCAAGACGAGGCATATTGTCTTGCTAAGGAATAGTAGTAGGAATGATATCATGAGACAAAGGACTTCCCATGTCACATGTAGGAATACTAAACTTGTTTTGAGTCAAGGATGCAAGTTGTTTTTGTAAAGATGACATAGTTTGAGCCAAATTGATAATTTTTGAATCATTAGAGGACATAGGAGGACTAGCAACATTAGAAACACTAGGTAAAGTGTATGAAGCTATAGGAATGGAAGACACAACTAGAGAAACACTTGGAACTACCATTGGTAGAGGATTAGAATAAGTAAAAGGAACATTACGATAAGAAGGTTGTGATGTAGGAAGGTACATGGGAGGAACACTCATAGGAATAGAGGGAACCATCGTTATCACCAAAGGAGTATAGGTAGGAATACTAGGTAAAGGAATAGAAGAAGGTTTTGTACCAGTGATAGGAGAAATCAACCCTAAATCTTGAGCTTCTTGAGTTAGAGGTTTAACATTTGAATGCACAAGGTGAGTAATACCATGCAAGAGGTTAACACCTTGAACACTATCATGAAGAAATTTATTAAAAGCCTCTATAGCTTGAATAGAATCTTGATTATGGTTTTCTTGCATAAGCCAATTACCCATTTTATCAAGTTTGGTTGAAATTTTTTGAATTTGTTTAGGAGGAACTCTTAAAGCATCATCCTCATCATGAGATGAGTGAGAAGATTTTTGCTCCATAATAGGATTGAAATCATGATTAATCAAATTATCATCTGGAATCCTAGGCAAAGGAGAGGAAGACTCACGATCAAAGGTACCCATAAGTCTATGACTTCCTCTAATTGGAATATTAGAAGTAAGATTAGAATTAGTATATCTCATAAACCAATGCAATGTGAATGAACTAAACTAAGACAACACAAAACACATGAATATTTTTGTATTTTGAAAGAGAGTTTGTAATTTTTTTGCATTTTTGAAATATAGATGCAAGAAATCTAATTATCATACAAGATTTAACATAAAAGACAAATCTAACACCAACAAGATGATATAAAAGGAAATCTAACACCACAAAACACAAAAGGGCATCTAATTCCACAAAATAAAAGAGGGTAAGCATGTCGGGTTCACCAAAATAAATAGTGAAGGTGAACATGCAAGATAATATGAAGGGAAATCTAACACCATAAAACAAAATAGGGCATCTAATTCCACAAAAGAAAAGAGGGTAAGTGTGTCGAGTTCACCAAAATGAATAGACTAAAAGTGGATGTGTGGGGTCTGATATATGAGTGGGAATATAGTACCTATTCTTAACCCAAATTACCAAAAGGAATGATCTAATTTGATGATTCGCAAAGAAGTGATCAATGCACAAAATAATCAAACAATGGAGAATATGAAGAAAGGAGGAAATCCTATAATCTACTATAGAAGGTATGTACTTTAAATCTTGAATGAATAGAAGGAAAATACTAACCTCAAAGTAGGGAAAATCTAGAAAATGATGATTTCTGATGTATATGTACATTTTTGGGAAATTTTGCAACCTACTCTAGATGGGAAATGTCAAGATAGAGAAAACCCAGAAAAATTTTGTCCTTCCAAGAGTAGGTTGACCTTGACCCAAATAATAGGGCACAATCTTACCCCAAAAATTTGACCTTGACTTGCACTGCTCTAATGAAAATTATGTTTACAGATCTTGAAAGTTTACTGAAAAGGGTATCCAAATTTGAACTTCAATTCGATATCATGTACCTATACCTAGAAGAAAAATTGTTTTTTTTGGATGGAGGTTTTTCCTTGGTCAAACCCTAGTTCAAAATCAACCTTGAAATTTAATTGAAATTTCAATAGGTATAAACAAAGTAAATGGTACTATTCACCATTCTTATGTTGAAATCCTTGTGGAGGATTTGAATCCTTGCATTGGTGTTTTGAAATGCTACAAGTTTCAAATTACCCCGATCAGAATAAAGTACATCTAGGGGCAACTGACTCCCATCTTCAATATACTATTTCAAACACCAAGCCAACTATAAGGCTAGACCTTCTTCTACTTCAGGCTCTGCAAAATTTAGGTAGGTGGACCTCAAATTCAATTATATGATACTAGTGCTAAAACATATTTCTGAATTTAACAAAGCAAATAAAAACCCTTAATCTCCTATACTTATGCAATCACAAAGATGTGTAGTAGCAAATTTCAACTCTATGGAATTCACAAGCTGAGTGAGGGCATCCTTTTCAGCTCTTCAACATGAAAGGGAAACATAATTGATTAATGATGTTGAATATCAACACAACCCCAAATATGCAGCAGTAAGAACAAATGATCTATAGCTGATCAATGCCTTATCTATTAGGCAATTCCATGAATCAAATGCATACATCTATGATATCAAGGACATATTTCATACTCACAGACATGTAGTGCCTCTCATGTTTGCAGTTTGTACCTTGTCTATTTTGATTCGAGAGATACTTGATACTCTTAGTTTGTACCTTGTGATGACCTGAGGGTCGAATGTTATACTTTGATTTAGTACCATAGATGCTATACTGCTATGCTATTTAGTTTATCATTTTGCATGTTGATGCTATTTTGAGATGATAGTACATCTATGATGATATCTATTTATATGATTTATTTGGACATATTATTGGTTATGTTATGTAATGGATTTTATGCTATGGTGATTTACTTCATTCTTATTCTTTACATTTCCTACGAATGTGAGTGATGTAAATGGATTAATTAGTTAATTAATGTTTTAATTACTTTGGCTACTATATTATATGCAATTGAACTTGATTGTGTGTTTTAGTGTGCAAGAATTATATCCTTGGCAATGGCCTATGGAGTTAGTGATTCAGTTGTTCATATTTTACCAATGTCAGCCCTGTATGTTCAATGTAACCTTATTTAGTTGTTTTAAATTAAAACCATTCAGTGAGTAGTAAATATGAATTCATCTTCATTATGTGGTTAGACTAGTATGTCTATGCATTTAGAGGTTCACAATTGTCATGAAAGTGTTACGTTATTTTCTATGATTTTGGGTTTTTAATCTTTTCAGATTTAATTTTTGGGTAGCTTTGCCTTAGGTGAAATTCCTTTACGGATAATAACCTATTTTTGTTTGGATTGATTTGAAGTTTAACTACTCCAGCTAGCTATTTTCCATAATTGATTATTCACTAAAAAATGAATAAGTATTGGAAAAGTGATTGGATTATTCACTTCACACATTTTGGAAATAGAATTTTAGAGAAAATTTGAAAAAACCTCTTCTGAAGGATTGGCTTTTTGTTTGTTCTAGGAGCTATGAGGGTGGGAATTTCATGAGATCAGTCACCTTGGATCCGGCTTGGGAAGACCTTGCTTTAATGTCACTCTCAGTAGATTCGGTGGATTATTTGTTTTATCTAATTATTTTTAGTATTTGCCCCTTTGTTGACAGGTAGGGCTTTCCCATTTTATTGCTTTTACTCTATTTCAACTTCCATTTCTTTTAGCAATATGTTAGTAGGTTGAGAACTAGTGTTCCCCTCCATTTCTGTTTGCTAGTTTTCCCTGGTTGGTCGGGTATGAACATTTTCCCTATTTTTGAAATGGGGGTTTGGGTTTTTGAGCCATTATGCTAGCCATTTTTGCATACGATTTCCAATTTCTTTTATTTTTAGATTTTTTGGGTTTTTGCACCCAAAGGCCAAATGGGTTTTCATTTCAGAAATTTTCCAAAATTTGGAGTTTTTGCCTCATTTTGCATGTTGCCCTATTTTCTTAGGTTTTCTCGGCATAATGTGGTTCGTGGACTTGGATGATTCGTTTGGATATCCGTCAGACCACTTTTGTACTTTATGTTGCATTGGGATGTGAGTAGCATTCATCATACCAATTATGTTTTTGGTTGATTGACTTTTGTTTGTTTTCTCATCCCATCCTTGTGTATGATCTTTGTGATGGTGGTGCACCACACATGAGTACATCTATCGGGTGACCTACGGGGCCTGATCTTTCATGATACTTTTGGAAGTTGTGATCATTGGGGTTGGGTTGGGAGTTTGCATGCCTACGGCCACTCATTGTTGGATGAGCATAGGTAGGTTAGGGTAGCATATGGAGGGAGCTTCTATCTTGCAGCTCAGCATTCATGGCATCAGAGGTTGGTAGAGGAAGCTTTATATAAGTGATAACTAAATAAAACATTGGGCGGTAATAACATTAAAGATAACAAAGTAGTACTTTAGTGTATGAGCCTTCCATTGAGGGAGTTGAGTTTGCACAAATTTGAGCTTGGGCTTTTTGATGCCAAGCGACTCTCCATGATGTTAGTCCCTACATAGTAGCCCATTGAGATGTCTAACTAGGACCTATAGTTTAAGCATTGTCTTTGTCTTGGGTTCAATCATCATATTGCTTGGCATGTGTGTTAGCCATGGATGTTGTTTTGTGTATTTGTGGTTGGATCATTATCTCCATCAGCACGGCAAATGTGGACCTACGAGTGCCACATGGTTGGGAGGTGTAGCTAATGTCACCACTACTAGGGACCAATGTATAGAGATGGTCTATTGTTCTAGTACGACCATTGTTGGATGTGTTCACTTGGTACTTTGAGTTTTGAAGTACACTTTCTTGTGATTTATGCTTTCTTTGGGATGTTTGTTTATCATGTTAGATGATCTTAGCTTTGATGCATTCCTTATTATGATGTTTAACATATGATAGATGATGTATCTACCAATAGGAATATCTTATGCTCTTTTACTAGCATATTAGATTCCCTTTGCTTTTGTAGCATGTTTTGTAGTGATGTCCCTATCATGATAGTACTGACAATTTGATCGGTGGCTTGGGATGTTATGCACAAGGGATGGCTAGGGCCTACGATGGTCTGATGATGTTATTAATGGTTGGGAGGAACCACATACATAGTTTGGTTATTGTACTCATTGCAATGTTATTTATGTTTTAATGCAATCTTGCTTTTAGTTTATTGTGATGTTTCTTTCTATTATTTCCTTCGATGTCGATTAGATGGTTAGGTTCTAGCTTTTTATCTTTCTATGTTTGTCGAGTGTTATTTCTTTGAAATGTGGATCCGGTACTCCTTGGTGTGGAGGAACTTTGTTTCATAGTTTCCTTAGCTTTTTGTTGTGTTTTGTGTTTGCATGTTGATTTAAGATCTCGTGTGAGATTGCACTTTCTCGTTCGATAATGCAAGTCTTCACACAACACGGTGAGTTCCTTCACGCAGCTTCGCACTTCTTTCTGCAAAACCTAGCATCAATTTGTATTGTTGGAATGCACTTCTTCACACTGCACTATGCACTTCTTCACACAATAATCTGGTATTATTTACCTTCGCACAAAAAATTGGGGCTATCTAGGGTTGTCAGAGAAAAGTTTGGAAATTGGTTTTGGACACCCTTTTTGGTTTTACACCTTCCTAGTTCAAAACATATTTCCTAGGGGTTTAAAATATATTGTTCAAGTATAAGTTGACGTATATTTAATTTCTTATAAGTTGACATATATTTAATTTCTTATAAGTTGACATATATTTAAATATATGTCAACTTATAAGAAATTAAATATATGTCAACTTATAAGAAATTAAATATACGTCAACTTATACTTAAGATATATTTTAATATATGCGATGATTCATTTGAGATAGGTTCCAGACCTCTATGGGCTAAGATAAAGATTCTAGGAAATTTTAGGGCTTTAGAAATTCAAACTTAGCCAAATTTCAGGGCTTCAAGATTTCAGCCTTAGCCTATTTTTAGGAATCCACTTTTGTCTTTCAGCTTGGTTGATCTCTTGTGTTTTTTTTTGTTATGTTTTAGTTAGTGGTGATGTTCAGAGATCTGTTGGTGTTAGATGTTCATTAGTCTTCCATTGTGATCTTTTTATCTATGTAGATTTTTTTCATGTGCACTTAAACTTGGTTTTAAATTTTTTTTAAAAATTATCCTGCTTGTATTTCATCCTTGTTTCCAAGGATCTCTGAGCAGGGCATTACAAGACATCAAATCTATCCTATCACTTTGTGAATTAGACATCGGTGTTCATAAAGACCTCATTATCATGAGATATCCTTCTCAAAATAACTAGCAACCTTGTCAAAAACATCAAGCATTTACTTGGCCCTTTGTTCCAACAGCAAAACATATCTAACATACAACCTTAAAGGGATGCAAATGATTCTTAGTTCTTTGTTCCTAGACTAAATAAGACTACAAATTACTAAGATAGGAGATGAGAATCAAAATGAAGCTAATGAAATTCTTGCTCATTTGTATTTGTTTCTTTGAAACAATACATTCAAATGCATGAAATCAAAACATGAAAAACACCTAATAGATATGAATTTTCTATATTATCTTCACTAATGCTATCATACAAGAGAAAAATGATGAAGAATGTGGTGTCACGGTGATGAGAACACATCAAGATTGGAACCCTAGTTTCACAAATCTGAGAAAACTCCAAATTGGAACACACATGGTATCACAGTAATGAGTCATTTTTTTCTCCAAAATTGGAACCTATATAATGAGAAAAAAAGAGAATGATATACAGGAAATAATTCTCAAATCTTCTCTATGTCTAACATCTATCCACTTGAAAAAACCTCCTCACGAAGTTAAGAGAATCTCTCTAATCTCTCTCTGTAACTGGATATCAAATCCTTAACCATTTTGCCTCCCAAAAGCATAAAGTGATTCAAATATTTGATGGAAATCATAATTGATTTTGATGCCAGATTTGAAACTAAAGGCAAAAGAAAAAATTAGTTAAATGACCTCAATAGGCAAGATAAACTTTTCAAAATCAACTTTTTCCACAATCAAGCTTCAAGCTTTTATATCTGCCTCCTAACCAATTTTGGTGATCAATGGTGAAATCTACCTGTTCTATTGAGAATGCCCCAAAAATTAAGAATTTGATTATAGATTAAATCAGTGAATAGTTGTGCAAAATCTGACTTTATATTTGGAAAATTCATTTCCTCCTAGTTCCAATGGTATATTGAAGTGTCTATTTTGGATAAAAACTACCCCTGTGGTGGCCATTTAAAAATTAGGCTCCCAACCATGGCTTTCAGTTTAAATGAATGAATTTTAAAAAAATTAAAAATTCCCATAGTTTAAAGTATAGAAATCTTCTTTTTTTCAAACCAAATTTTTTAAATCCTCATGACCAATCAGAACTAGAAAGATATTATAATATTTCAAAATAAAACCTCATATATCCCTCCACCACTCAAACAATGCCACTTGTCACTTTGTGATTCACTGACTACATTGGACGGGCCCCACAAATTTTTAAACTCCTCACCAAATTCTTGAATTTTTTGGCAGGTCTCCATGTTGCTTGCCAAAAAGTCCTCCCATTTTTCGATGGCAACATGACGACCACTAGATTCTGGTGAAATTCCTAGCAAGCTTCCTCTAACCATTCATATAGCACCACTTGTCATTCTATTATTTGCTAATGCCACCACATCACTACCAAATCACCCAGATTGGACCCACATTCTCTATTGTTTTTTGCATTTTTCAGAAGGTTGCCATGTTGCTACTAGTGAGAGCCTCCCATTTTCCTGTGGCAACATGGTGATCACCATAATCCTCAACCTTTTCCAGCGAACTCCTTCCTTGCTCTGTTAGTCAAAATTTCTCTAGTTGCCTCCACCTATCTAGTCAGCCACAGGTCCCACAATGCATAGCTTGCCTTATAAAAGGCATTTTCTTAAAGACAACTTGCAATGTGAGTAGAATAGTACGTAAACTTTAAAATGTCTCCATACCCACTCAATGTGGGATATATCCCTTTGAAATTACTTTCTCCAACTTCTCTATGTACCCATCATCCCCTGTTGCTCATTCCCATGACCTTTTCCTTTCATATCTTGAAGAGAATCCTCTCCCTCAAATTTTTATTCAGGTAGCAGCTTGAGTTGATCAGTTGGAAGTGGTGGTTGATAACTTGCAGATGATGTGTCAAGTTGTATTATGGACAAAGTGATCATTATCTTGGATACATGCCTTGTAGTTTCTAATGGTAGAAGACCTTCTTCCAGAGGTTCCCACATATATGTTATAGGAGCAGAGCTAATTGTTGTGTTCTACTGAAGATTGGTAATCCTTCTCTTTATAATCTCTACAATTTTGAATGTCTTATCGATTGCTTTTCCCCTTGCCTTCAACACAACTTCAAATGCACCTCTCTCTCTAAGTAAAGTTGTTGCATATGTAATATAGTTCCTAGGCATCCACTGGGTAGTTATATGAATCTCATTATCCATAATGGGAACATCATGGCAAGGCTTCTCCACTCTCTAGTATTTGTCCATAATTCAAAAGCTTTGACTTCTACTTGTAGATAAACCCTAAACCCTCCACCAAGCTCTGTAGCTTTAGCTAAACAAATACAGTTTAAAAAATTTTGTTCTAATGTAGAGGCTCAATTGAGATGTGGGCTCTTAGCTATTTTCTTGATTGGATTGGTAGATTTTGATTCTGGGGTTTCCTTTATTTTTGTATTAGTAAGTGCAGCAAAGTGAAGGGAGCACTGGAGCTGCTTGTAAAACTAACTCCACCTCTTTTGCAAACAACCTCCATCTTTCCTAACCCTTATGATAGCCAATATCAAGAGGTGGAGTTATTGATTTGACCAATTCAAAGGAATTAGCCTAAGAAAGGTTTTCCATGAAAGCTTTTGACTTGGATTCTTTTCCCCAAATAGTTCCTTGAGTTCTCTATTGGCAAGTTATTACAAGCTCCGGCCTCCTATGTAAGGTTCATGAGTAGGTTATATAATGAAGAGACTGGAAAAGAGCATAATGAACACCTATAGCATGATTGATAAAAATTGAAGAACTTTACTTTTTCTTTCTATCAAGCCACTTTTCTTGAATGTTTGTTGTCTATATAACCTCTATATACTTGCTTGATGCACTCTAATGAAATTAATCAGGCCCGAAAGTGGGTTTGGATTAAAAAAAATCATTTTTGAACAACTAAACTATCCAACTGATCCACTAATCATCTGATAGAGATTTGAAACTAATTCAACCACTAGAAAATATTTTGAAAACTCATTTGACATCATTTTGCAATTTGTGGACTTAGTGCTAGAAGGTCCTTTGATTGACCTTAAAAATTGACCCAAACACCTGATCAGGCTCTGAAATCAATAATATTGATTCTGTGTTCCACATACTCCTACCCTGTCAAATCTCACCTCATGATGAATTATCAGTCAGAAGATATTGACCATCAAAGTTTCCCTTTCAGAACTTCCTAAAAGAAAACATTTTTTGCAAACGGAATGGACCTAGCAAAATGTGCAGAAAGATTTTTCAAGACTTGAAAATTGGCACACTTGAAGTATTTTTGGAGTACAAAAAAGTGATATAATCCATTTGATTTCACCTATCATGGATTTTGAGTTATGAAATCATGAATAGGGGTACCAACAAATCTGCCTTTCTTGACACCAATAACAAGTTACAAATTGCATTCGAAATCGCATTTGAAAATTGATCAAACGAATTTGTCATAAGCTCAAAATTGAAACCATAGAAATTCTCTGACCTCCACAATGCAACAAAAATGGAATTTCATCATTTTAGTCAATTGGGTCAAAGTTATAACAAGTCAAATAGGGCTTCCCAAAATTTAGAATAATTCACATCAACATGACAATAAGAAATGACCAACTTTGAGGGATTGAAAACCTAGTCAACTGGAGTCAAAATGACTCAAAATTTGTAACATAGGCTCTTTGGTATGAACACTAAACACTAAATATAGATTTGAACATTGCTCAAAACGAGACTTCACAAAATGGCTCAAAATGGAAATTTATCATCATGAAACACGTAGACATATTGAATGCAAGGTGTTAGAAACATTAAACACCTCATGGGCCTCAGATGGACTGTTAGGTACGCATGCATCAAAAAGCATTTAAGGGCTTGATTTTCTCAATGGTACTCAAAATCAGGGCTTTGATTTTGAGTCCCAACACCTTGAATCTAAAGGTATGGATGCTCCAATGAATGTACAATTGTTTGTAGGATGTCTCAAATCAATGGAACTAGATCTTCAACACCAATCTTGAATGGATCTTAGCATAGAAAGAGACATGGATGAATGTGAACAGAGAAATGTTCAACAAGAGAGCTTCATAGATATTGAATCCTTAAATGGCTAATAATGGATCTCCTTGATGAATTGGATCTTGAATGCTTGAATTCTTGAATTCTTGAATTCTTGATAATGGATCGTCCAATATAATGTCTCGTCATGAAAATTCGATAATATATAGATCTCAAAATGAGAGAAGAAGGCTTCCTTATATAGTGATGTAGGGCACAAACTTCTAGAGAGGTTGGCATTGGAGAATTAAATCCAAATTAAATTTAACCCCTAGAAATGGACCTAAATTAAATGCAATTTAAGATTTTACCATTTTGAAACCTGAAACAGCTGACTTGGAAGTGGGAAAATGAAACTTTTCAAAGCTCAATATCTTGAAACCTCTGGAACTTGAAATTTGGACCTGGCGTTAGGGTTGAGGTCAACTCTACCCTAGATTAGGGTTGAGTTTGTCCTTGACCTAGGTCAACATCAATTTTTACCTTTAGCATTCAAGTCATCATTGACCCAGAAAGTCAAAGTCTTCAGTTTCTCAGAGAAAGTTGTCAGAAGTAGGTTGGAAACAGGGGAGAGAAGGAGAACAAGTGGGAAAGAGCCAAATCCATGCAAAGACCTTTACAAGGTGCTTGACATGACCCCAAACCACTTACTCAAAGGGCTAAACACTCTTATCATGGAAGTGCTTCCATTTTAAGATGATACAGTACTTTTCACAATTTTGTTAGTGTTAGAATTCAAATACTTATAAGATTTTCTTTTAGTGAAATAACATAGAAATATTCCTTCATCAATTTTTGCATCAAGTCTACCTTTTCTTGCATCTTTTAATATACAATACTTTCTTCCAAAAAATTTAAAATAATTCACATTAGGTGCATAACTATACTAGAGTTCAAAAGTTATTTTGTTTGTTCCTTTCTTCACTTGAACTTGGTTCAGGGTATAGATTTCACTACTTATAGCTTCTCTCTGGTACTTCATATGAAATATTCTTCTTCATCATCAATGTCCTTACACAATCCATAATTGATATATTCCTTCTTTTAGCTATACCAATTTGTGGTGGAGTTCTTGGTGCACTCATTTATCTCTTGATTCTATTTTCATTAAAGAATATGTTGAACTCGTCTAATATGAATTCACCTCCTCTATTTGATCTCAAGCACTTTAGACTCTTTTTTGTTTCTTTTTCAACTCTAGCCAAATACCATTTAAACATTTGAAATGCATCATAGTTTTCTTTGAGAAACATCACAATCACCATTCGAGAAAAGTCATCAACAAATAGAATGAAATAATTGTCACCATAATAGCTTTGAACTCCAATAGGATGAAAAAATTCAATATGAACCAACTCCAAATATCACAAGATGAATAGGTCTTTCTATTGAAACTAGACTTTGTCATTTTACCCCTTTGATATTGTTTGCACATCACTTTATTAGTTTTGTTTAATCTTGGTAACCCTCTAACTCTCTTCATCTTACTAATACTTACCAAATTATCAAAGTTTACATAGAATAACTTCTTATTCTATAACCAAACATCTTCACATTGCACAAACAAAAAAGTATCTTTAGATAGGTCTAGATAGAACAAGTTTCCTCTTGTTTGCTCTCCACTTCCAAATAGTTCACTAGTAGCATCATAGATCTTTACCTTCTTGTTCTGGAAATCAACTTTGTAGCTTGAACTTATCAAATGTGCCACACTAAAATTAAAATAAAAATTAAACCATCAACCCCATATGCATTGTCATGTTTGACCTTATCATTCAGTTTTGATTGGTCATTTACCTTTCACATAACATGGTGCATCATTTCCAAAATTAATACTATTTCTATTATAATGTTATAACTTCTCAAACTTACTTGTATCACCATTCATTTGATGTGAGAAACCACTATCAAATAGCCATCTATCATTCTTACTCATGTGTGAAATAAATGTAGTTTTCTCATCTTCATTAGAATCATCTATCATTGCAACAAAAACAACTTCTTCGTCATGATCATTAGAATTACTATCAGATCCATCTTCTTCAACAATGTAATAGAACTTATTAGCTTTGTCCTTGTAGATTTCACTACCATTTTTATTTCTATTGTCTCTCCTTCCTTTGCACTTGGAAATCTTTTCTTTCCTCCTCCTCCTCTTTGTCAGGACATCTAGCTACAATATGACCAACTTTGTTACATGTAAAATAGATAATAGGAAGTTTACCTTTGTATTTGTCTTTTCCTATAAGTAGTCTTCTAGCCAACAATTCTTCAAACTCATCAAGGCCATCATCATATCCACTATCACTTTCTACATACTTTCTTTTCTTCTTCTTTTTAGATCCATTAGTGCTTAGTTGTGCCTTAAATGCAGATTCAACACTAGAAGGGGAATAATTATCAAAATTTGACAATTCAAATGAAGTGAGTCTACTAATTAGGCTATACAATATCATATCATTACTAGGTTTACATCTTAGTTCTTGAATTGGTGATACTCTAATTACACAGATAAGAAGCAAAGTCCTCAATACCTTACTTATCATAGTCTCATCAGATATATCTCCTCTAGCTCCTTTGATAGCATTCAACACTTCTTTGATTTGGCCACAATATTATGCAATAGTTTCACCTTCTTTCATTTGCATGTCATCGAACTTTCCTCTCAAGATTTCTACTTTAGCTCTTAACACATTTTTATCTCTTCCATGGATTTTTTCCAACTTATCCCACATTTTCTTTGTAGCAGTGCATTCATTCACATCATCAAATTCAGCATAACTTAGGGCTATTGCAAGTTCAATCATCACTTTCTTGTACTCCTACTTCACTTGCATTTGTTCAACTGTCATAAGTATGGGCACCTCAATGTATTCATTATCCAAATAGTATGATGTGGAATCTCTAATACCAAATAAGTACAATATCATTAGTCTTTGTCATTTTGGAAAAAAATCCTTGTTTAACTTAGGAATTTCTCTTTTGTACATCTTGATCTTTGCTATAAGCCCTTCAAATTTTCCTTACAAGCACCAATGATCTGATATTAATTGTTATAATGATTTAGAATAACTAAGAGGTGGGTGGATCAGTTATCCTTAGGTCTAGATGTACCAATTCAACTTTTAACAATCTCAATCAACTCAATCAATCTCATAAAAGAACTCTATCCATATAGCATGTCATCAACAAATCTACTTTTTATGTAATTACTTAACTCTATGTTTCCTATATGTGCCACTTTCTAGTAAAATAAACTATTGTAAAAATAGCATACATAAAAATAATATTCACACATGTAAATAACACTTTGAAACTAGGATTTAACGTCGAAACCCAATTTGGGAAAAACCACTAAATAACATGCTACTAGTTTTTCACTCTTCTGAAGTGAGCTTGGTTAAGAGCCAACCCTATTAAAGGTTATACAACACTATTGAATGTGAACCTATTAAAGGATTTAATCACCCTGCTAGGAATGGCCTTGTTAGAGGGCTTTGGATCATTCCATTAGAATGCCACCTTGATTAAAGGGTTTACAAAATAATTGTTAGGTCAACCTTGATTAAATATTTTTGTCTTTCATAATGGTTAGAATATAATAGTAGGTTCTATCTTTAAAGTACAACTCACTTTGCAAATTCATATCTACATTTTCTCATTTTTTGGCTCATTAACTAGCCTCTACTATCATCTTCATCATCAACCTACTTGGCACCTCCTAGCACAATCATAGTTTACCAAACTGTTCACACTTTACCTATGTTTCCCTACTCTTCATAGCTTCACAAGATTGCTAATAAACATCGAACCAACCTTAGAAAACATCTATTATTTCTCTTTAAATATGTAATTTTGATCTTTTTCCTCTTAAACATCATCATAGATCTTAGGGTTAGGTCAGATTCATCAAATCCTTCCATCATTTTGTTTTCCTTCCTCTTCTAGAAACTTCTCATCAAATCCTTGTCTTTGATCACATAAAAAAAAATATTTATGAATTAAGTGTGCTTTCTCATCAATCCTTATCATTCACTTACTTTTACTAATTCAAAATTTTATTTGTGTCAACCTCATTTTTTATTCTTTCACAAATTGTAACTTTTGTTATCACTTGGCAATCATTGTGTTAATCTGCTCAGTCATCACTGTGTAGATCATCATATACTATTTTTTTCTCAACATCAATAGGATCACTCAGCCATTACTATACTCAGTCACTTCTAACCTTTCTTCATTAAATTTCTTGGCAATAGCTATTTCTTTTCTTCTACTTAAGTTCCTTAGTCTTTTGTTCTAGCTCCTTTATTGACCAACCAATACTGATACTCAGTCAAGCTTAGAGTTTAACTCAACTCTTATCATGTTTCTCGTACATCAATTCATACATTATATTGTAATGGACTAACTTATCAAGTGCCCATTGTAATTCTATAATACTTAACTTTCTAGTCACTCATCAAAACTACTAGCTCACCTTTGCTATCTCTTCTTTTCAAATTCTTTTGATCAATCAACAAATATGACACTCTACATTGTTAGTAAATGTCTTTCTAGAAGGTTTGACATTCTATCTTACAAATAGGTTTGAGATCAATGACAACATAACAATTATTCCAATTGTAGTTTCTAATGGTTCTCATCACTAAACACATGAGATATATAACATTGGTTGGGTACGAAGTAATTGTGACAAAACAACAACACATAAAAGCCATCATAAAATCAACCACTTCCCAAGCCTCTAGTAAACATTCCTATTTGGCCAACTACTAAATTTCCCAAAAGCCCATCACAAGATAAAACATGGCATCACACCTAATATTACAAAAGTGTATTTTTCAATCATTTTAATTTCTTCCATAATATTTCATAACATTTGTTTTGAATAAAGTTTAATTTTTTCTTTCAAATTTTTCCCAATCAATATAGTATTCCAAGTTTTGTTTGATCATAAAACTAAGTTTCATTTCCATAGTTAGAGTGACCATGTTTTCATAATAATTTTGACATTTATTAGAATAACATAATATTTACATTGATAGCTTTCGTTATTTTACTATGCATATTCACATATTTTAGACATATTTGAAAAAAAAAATCTAAATATAATAGTACTAAATAATAATCATCATGTTAAATTCAATTTGGTCATAGTTAAATTTTATACTATTAAACTATAATTAAAAAATTATTTAGACTAAAGTAGTAGTTTTAATTAGATTAAATATAATTCTTATTATTTTTAAATATCAAATAATTATTTAAATTTTTTTATTTTTTAAAGAAAACGTATATATTAAAAAAATTATTAGAAAGAAACTTTTTTTTTAAACATATATATTTAAAACAAAATAAATTATCATTCTTGCAGGCATGAAGAAGACAGAAGCATTGAGAGAATTTATAAAATGGGTATCAACAAAACCCTACCTCAATTTGATGCTAATCAAGTGGTGAAATTTTATTCTCACAAAATCTCACCTTCAATGCCAACAGAGAAATTCATGCCTATCAATTCTCCAATTGTTCCTTCCAACCTATGTGTGAAGAAATGAGCTACAATTCTTTGTTAAATGCCTCGAACCCTCGTTAGGGTTTTTCGTTGTGCAAGTGAGCTCCCACATTATTAATTCTATTTTTATAGTATTATAATTAAATCTTTCGCACACAATTAGTGGCTTTTAATATTTTTATTTTATTTTTTAATAGTTCCTGCTTGATTTTAATTTAGCACGATTCTTTTAGAGAATAATATTATTATTTAATTCTCATTATTTAAAAGCAAATTCCAAATTTACAAAGGCTAGATTAAATTATTATTATTTTGCCACTTTATCTTTTAGGCAATTTTAATTATTATTAAATCCAAAGTTAGACCTTTTAACTAAATATTTTAATCGAATACTTTTATTTAATTAATTCTCAATTAATTAAATAAAATATGGTAATGATATATTCCTAGAGTTTTCTATTTAAAATATTAATTTACTTAATTCATTTGATTGATTAATTACACTTAAAGTTACAATGTAAATCACATACTCAAAAGAAACTTGACAACCAGACAAAACATAAAAATAAAACTCAAGGCTTAGTCATCAAATTCACGTCAATTTGACAAATTCAAAATGGTAGAGAAATCGAATACTTTTCCTTTACCACGAGACAAATTGGCTCGAGGCTAGGATTTGATCTTAAAAACTAACTCCCCTCTTTTACCATTGAGATATTGTGATAGGGCACATTCATCCTAGCAATTGAGGGAAGTTGATGCCAAGTACCTGTAACCTGCATAAAGTCAAGCATGTACATATGCATATATATCTAAACTAAACAAGAGATGTCATGGAGTGGTACATCATGTAGATCCTGACTAGCATGAGACTAGAATTCCCTCCCTCAACCACATTTGTCACAATAAACATAAAAGTAAAATAGACACATGCAAGTATAGGGTAAGTATCCATAATCAATATAAAACATTAGCATAATCCTAACTATAACTATTAAATAAAATATCTTAACATCATCAGATGAATAACCATGAATCACAATAACACATAAATATCTAAGTATGAAGTATCTCATCAAATATATAAGAAAATTCTTAAGATAGTATCATCACATATGGGTAATCCAAGTACCACTACATCCACTAACATAATATGCAAACTAGCCTAAAATTGGTTGGTAATATAATTGGAAGCAGAATAAGGTAGGTGCCACAAAACCTCCCTTTTTTCTTATATCACCAATATCATTATCACTCTACTAATAAATTTTTATCTTTTCTGTAAATAATTCAAAACAAAAATTATTATGATATCATTCACATAGCATGTCATAATGAGTTGGTTATAAATTATACTTTTTTTAAATGATATTTGATTTCCTGTTATGATCCTCCATACTATGTGACATTTTTATCCTATCCTTTGGGGGATCATTTTTACTCATGGTCTAATGATAATTTTTGTGTAACATAATAGTTCCTCTGAATTTTATTCTTATAGTTAGAGGAACAAGGGTAGTATTTTCAATCTTTCTAATCCTTCTCTTTTAGATCCACTATTGTCTTGGTTTAGTTTCTATATCTTTATCTTATGGTAGTATACATGGAATTACATTAGTGATTCTCTCATACAAGAGATTTGCATCATTGATCATATTCTTTATATTATTCACAATTGGATATCCAAGGTAAAAAAATTCCCTTACCTTTGTGGCTAATGTTATCCTTCCTCAAGAATACCTTTACCTCTCAATGTCTAAGGTATGAATTCTTCCCCTCTTGCTCCACATATCTTTTCATAATCATTCAAAAATTATCTCGTTTACACTTCTTTCATGGTATTTCTTTTCATTTTTCCTTTTCTTGACCTTAAAGAATTTGTGACCACTTTGTCTTGGACAAGGTGTTTCATGTGGGATAGCTCATTCATGTTAAATTTATTTTATCCTTATTTCTTTACTCCTCAAGATGTCAGAATATTTTTCTTTTTTTTTATTTTAAAGGGGGCATATATGGCCTTCTTGTTATAGGTTTTTTAACTTTAAACATTTTAGATAGAGCACAGTAGCATAATACAACTTGTTAGGGCTAAGTAACTAGTGCAAAGGCACCTAAATTTCAAGAGAACAAGGAGTTTTTGAGTCCTTAAGTTATATGTTGAGTTAATGTGATCCATTTATGATATATTTGAGTCTTTTGAGTCAAGATGTAAAGTCTAGAGAAGCCATTTGTAGTAAGTTGTCAAAATTGTAAAAGGAGGTCTTAATATGATCAATAATGTTAGAATATTTATTTAATAGGTGAATGGATCTATTTGTACCAATCTAAAGTCATTTGAGTCATAATTTTGGTCTAAGTTGGGTTTATATGAAAGTTGTAATGCAAAAATGCATAAAGTGCATAAAATATTGTTGAAAATTCAAAAGGGTTAAAAGAATGTAATGGGTTAGTTTAAAAGGTGGTTGGAAGTTGTAAACCACCACAACCACTGTAAAAGTATTGTGTTGGTTGTTCCAAATAGAGATGAATGAATGAGAAGAAGAAGATATCATTTTGAACTTGTCATTTTGATTGGTGCTAACTATTTTTGTGTTGGTTCCAGGCCCTATATGACCATTTATAGACTGGAACCCATTTATATTCTATAAATTTGAATAGTAGGATGAATAATCTTCTCTCTCTTTGGTTTGGAGTAATTTAATTCATTTTTGAGGAAGTTATGATCATTTTGGTGAAAGTTACTATTTTCATATTTTAGAGCTCTTGCAAGTAGACATGTCGCAATAGTTGGTATGGACACATATGGATGGTTAAAGAACTATAAATGGGTTCATTGGAAATATATGTGAATTACCCACCATTATCTTTTTGTTTGAGGCATGTTCATGCATATTTGTGAAACTTATGAAGATTTGAGTGAAAACTAGTTTTTAAATGCCTTCAATGGTATTATAGGCAAAGATTTATGCTTATACAATGATTTATGCACTGGAAAAATTGATGGCTTATGAATTTGAAAACTAGACACACAAATGGATAATTCAAAATTAGTTTGGTGTCATTTGAATTTTTTTGTGAAAGATTGTGGATGCCCTAGGTAGGGTTACATATTTTACTTTTGGTTTTGGATAGATAAAATAAGTCTCACTGCAGATAACATAATCTATAATTGGTGTATTGAATTGTACTGAGATTTGGATATATTTTAATAGGTCTAACTGGGAAAAAATCCTATAGAGGGTTTTTCAAGAAGACATTTAGAATAGAAATTATGAGTAATGGAATTAGATATATAAATCAGGATATGCAAATGGAGAAAGGTTGATGTTTTTGTGTTAAAACATGTTGTGTTTTACCTCGTAAGATGCCTCTATATAATTAAATTATTGAGTTGATGATGAAAGGATCAGCATGTATCCCAATGATTAGTTGATTTGTAAGATGTTCTACATCAATAACTCTCTTTTATACATTTTTTATAGATTTCCTTAGAGTTGATGTTTTCCTTTGATATTATTAGGATCAGTTTGACAAAGATAACATAACTTTCTATCTTGTTTGACCTCTTCTTTATATACAATCTCAATATTGGTTGACTAGAATAACACAAGTTTGTAGACCATTTGAACTATCCTTTTGATAGGTTTACTAGTATAATACAATTTTCTAGACCATTCAATATATTATTTACATAAAATTTCATGAGATTAATTTCATGAGCTAGAGAGTAAACTCTCTATTTACACTCCCCTTGATGGGTAGCACTAGAATAGCACAATTTTATGCCTCACTTGTTAGAATGATTTATAATAACTAAGAGGATGGGGGTAAATTAGTTATCCTTAGCTCCAAATGTACCAATTGAAACTCATTAAACAACCTAGATCTAATATCTAATCCACTTATCTTTATAGCAACTTGTCAGTAACATAATCTTGCAATCCATTTTCCCAATAATAAAAAACTTGTAGAATCTAAAACATTAACTAGTCAAACATTTCAAATAACTTACACACAAGTATGACACCAAGAGTTAAGGTGGAAAACCAATTTTTGAAAAACCACCAACAATTTGTCACCAATCTTTCATTTTTCTAAAGTGAGCTATGTTAGAAGCCAACCCTGTAAAAGGTTACAATACACACTATTAGGTGTGACCTTGTTAAAGGATTTAGTCACCCTATTAGGAGTTTTCTTTTTATAGGACTTAAGAAGATTCAATTAGAATTTTACCTTGATTAAAGGATTTACAAATGACTATTAGGTCAAACTTGATTAAAGGATTTCAACTGATACAATGGTTAGAAAGTAAAAATAGGTTGATCTGAATAAATAAAACTCACTTTACAAATATAAATCACAAACTTAGTTCAATAGATGACTCATTAAGTGGCCTACATTATCATCTCCATCATTGAGTAGCTTGGCAACCCTTCAAGCAATCACTCTTCACCTCAACACTTCATTGTTCAGCCTACTACTTAGATTTGCCAACCAATAGAATCAAAAATTGCTCCAACTTTTTTAGATCTAAAAACCTCTACTAACCTCTATATATATTATCCCTTATTCATCCTTAAATAAGTAACTTAATATTTTATTTTTCTTGAATACCACCATTTATCTTAGGGTTAGGTCAAATTCATCGAATCCTTCAATCTTTTTGTTTGCTCCTTCCTTTTCTAGAAACTTCTCCAAACTTCTCTTTGAGTCCATGCATAGAAATTCTCAAACACATTTTCCCTTGCAATACATATTCCAACTCATCAATCTTTATCTTCAACATGCTTTACATATTCCAAGAATTAAACTATATTGGCCAAGAATCTCAATTCCTTCACAAACTCTAAAATGTTGTCACTTGGCCAACACTATGTTCCTCAACCTTAGTCATCACTAAAATTTATTTCCCAAATTATATTGTCTTCACTTGGTCCTTTTACTGGTGCTCGGTCCAAATTTTCTATTACTCTATCTTTTTACCGGAGCTCAATCAACACTAAATTTTCTAGGCTTCTATTGTTCACAATATCAACACATGCACACCTTGGCTTCAATTATAAGTTCCTTAATATTCTTATTTAAAACTCATTTCAGCCTAATTATTTATTCTTCATTTCTCATATCTTCTAGGAATCAACACAACTATCTTCTTTACTTAGTATTGTGATCAAACAATGCATTATCTTGCCAAAGTCTGACTGATCAAGTGCCCATTGTAATTCCACATAACTGAACCTTTCCACTAGGTCTTCTTGTTATATTTTCTTCCTAAAATCTCTTCATAAATCATCTTCATATGGAACTCTACTTAGGTAGCAAGTATCTCACCAACAAGGTTTGACATCAATAACAATATAACAATTGTTCCAATTATAGTTTCCAACAATCTCCCTCTTTGGCATTGATGAAAACACCTATAGTTACCATACAATCCAAAAAGTTAGTCAGATTTCCACTTGATTTGCTTCAAGAATATCCCTCTATGTTTAGTTGTAGATCTTCATTAATATCCTTAGTTTCATTATGATTCTCATTTGTGCAACTCTGATATGAAATGTCTCTAGTTATAACAATCCATAGGCTCCCTCAATCATATTAGAACATAGATCTCCCTCTTTGATATACATCTTCTAAATTTACTCGTTGTCTCTCTCGATAGTAACACCTTACTCTCTGATTACTACATAGGTAACTATTGAATTTCTCCCTCTAGCCTCTTACATGTGTGACTATGTATAATCTCTCCCTTTTTGCTTCTTCATATAGTAAGTGCATAACCAATTCTCCCTTTTTTTCATGATTAATGTCAACTACATAATACCTGCATAATACCTCCCTCTTTAACAAAAATGCCAAAGACGCTTCTATACCCAAGTATTAGTAGGATACTTCAACAAATTTAGTTAACACTATCTCATATATCTTCAACATATAGATATATCTTGATTAGTTCTCTCAACTAGGTTCTTCTTCTATCATCTTTCTTATGACTGATTCAACATCTTGTGCTTCTCACTTCACAACTTCAGGCAGGTCCTAAAGTGTGACCTTTTGCATCAACTTGTAAGATATTCTGATAAAAAAATTGATGTGGAGCACCATATTAACTTAAGTAGCCTTGGTTAGGGAATAACCCCTAGTTTACCTGTTAGATACTCATGTGCATCCGTAGGTTAATGCTTTTTGAATATTTAAACTATATGTTCCGTTGTATTCACATACCCCAATCTTACTTCTTTGTCTTGCATCAACTCTCTCAAGTAATGATACTTGATAGTAATATGCTTGGTCTTTGTATGCATCATTGGATTTTAAGATATGTTTATAGAACTTGTGTTATCATAGAATACAACAAAAGGTTCATTGGTCTCATCTTTCATTCCTTTCAATAATTTCTTGATCCATGCTATGTTAGAACAATTAACTATTGTACCTATATATTAACCTTTTGTAGTAGATTGGGAGATGTAG
The DNA here is from genome assembly GCA_028749045.1 of Cupressus sempervirens. Taxonomy (NCBI): domain Eukaryota; kingdom Viridiplantae; phylum Streptophyta; class Pinopsida; order Cupressales; family Cupressaceae; genus Cupressus; species Cupressus sempervirens. The sequence continues at coordinate 652,128,960 of CM053792.1, read as the reverse complement.
TTTTTCTTCTTTCTTGTCCATGAAACTCATCTCTTTCCTATAAAGTAAGATCCTCCACATGTAATTTTTTTTTTCATCAAAAATCTAAATCAATGTATAGTTTTAGCTCAAACTTTTCATTCTTTATTTAATACAATCCATAATCTTTTATTCCTTTCAGATATATCAATATTCTTTTTACAGCCATCATATTATTCTCCTTAGGATTTGTAGAAAATCTTGCAATAATCCCAACTACTAGTGCAATATTTGGTATGTTATGGACAACATATTGCAACTTTCCAATCATTGATCTATATAAGTTTTGATTCACATTAGTAGAATCATCATTCTTTGAAAGTTTATGTCTAGTAGCCATGGGCGTTCCAACTAGCCTTGATTCTTCCATACCAAAAAAATTTAGCATATCCTTGATATGTTTAGATTGACTAATGTAGATACCTTTATTATTTTAATACACTTGCAAGCCAAAAATAACTTTAATTTCTCCAAGCATACACATCTTAGACTCTTGTCTCATTTAATCTACAAATGAATTACACAATACATCCTTTCCCCCAAACATGATATCATCTACAAATATCTCAGCTAAAAGTATCTATTTTTTAGATTCATTCTTAAATATAGATTCCCATTGTCATTTGTCCTTGCAAAATGAATCTTCATCAAAAATGTATGCAATCTTTCATACCATGTTCTAGCCTAGGCTTGTTTCAATTCATACAAATACTTTTTCAACTTACATACCATGCCACTTTTTTTTGGGTCAACAAATCCTTTAGATTGTTCGATATAGACTTCTTCTTCCAAAATTCTATTCAAAAATGAAATGTAAACTTGAGATCCATCTAGTACACTTCCAATCCGTTGTAAGATAAATATGCAAGCAAAGATCTCACTCCTTCTAATCTTGCAATTGGGGAAAATTTCTCCCCATAGTCAGTGCCTTCTTCTTGTGTGTATTCCTTACAAACTAGCCTTGCTTTGTTTCTTGTTACTTCACCTTTCTCATTCAACTTATTTCTAAATACCATCTTTATTCCAATAACATTATTGTCTTTTGGTCTAAGTACCAGTGATCAGATTTTTTTCTTCTCTATCTACTCCATCTCTTCATTTATTGTTTGTATTTAGTGTTCATTATCCAAAGCATCCTTCACTAATTTAGGATCATATTCACATAGTAGGCATGTTTCACTTCTTATTATTTTCCTTGTCATAACTCCAAAGTCTTTTTCTCTAATGATTTGATCAGTTGCATGATGTCTTCTTACATATTTTGCTAATGTGGCCTATTGTCTTATTTCTTCTTCCTCAAGTTCATCTTGTAGATTTTCTTCAGGTAGTTCTTCATGTATCTCTTCTTGTTCTTCTAGTTGTTTGGCATTCACCTATTGATGCTCGGCATGCTCAATGTAGTGCTCAGCATGCATTTCCTAATGCTCGGTACCAACTACCTAATGCTCAGAATGTTATCATTGTAACTTGACATGTACTAGTTGTTGTTTCTTGGTAGCTTTCTCTTCAAGTCCAAGTAAGGCATTATGATCATCTTCATCAATGTATATAAATCTTATGTAATCTTTTGGTTCCTTTTTACATTCACCTTCTTTATTTTCTGCATATTCATCAACTTTCATATTTGCACTTTTCACAATTTTGTTAGTGTTAGAGTTCAAACACATATATGCTTTTCTCTTATTGGAATAACCTAAGAATATGCCTTCATCACTTTTAGCATCAAGTTTTCCATTTCTATTATCTTACAATATTTAGTATTTTCTTCCAAAAACTTTGAAATATTTCATATTAGGTCCATATCTATACCATAACTCAAAATGTGTAAGGCTTGTATATTTCTTTATGTGTTGTATGTTCAAGGTATATACATCTATACTTACAACTTCTCTCTAGTTCTTGGTCACAACATTCTTCTCCATCATCAATGTCCTAGCACAACCCATTATTTGTCTATTTCTTCTTTCATTTAGACCATTTTGTGGAGGGGTCCTAGGTGCAGACATCTATCTTTTGATTCCTCTATCATTGTAAAATGTGATCTAAATTCTCCAAATATGAATTCACCTCCTCTATCAAATCTTAGACACTTCAAGCTCTTACATGTATCATTTTCAACTCTAGCCAAGCACCACTTAAACATTTTAGATGCATCATATTTTTCTTTTGGAAACATCATAGTCATCATTCTAGAGTATTCATCAACTAATAGAATAAACTATTTGTCACCATAGTAGCTTTGCACACCAATATGTCCACAAATGTCAGTACAAACCATTTCTAAAATAACATCATAATTAAAGGTCTTTCTCTTAAAACTGTACTTTTTCATTTTTCCCAATTGAAAATGTTTACACATCACATTATTAAGTTTCTTAAATTTTGGTAACCCTCTTACTTTCTTCATCTTACTACTGCTTGCCAAATTATCAAAGTTCACATAACATAGCTACTTATGCCACAACCATATATCATCACATTATGAAAACAAGAATGTATCATTAGATAGGTCTAGATAAAATAAATTACCTCTGGTTTGGTCTCTAATTCCAATCAATTCTCCTAAACCATTGTAAATATTAACCTTATTGTACTAAAATTCAACTTTCTAGCTTGAACTCTTCACCTATGCCACACTCAAAAATTGTAGTTATGTCCTTCAACCTAATAATAATTATCACATATGATCTTATTAGTCAATTTTAATGATCCTTTACCTTTCAAAAGATGTGGTGCATTGTTACAAAACCTAACACTACCTCCTTTATAATGTTCTATGTTTTCAAACTTACTTTTATCACTAGTCATGTGATGTGAAGAACCATTATCAATTATCCATCTATCACCTTTACTCACATATGAAATAAGTGTAGTTTTCTAATATTCATGAGAATCATCTTTCATAGTAACATAAACAACTGCTTCATCATTACAATCATATCACTATCACACTCTTCTTCAGCAATGTAACAAGACTTCTTATATTTTCCTTTGTAATCTTGGTATCCTCTTTTGTCTTTTCCATCTCTCTGTCCTTTGAACTTGATGTCTTTCCTCTCATCCTTTTCATCCTTGTTAGGACACTTTGCAATAATATGACCAACTTTATTGCATGAAAAATATATTACAAGGAGTTTACCTTTGTACTTACCTTTGCCTCTTGGAAGTCTCCTAGACATTAATGCTTTAAAATCCTCAAGATCATCATCATAAGATTCACTCTGACTAACTTCATAATTTCATTTCTTCTTCTTAGACTTATGCAGAACCAATTGTCACTTGAAAGTAGATTCAGTAGTAGAGGCATTTAAATTATCAAAAATTTACAATTCATAAAAAGTAAGTCTACCAACTAGACTATCCAAGGTTAGGTCATTACCAATAGTACATCTCAATTCTTGTATTGCATAAACACTAAGGGCCCATTTGGTTGTTGGAATATGAATAGAAAATTTGGAATATGATTTCTATTTTCCATTTGGTTTGTCAATTAGAATAGGGAATGGGAATACACATTCTCATTTTGCCTCTAAAATAAGCTTATACCCATTCCAAAAAATAGCTTTCATTGGAATAGCCATTCATATTCCCAATATGCATTCCTTTTCTCTATTCATATGCCTACAAATAAATGGCCCATAATAGCATAAATAGGAAGTAAAGGTCTCAATACATTGTTGATCATAGTCTTATTACTTATCTTTCCATCAACTTACAAACAAATGGCCCATAATAGCATAAATAGGAAGTAAAGGTCTCAATACATTGTTGATCATAGTCTTATTACTTATCTTTCCATCAACTTCTCTGACTGCATTCACAACTTCTTTGACTCTTCTGATGTATATTGGGAAATGTTCTCACCTTCTACCATTCTCATGTCATCAAACTTTCCTTGAGCAAGCTTTCTAACTTGGCTATTATTACACTCTTATCTCCTTTGTGGATCTTTGCCAACTTTTCCTACATCTTCTTTGCAAAGTTGCAGTCCTTAATATCATCAGACTCTAAATAGCTTAGGGCAGATGTAATCTCTAACATGGCTTGATTGTGCTCTTGTTTCTCCTTTATCTATTGGGATTTCAAAGGTATAGGTACAACTACATACTCATTGTCCAAATAGAATACTTTTTAATCTTCAATTCTAGCAATGTGAAGCTTCATCAAACTTCTCCATGCAGAGAAGTTCTCCTTGTACATCTTGGGTATCTCCTTACTATACATCTTGATCTTTAGCTTTAAGTGCCTGCAAACTTTTCTCTACAAGCACCAAAGTCTCTAATACCATTTTTTAGAATGCTTTAGAATAACTAAGAAGGGGGGTGAATCATTTATCCTTAGGTCCAAATATACAAATTGAACTTTTCAACTCACCAAACAACTTAGATCTAATATCTAATCCACTTGGTCTCCATAGCAATTTATAAATAACATAAACTTGGAGTTCATTGTCCCAATAATTAAAAACTTGTAGAATGTAAAATATTAACAATAAAACATCGTATATAATATCCACACAAGTGTAGCATTAGGATTTAAAGTGGAAACCTAATTTGGGAAAAACCACCAGCAACATGTCACCAAATTTTTACTATTTTGAAGGGAGCTCTGTTAGGATTTAACCCTTTTAAAAGTAAGAATACACACTATTAGGTGTGGCCCTATTAAAGGATTTAATCACCCTATTAGGAGCAGCCTTGTTAGAAGACTTAAGAATATTCCATTAGAATGCCACCTTGATTAAAGGATTTAGAAATGACTATTAGGTCAACCTTGATTAAAGGATTTCAACTGATACAATGGTTAGAATGTAACAATAGGTTGATCTGAATAAATACAACTCACTTTGAAAATAAAGATCACAAATTTGGTTGAAAAAATGACACATTTACTAGCCTCCATTATTATATCGATTGCTGATTATATTGGAAACCCTTCAAGCAATCAATCTTTCTTTACCTTGACACTTCATTCTTCAGCCTTCTAATCAAATTCGCCAATTAAAAGAATCAACAACTATTGTAACCTTTTCAGGTCTACAAAATTCTACCAACCTCTTTAAATTATTTATTATATTTTGATATTCAATGCCTTTTCTACAGGGGAGATTTTATCTATGTCTTTGAGCCATTGATTATACCAAATGTGCTCTTGATGCTCATCTTGTTATTTTTTCCATGCACACCGATAGCCCTCCATTTCTTTCTCTCGAGCTCTGTCAAGTTCGGCCTGGAGTTTCTCCCAGATTTGTTCGTTTATGCTTCTTTAAATAGGTATCTTGATATTTTTCCACTTAAACACCACCGTTAATATTAGTGAACTATATAAGATTTATTCAATCCTTCCATATATTCATTTCCTCCTTCCTTTTCTAGAAATTTCTTCAAACTTCTCTTTGAATCCATGCATAGAAATGCTCAAACATTATTTCCCTTGCATTAAATGTTCTATCTCATTAATCCATCTTATCTTCAACATGATTTACATATTCCAAGAATTCAACTATGTCGGCCAAGAATCTCAATTCCATAACAAATTATAAAATATTGTCACTCAACCAACAATGTGTTTCTGGACCTCAATCGCCATTACTTAACTTGTTCATCACTAAAATTTCTTGCATGGCTTATAATGTCTACACTCAGTCCTTTTATTGGTACTTGGTCCAACATTTCTTTTACTTTGTATTTTTACTAGCACTCAATCAACACTGGATTTTCTCGGCTTCAGCTATAAGTTCCTTAATATTCTTCTTTGAATCTCGGTTGCCTAAGTATTTTTTTTTTCATTTATCATATCTTCTAGGCTTCATCACAAATATCTTCTCTACTTAGTGTTATGATTAAACTACCCATTATCTTTCTAAAGTCTAACTGATCAAGTGCCCATTATAATTCCACTTGAGTCAACCTTTCCACTAGGTCTTCTTGTTATCTCTTCTTCTCAAATCCTCTTCATTAATCATCTTGATATGGAACTCTACTCAGGTGGAAACTATCTCACCAACAAGGTTTCACATCAATGACAACATAACAATTATTCCAATTGTAGTTTCCAACACCACTTTCCTCATCTTCTATTTTCTCTCTCTTATGGATCATCACTAGAACAAAATAATTGTCTATCCCATTTCATCCATGAATTTTATTCTCTTCTCCATGATCCCATAGTATTGACATGTTTCTATTTTATTATGTCATGGATTGTTATCTCATCTTGATGTGTGCTCTTGCTTTTTTCAAGCGACCACAAGTTCTTTCGTAGTAGATTTCTAAGAATGATGCTAGAAGTTGAAGCATTTTTTTAGTGAGGTCTCTTCAACTAGTTGACTTAGAATCTTAGTTATGCGAGCAAATTTTTTTTTTGTGTATCCTTTCTTATAAATTTATATGTTATTATCCTTGTTTTGGGGGCATGTGTCCTTAAAAATAGAGATATATTATTTCCTTATTATTTTTCCATTATCTTTATTTTTATCCCTTTCTTCTAATTTATCATGAGTATGAGATGGATGAATTCTCTTGCAAAGGTGGAGGCTATATGTATCATCCTCAAAAGTAATTGCACTTTATTAGGTTCTCTGTTAGAGTAGTAAAGTATTTTCTTATTAATTAAATCATATTGATTTAATTATTAAGTCACTTATTATCTCTAGTTTACTTAAGCTAAAATTTGGGAATAGAGTAATTAATTCTTGTATTAATTATTATCATGCAACCTAGGTTTTATATTTTACGGTTTTGATATTCTTTATAAGGATTGATCTCTTTGTAATAATTCATTCACTTTTTATTATATCAAATTGTCTTTTTTCTCATCAATAATGTCTCACCTGTGGATCTTGGAATTCTAGCCTCCATAGCTTTTGCTTCTCTCTTCTTATGATAGATGTTTGCATGCAGGTGATTCTTGGGAGCTATGGGGTTGGGATTTCATCAACTTAAATAATCTCATTTCATTTGTATTTTAGTATGTGTGGGTTCCTACATTGATTTTACATTCTCTTAATTCTTATTAGATACTCAAATTGGCATTATAAGTATATTTCAATTTGTTCAAAACTCTTGGTTATACATTATTTATAGGTCTATTTTACTATTTACAATAGGGTAAAGCACAAACCCGTGTCACCCTTTTGTAAAGGAAAAGGTTAACAAAAGTATAACTGTTCAACTTAAACGATGTAATACTACTATTATTATTTAGAATTTGAAAATGAAGTAAATTAATGAAATGTGTAGAAATGGAAGAAGTTTAGGATTATAATTTTTAATAATTATTTTTGAATAATAATTGATGTATTTTCATATAATTTTTTATAGGTAATTTTTTAGTTGCTAAAAATGCTAAAAATTAGTGGTCTAGTTCCCACCACAAAACTATATGAAAATAAACTCAATTCCCTTTTATCATACACTATGTTGTACATAACATATTTAACTAGAACAATCAAAAATAAAAATTGGCTTTAGACTTATATTTTCTCTTTTATAATGATTCAAATCTCAACTCGTCTAAAATCAATAGTTTTCATCTCCCACCACATTTTTCAAAAAAAAATTATTCTAACTAGAAGAAAAATTATACGTCCTAGAAGAAGACTCTCTCCTCTAGAATTTAATATAATTTAAATTTTTTATATGATTTAATATTTTTTTCTTTCTCAAATTATACATCTTTTTTAGTGTTAAAATACGTACCTGTAGAATTTTTTTAATTACAATGTACTATATCTAATTAAAAGATTATAAATCGTATATGACAATATTCTTGACTTTGAGATCTATAAATTGTGTTTATAAGTTATTAAAAAAATATCATAAAAAATAGTAAGAGTTATTGAAATGTCATTTTTCTGTAATAATTGTATTTCTTTAGTAATTGAATATAAACTAGTATAAAGCATTTAACAGAAATTTTCAATTGGAAAAGTGTGAGACCATATATAACTTAGCAAGATTGAATTTATCTAGACCATATGCTTGAATAAAAAAATATTTTTAGATAGAAATACTCAAATTCAGTCATTTTGTAAGTCAGCCTGAAAGGTGACATAGCTTCGTACTTTTACCCAACATATGTTACTATTATGGCATTTACATTATCTCCTAACCTTAGAATGAGTTGTATCCAAAATTCATGTATTTGTTAACTTTATGAGACTCATAACCAAAAATTAGGCTCATTTTTCCCAATAAAGAATTTCATTGGTGATTTATCCCTAATAAAAAATTGCTAATGATGATTTTTCTACTAAGAATTTGGCCTATACTTTTCCTAGGGCATAATGATGAGATACTTATGGGAGACCTAAATCCATGGTTGGCCTACCTAACTTTTAGCCATTAAAATGATAGGTTGAGTATATGGTAAACCTTAACTCTCCTCATTTTATATCCATTATAAAATTCAATCATTCACTATCAAGATTTTAAACATTCATGATCAAGAAAATAAAGTAGAGCTCAATGTCTTTCTACTATTGAGCATCAAAGTCTTCAATCCTTCCAAGAATTATTCCTTCTTATTTGTCGAGCATTGTTAAAAACTACAAAATTCATCATTAAGTGAATTCTTGTAGTGATTTTATTCAAGACCAAGATATTGCATCAAAAAAATATCACATCTAAAGAAGCATTGCAACATCAAGGCATAAGATGATTTATAATTCAAATATGGTTTATATTCTATCTCTGTGTGTGTAATTTCTTTTAATTTACAAGGTTAATTCTTAAAAATATGTTTTAATAGGAAATATCTCCTTTATCTAAATTTTTCTTGAAATTTTTTTTTGCACTAATAGGTTATAGATCCACTAGATTGAGATTAGACAAATTAGGTACAATCAGAAATCATCAAAAAAAGATTAATCAAAATTTCCAGGTACAAAATGCCTTTGGTGGTCTATCTTTGGGTAAAAAATAAGTTTCATCCTAAGCTATAATTTTTATCTCAAATTTGGTAGATCAATTTAGATTATATTCTTTAGAACTCCCAAATCTATAATTGTTGGGCATTCTAGTATTTTGGCACACAATTTAGCTTTGAAAAAATCACTTCTCCTAACTCATTTTTAGGTGAATTAAAATCCTTGTCAATTACCCTTTCCATTCATTTTATCAAATTTATTAGAGTGGATCTACTCAATTATTTATTCTCTATCATAAAAATATCATCCATTTCTTTCTCAAATATAAGGAACAAAGAAATAAATTCCCTTAAAGTGACCTTTAAAGTGGTGTTAATCATATTGGTCTTGAGGTGGTTTTTTATTTCATTTATTCCATATGAATTGTGGAGATAGACCCTTGTGTATGATCCTTTTTTGCTATTGTGCAATTAATAATCAAAAATGAAGAAAATAATTAAAAAATACTAGCATAAAATGGGAAGAAATTAGATTATAAAATAAGATTAAAATGCAACACTTAACTAAATTAATTATTATAATGAGTAGAATTTTAATATGACAATACATCTAGTGAGCTCCACATTTCCTACCAATTATTTTGCTCAACATATACTGAAGAAATTATTAAGATTCCAATTCAGTTGATTGGTAAATGGCCTTCCCACTTATATGATAATAGATCTAGGTAATTTATGTATCCCTTCCTTAGAGCTAACGCAAATATGCAAAACCAAATCAATGAATCTTATTTGCATACTTTAGTTATCCCCTATAATACTATATTTGTAGGACCCTTTTTAGGAATTAGTATTAAAGCATCCAATTAATATAAAATTCTTAAGAAATGCAAATTTAAATTCCCTTTTAAATAAGAGTAGATTCCATTGGTCCATAAAGTGTTGTAGAAGATTCAATTGGATTTATTTCAAATGCAAGGGTCATAAGAAAAATATTTAATTTTCAAAAAGAAAGATTAAACAAGATTCACTATTTTGGTTACAAGAATAGTCCAATGTCCAAGAATTTGTATTTTGTCATTGTAGGTAAAATGAAATTATACAATAACTTAAGAATAAATACTTCTTATCCTTTATTAATTACTACATTAGTTGGATAAAATTATGGGTTAAATAGTAGGTAGGAGAAAAATAAGGGTTCATACCATAGTAGAGAGGATTACGTCTCAAGAAGGGTGAGGATGCGATAAAGAAAGTACAATATAGGTCTATGTCATTATTACACAATGTTAGGATATTAGTTTGGTAGAGTGATGATTTATCATAATTTATCCTTTTTTATCATATTTCCTTATTTTATCCTTTACCTTCTAAGGCATTTTAAATTCTCCCTAAGAAAGACCTAAAAAAAAAAAAAAAAATTCAAGTATATATGTTTGTGATATTTATGAAATGATTATGGATTTATGATGTTATTAGGGTAAGTATGAATTAAAACTTTAAGAGGAGTTGACCTACCAAAATAGAGATTAAAAAAAACTAACCTTTAACAAAATGGCAATTACCCACATTATGGCTATCCCCACATCTAACATGGAAATGCTCATGAATACATAAGCCATTAAGTAGATTTCAATAATATAGATCTAGGCACTTGCTACTTTATATTTATGTTGTTAATGAAAAATAAATGCAATCATAGAGGAAGGAGATGTTTGTGGAACAAAAAGGGATATGATTGGTAATCTAGTGTTACACCAGTCTTACACATTATTTATTTACCCACTATTTATTGATTTTATGAGTTTTAATAGAATTTCTATACCATGGTCAAATACCTTTTTTTAGGTCTATATTGTTAGTTATGAAAAAAATTTGCATTTCCATTTTCATGAGAGAATTAGAAATTGTTAGGAGATTCTTATAGAGTTTGAAAGAAATCCAACTATCAATCTTTATGTATTAAATTGGGTCATTATTAAGTTAGAAAATGTTATATCAAGAATATATCACTTAGAAAGTTGATTAAAAATTCCAGTGACCTATCTTTTCAAAAAAATGAAAATATTACCATTTTGTGTTTGTCTTTTGAAAGTGTAATAAATGATGAATTTTGATAATTAATTTCTTAGTTAAATATTGAACACTGATAGTAGATGTTACAATAGTGAAGCAAGGGTGACTTGAGTTACTAAAGTTCTCTTCGTACTTTAGATCATTTTTTGTTTTCACATGATTTTAGTTAGTTGATAGGAACTTTTATCAATTTAGTTTCCTTTACTTGGACCAATGTAATTAATTCTTAATAACTATTAAGAAACTTTGTGTATAATAAATTGAAACATAATTGAGCCCATTTGAAATATCCTCTTGTAATTTACATTTAGTAGTTGATTAGTTACCTTCATCAACTACTATATAGCTAGATTTACTTTCAACACAATCCAATAAAATTATATTTTTAATATGGTTGATTGATTTTAGTTAATTTCATGTATATTTCTGGTGGAATAAACTAGAAACACCTTAGCTATACATATAGTGCTAGTATCATCTAAGAACATATTCCTCCTTTTATTAATCAAATGGACCCCTAATTTTCAAATTAACTACTTGTTATTGTGTTTCATGCATCATAATATCTTGGAACTTTCCTACATAGTCATGGGTTCAAATTTGCACCACACCTACTCAAGATAATTTTATAACTCAAAACTTGAGGAGCTCACAACTCCACAACCTTAAAAGTTATAATACAAATTGTTAGGGAATATCACATTTAAATCCTATTTTTATTTAACCAAATTCTTGCATATTCCCATGAGAGAAAAGCATCCATACAAACTTATAGAATAATCCTAATACTTAGAGAAAATAGACAATAAAAAAATAATACAATAGAAATCTAGGTAACCTTCAAGAGATAAAAATTCAACATTTAAAAGTATCCATAATCCATCTGTTAGCTAGTAAATAAATAACACATACACTTAAAGAGTTACAATTTAAGTACGTCAAAAATAGAAAGAATCCTTAATGTATCATTCATGTGTTTTAGAATGAACTCACAAATCATATGACATGCATCACATATGCACTCCTCATAAAGACTCACTAATATAACACCCATCTCACCCAAGCAACCTTAAGTACTAAATATGTGTTTTCTTATACAAACTCCTATTCACACAAAACAACTAAGTGGTAAGTTTATATTGTGTTTCAAAATCATGAAAACAAAAAATGAATGACCCCTCATTTAATCTTTGGCACTGTGTTTTTACATTATTTACTATTTTCTCTAAATATTAATCACTACATTATGCTTTCTACTTGAAAAATAATCAACTTGATACATCAAAGTACAAATTTACATATGGCCCCAAATAATTTCTTATTAAAAAAAAAAATCATAGCTCTTAGATATACCACAACTAACTGATTATTTAATTGAAAATTAGGAAAAATAGAGTTAGCTTAGCACAAATGTATTCCATGTGAAATTATGTATTACTAATAGGTCTCGTTCAAATGAGCCTAAATTACTAAATAGGAATGAGAATGGGTATGCTAATATCACCATTATAAATATATTACTACAAAGCATAACATGCAATTATGATAAATATTATGTATAATGATAAGAAATGCATTTAACAACTGTTGTGTATATATAATGTACAAAATTAGAAAGAAGAAAAATCTAAAATGTGTCTGACTTTGAGGTAGAAGGTTAAATAGATAGGAATAAGGATTGTTGAATTAAATATGTGGAGATCTAATTAAGCCTAATGAGATATTAAATATTGATCAAGGGTGTTTGGTTGAAATTAGAATATAATCAAACACTTCCTTTTATCAATTGATAGTAGAAAATATATTCTATCAATAAAAAGTTGATCAAACTCTATATGCTTGTATTTGAATGTAAATAAGTCAATTTGATAAATCCTTTTATAAAATAAATTAAATAAATAAATAACTCTTTTAATGTGGATACACTAATAGAGTATTTATGGAGATACTTTATGACAATATTTTTAACTACATTTTGTAAGTTTATATCCTGATGAATAGACTATTTAAGATGGCCTCTGAAGGGTAGATCTTAGATACTGAGCTGAATATGGAATGAATATTTCGTTTCGTTGCTGCCAAGGCCAACAAATAACCGGCATTCTAATTGCTGACAAAATCAACAAATAATTGGCGTTCTAAGGAGATAAGTTGAACAAACATTTCAGGTCACTCAAGGGACCCCCCAATTCCCCAAAAGCAATAGCCAGAAATGCCCTGACAAGATTTGCATTCTTGTAAGATCAGGAAGTTGTGGTTTAGAATGTTACAAATTTGATTATTCCAGAGAGGATCCTTCATTTGCGCTCGTCCATGTAATGTTAATGAGAAATCACATTTAATATTGTTATAACCTGTAATGTCAGGCATTGCGACAAGCTCTTGCGCCGTGCAACCATGTTAACTTTAGCACTTTATTTCTTGAAAATACAAGTCACAGTTTTGGTCAGGAAAACAAGACCATATACAATACAGATTTTGATAGACATTTAACGCAAGCAGACATGAGATGAGACAAAACAACAGTGCCTTGCTTGTGACCTAACAACCAAACAACCCATTTCGTTCCTCACATTCTTCACTCCACCACCTTTTCAGTAACAGCAATATGCTGAAATAGTAGCTTGATTTGAATTTTTTGTTTCCATTGGACTGTCATCACTTCATTACATTGTCCGTGTCTATCAGCACCTATGATAATCAAGCTAGTTGTTAAAGTGCAGCTTTCCTTAAAGATGGCCATCTTCTGTAAGGATGGCCCCTTTTCATTTAAGATGTCAATTTGTCTTTACTTCAGTTCATTTTCACTATGATAAATATCTTCTGTTTGAGAATTATTTTACAATGATAGTAAAGGTTGGAATGTAATAGGAAGAGTGTGTTAGATAAAAAATCTTATCTCTTATTTTTAAATTTGATCATTGTTTTCATATTAAAAAATTAATATATATGTCTTCTTGTATTAGTAGTTTCTGTATAGTTTTTCTTATTCATCACTTTTTAGATGACTTGTAAAAAAATGGGTATTGAATAAAGTGTAATAAATACATTGAAAATAAAGAGTAGTTTAAATGTGAATACATGGGAAAGGGGGAAAAGAGAAAATGAATACAATAAGATGTCACAAATCAACCAAACATAAAAGAACTGCAATACAATGCTTAAATAGTTTCCCCCCAAGTAGTTTGGTTGGTGTTACAATGGGTGTCTACTTCCTCCTTTCTTGGGTTGCATGTTAATTTTTCTAAATGCCCTATATCGACCCTTGATGTCTTTGTTGCTAGAAATGATGACACCAAATTTTTTTTTTCCCTTCCCCAAATATAATTGACTATTTTCTACCATTACATTTCATTCCAAAATAAGGATTCTATTACTACATTCTCCTTTCTCAAGTGTTCATGTAAGTTTTTCTAAAGGTTTCTGATTTCTTAGTTTTCCTTGTATTTTTTTGCTCCATCCTATCATTTTGTGGAAGGAGAAGAAATATTTTCTATGACTGCTTAAGGAAATCCTCAATGGGTTTACCATGTGTTAATTGGTAGGTTCAATTGCAGTTGGTCATGGTACAAAGAGTTTCTATCAAAGTGGTTATATTCTTGCTACAATGAGTATCCCATTTCAAAATAGGGATTCCATTTCTACATCCCCCTTTCTTGGTTTGTGTGTGAGTTCTTCTAAAGGTTTTACAACTTCCTTTAGTATGTTGTGACAAATTATGACACCAAATCATCTCCTTCCTTCTTCAAAATAATTGATTATTTCCTAGCGTTACATTTCATTTCAAAATAGGCATTCTATTTCTACATCCTCCTTTCTCAAGTGCTCATGAGAGATTTTCTGAAGGCTTTTATGCTTTCTCATTTTTCTCTTATGTTTTGTTGCTCCATCCTATCATTTTGTGGAAGGAGATAAACTATTTTCTATGACTACTTAAGGAAACCCTCAATGGGGTTTTTGTTTTACCATGTCTTGATTAGTGGATTCAATTGGCTCCATTTGTGCCTCTTTTATATAATTTTTGTCTTTAATTCCAAGAGTTCTATTAGTAAAGGAAGAATTGAAATCTATTTGTGCCAATGAAATTTTATTTTGATGGCATTAAGAACTATAAAATTATATTTGAGAGGGTTGTGTGTGAATGTAATGAGAACTACTTATTTTTGCTAAAACTTTTTCCCAATATTCAATAGGATTACATTGTTATATTTATCTTCTATCTCAATTTCCCTAAGCTTGTATCTCTAGTTTTGACATGGGTCCTACTATTGGGAAATAGAAAAACTCTAGGATGATTTATTATGTTTGATAAAATAAATTTTCAATTTGAATTCATGAATCCTATATTTATGTAAAGAACTTTCTACTTGAATCATGTTATATGTTTGTCTCTACCCAAAAGTACATTAAATATTATGTATGCCATATATGTGGTCTAAATTTTGATATAAAGATTGTGGCCCATTTGCATTATATGTAATTCAAATAGTAAAACTTATAAACAAAAATGTATAACACTAAGCTCCAACAAAAATAAATGACAATTTAAATCAAGTGAAGGTTAACTAAAATTGCACCAAAATAATGATAACAGTGAAAGGAATTTATTATATGATGCAATTTCCACCCAATGAGAGAATATGTTCCTTTAATTAATAGATTTTCATCTATTGTTTCCTACTTACAAATAAACACTATGGTAGTCATTTTGTGTAATTGAAGGATTTCAATGATGTATAAATTGAAGTTTGAAGACTTATCGTGGAAATTCATTTGTAATATACTTGAAGTAGATGATTGAAAAAAAAAAAAAAAAAAGATTTTGAATCGAAAAAAAATTGATCCAACAAGTTTCACAAAATTTTAGAATGAATTTTATAAAATATATGTCTATGTGGTAATTAGAAACTTAAAAATATGATGGATATAGTGTTGAGCTAAAAGAAAATACAGAAAATGAAAATAAATTTAAACTATACGAAACAATAAAATGCAAAAAATTGACACAGGATTTATAATGGCTCATCCAATATGCTAGAGTACATCCACTCTTCAAGAAGGGGAAATTATTTCTTATTCTAATAGAAAATTACAATGTTGTTCAATAGCTATTAAGATTATTTTTACACATATTCTCTTCTCCATATCTAGTGGAAGATGAAAAGGTAGGGCTTCATCGTGATAGTTGTTACATATTCCAATATTCTAAAACTGTTACAATCTCCCTCTTGAAGTCCAATAAGAGATACACAAAGATATCCCCTACTTGAAATTTTGTGGCTATGTCATGACAATACTAAGAGAAGCTCTACAAAATTCAAACTTCTCCCAAGATACTACCTTGGTTAATATATCTGCCAGATTAAGTTTATTATTAATCTTCTCTAACTATAATTTTCCCCCTCCAAGAGCATTATGAATGTAATGATATATGGTCTCTATGTGATTTCTATGACTATGGAAAGCTGAATTTTTAGCCAAATGAATGGCACTCCAACTATCACAAAATAGAGTGAAGTTGGATTTTGTATACCTTAACTCTCCAAACGATTGTTGTAATTGTGTAATCTTTTTACCTCCCTTAGTGAGAGAAATTTATTTAGCCTTGGTAGATGAAAGAGAAACAACTTTTTCTTATGATAAATCTAGCTAATTACTTCCCTGACAAAAGTAAACACATAGCCTATAGTAGATCTCCTCTTATCTAATTCTCTAGCCATATCAGAATTAGCATAACCACATAGATGAGGGGTGTTACTGTTAAAACATAAAATATGAGAGGAAGTGCCTCTCAAATATTAAAGAATCCATTGAACTTATTACTAAAAAATTTCTTAGTTTACTCATAAAACTACTCACAACTCCCACTGCATGAACAATATCTAGACATGTATAACCATTTCATACATCAAACTGCCAATTTTTGAAGAATATGGACACTGTCCATCTCATTTGATTCTTTTGGAGTGGAAGGACACATTTTAGAAGACAAGCATAAGTGATCATCCAATAAAGTTTCAATAGATTTAGCATTTGACATGTTAAACTTCTCTAGCACTTTTAAGATCTATTTTTCTTTACTTAATTTGAGTTCCCACTATTGTCTATTTTGGATTACATCCATCCCAATAATCCTCTCCACTTCCCCTAAATATTTCATGGAAAAAGAAAGAGCCAAATGTAACTCGCATGTTATTCCTAACAACCAACATATCATCAACATACTATAGAAGAATGTCAGACTCACCAGTTGGAAGTTGCTTGTTATAAATACACAGGGTTGATTTGCAATGACTAAATTTTTTTGTGTCATAAAATTATCAAATTTTAAGTACTACTATCTTGGACCTTGCTTCAACCCATAAAAACTCTTCTTTAATGTGCAATATAAGTGCTCTTGTCCTTGTTTAAAAAATCCCTCTGGATGGTCCATATATAACTCCTAAATATCACCATGTAGAAATGTTATTTTCACATCAAGTTGCTCAAACTCAAGATCTCAATTAGCTATCATGCCCAAAACCAAATGAATTGTTTTCATTTTTACAACTAGTTCAAAAATTCATTAAAATTGATGCCCTTTTGTTGGGAAAGACCTTTCACTACTAATTTTTCCATGTATCTTTTTCATCCTCTATCTTCCTATTTTATGTGGTAAACCCACTTATTTTTCAAATGTTTTTTATTTATTGGAATATGAAACAAATCTCATGTTTGATTAGCATTTAAGGACTCTAATTCATCCTTCATCACATCCACCCACTGTACTAAATTAACCTCATTGCAAGCTTTCTTAAAATTTTGAGGATCTTCCTAATTAGAGCATAAAGAAAATATTAATTCATAATCATCAAATATTCTTAGATACTTTTGTTAGAAAGTAAATTCCACCAATATAATTGAGAGGGGGTGAATCAATTATATGTTTTAAACAAATTTTATCAACTTTAAGGTCAATCTAAGACATTTAATCAAAAGATATAGTAACCATAAGATAACAACCATGTAATGTGACATAATATATGTTAACTAGGGAAACCCTTGATCAAAGGGAATGCTTTAGTGGGAATGATTCACACAAGATAATGTACTAATATAAACATTCCTTGTGAAAGGATGTGACCATGTTAGGAGCCAAATAAATACAATTAGTACATATTAATCCATATTAGGAGACTTTGAATCCCTATCAAAGAGATTTCAACCCTGTTTTGGATTTGTGTCAACCCTATTAGGAGTTGAAAGGAAGACAACTAAACCCATTGTCCAAATTGCTTCAGAACTATTTTCACTAAACAATTCAGGATAAATTATCCAAGAGAAATGACCTAGACAAAATAAAAAATTATCTTTCCCAATACAGGTCCTTTGAACTCCACAACTTATCCTCAGTATCAAACACTTCTCTGGTATTTGCAAATTTGCACCAAAATCTTGCATACAACACATGATGACTACATATGATCTCACTTACCAAAAATGATAGTTACAATTGAAGAAAACATCTTTCATTTAATACCAAGTCCTCATAGCTAATTGAGTCAGCCTTGAGGCTTTCCCAATATATATTGAATAATATAAGACCATAGTAATATATTACATTTAGGTTCCACACATTATAAAGAATATTACATGAATAATAGAACACAAACGGCCTCCAAAGAATAACCTACATGTTATCCTTCACAAGTATTCATAGAATGAAAACCAAATTCCTTCGTCACAAACATAACATCATGAATATGTCTCTAACCAAAATCTAAGCTTTCTGAATAAACTTAAACCTTGCCAAAAAGATACAAAATGAACAACAACATATAGTTTCCTACTACAATCAATCTTCACCAAAACTTATGTAAGTCTCACAAAACTTCATAATTATTTTGACACACTTAGACACAGCATCTAGAAGCATCAAAAAATAGACTGCTAACCATTTAAAGAAACTCAAAAACTAGAAACCTTATTCCATAAAACTATCTCTATTACTCTACCAAAATTATCCAAAAATCTAATATGTTGACATCAATGAAGATCCAAGTCATGAATGCAACACATAAGCTTTCAATCATCTCCCAAGCTATACTGACAATATCCATAATGAATTCATGCCAACAATCTCCCATTTTTTTGTTGATGGTAACATATAATGAAAAGAAACAAAGTTCAAAAAATGTCAAAATATATTTCATTCTCATTTTCCTTTATTCTCACTTTCATGTTGCTCCATGAATGTATAAACACCTATCCTTCAAAGGCATAGATAGGTTGTAAGTAATTTTTTATGCTTTAATCTCTCTCGTTGATCAAAAATTATTTTCATGTATATCTCTCCCCCATTGACATCACTGACAAACATTGCCTTACGCTAACTCTCAAAGTTCAATCATCTCCAATAAAACCTGGAAAATCTCACCAATTGTCAAAAGATGCTATTAAATAATTCTCAAAGAGTTCTTAGTAACTCTTACCAAAAGTGACTATTTTCCTAATGAAGAATAAAAAAAACACATTTCATTTGTAAGAATAAGCTTTGAATATACTGGACTGATGCAATCATGCATCAATTACTCTCAAGAAGGTTAGGACATGTAACACCACGCATACCTTGCAAGTACTTAGAAGTGTCCCTAGCCAAATATTTTGTGGAAATTTTTTTTATATAATCCTCTGTGCTAACATACTCCAATGTGATCTCTTTATCTTCTTGCTTTTTCTCTCAAGAAATAATAATTTATTGCAATGTGCTTACTCTTTGAATTTAACGCTGGATTCTTTGACATATTAATTGTGCTTCTATTATCGTAGTGAATGATAATAGGTTCTGGAAATTCAATACCAATGTCTTGTAACATTTTCTTCATCCAAATAATTTGATTATAATTATGTATTGCTAATACATACTATTCTTCTATTGTAAATTGTGATATGCAATTTTTTTTCTTACTCATCCATGGTACCATTCTTTCTCATAAAATGAATATTCCACTGTTGGTGTTTTTTTTCATCAACATTTCCTACCCAATATAATTTTTTATATGCACATAAGGTAAATTCATATGATCTTCCATACCATAAGTCATAAGTAGGTGTACCCTTCAAATATCTAAAAATTATTTTTACGTACTACCAAATGTCTCTTTTTAGGATATGCTTCAAATCTTGCCACAATTCCAACTGAATTAGATATATCAGGACTTGTATGTGTCTAATTTTTCAAATCTCTTATCATAGATCTTTATCTTGTTTGTTATGCACTACGGGATTCATCCTTAATTGATAATTTACATCATGTAACCATAGGTGTTCCAACTAGTTTATAATTCTCTAGACCAAACTCTGTCAACAAATCGTTAAGATATTTAATTTGAGATGTCACAATGTCATCCTTGTTCTAATGTATTTGCAATTCCAAGACATATTTCATCTCACCAATCATACTCATTTCAAAGTCATTCATCATTTCCTCTAAAAAATTCTTGGTAGATTTGTCATTTGCTCCAAAAATAATATCATAAAAAAATACAATAATAATAAACAAACTATCTTCACTTTTTCTCAAATACATGTTACTATAGGTATTACCTTTCTTAAATCCAAAATTATTTACATGCTTCTCCAGCTTTGCATACCAATCTCTAGGTGATTGCTTCAATCTATACAATGTTTTCTTCAATCTACAAACCATGCCTCTATCTTTTATCAAGGGAAATTCATCAGGTTTTTCAATGTAACCATGCCTCTATTAAGAAAAATTGACTTAACATCCATCTAATAAACCTTCAAGTTCTTACATTAGTTGCATATGCTAAAAACTATCCCCCATGTCTAGCAATAGAGAAAAAAGTTTCCTCAAATTCAATTCCTTCTTGTTGTGAATAGCCTTTGTATACTAACCTTGCTTTGTTCTTACCACTTATCCTTTCTCATTCATCTTGTTTTTTAATACCCACTTAGTTCCAATAACATTCTTATCTTTAGGTCTAAGAACCAATTCTGAAGCCTTGTTCTTCTAACATTCTCTAATTCCTCTTCCATAGCCTTAATCCAAAACTCATCTTTACAAGCTTCATTTGCAAACTTGGGTTTAACTTGAGATATTAAACATAATTCTTTGCTCACCTTGTTTCTTTTCATCACTCCTTTGTTTTCACTTCCCTTGATCTGATCCATAGGGTGATTCTTTGCAACATATATGTTAGGTGTTTCACTCTCTATTTTGATTTATGTTCTTGGTCCTAATCTGGGTTCCACTATTTGTTCTTCACGTTGTAATTTAGTTTGCAAATCAATGTGAGTTTCATAAAATAATTCCTGCTCAACATTTTGATTGTTAGTCCTTCAATCTATGATTAAAACATCCATATGCTTTACTCTTCAATGAAGATATAAGAAAAATACATTCATTATTTTTTAGAGTTAAACTTGCCAATATCATCATCAATTTTAATGATATAACACTTACTTCAAAATATTCTAAAGTATTTCACTGTAGGTGTATGTCCAAACCAAAGTTCATAGGGTGTCTTACTAATGCCTTTCCTTATCTATACTTTTTTTATTGTGCATATTGTAGTGTTCACTACTTATGTTTCAAAGATATGTGATACATTATTCTCCAACATCATTTCTCTAGTTGCTTTACTTGTTGATTTGGTCCACCTTTTTGTTATCCCATTCTATTGTGGTATTTTAGAAGTTAAAAATTCTTTTAATTCTACTATTATCACAAAATATGTTAAACTCATTTGAAATAAATTCTCCTCCTCTATATGATCTCAAATACTTAATCTTCAAACCAAATTCATCCTCTACTCTATTCTTAAATATTTTAAATTTCTGAAAAGATTTTGATTTATCTTTAAGAAATATTACCCACATCATCCTTGTAAAATCATCAGTATTAAGCATAAAAAATCTTTTTCCATGAAATAATTTTGTTCTTGTAGGACCACTTAGATTAGTGTACACAATCTCCAACTTTGTTGTAGTTGTAAACATATTTCTTGGAAATGAAATCTTCTTTAGCTTTTTTATTGTACATTCCTTACAAACTATATTATAAGGTTTCATAATCTTAGAAAAATCTCTAACTACATGTGCAATAATTATCCTTGCAATGTTATCAAAGTAAATACAAAAAAAAATCTTATGCCATAACCAACTATAATCAACCTTTGCAACCAAGCATGTCATCTCAGTAGGATTCAACTAAAAAATATTACTACTTGTCCTTGTTCCTATACCAATCAACTTACAATCTTTATCCTTGATAATAAAAGCATTCACTTTAAATTGCAACAAAAGTCCCTTATCTAGAATTTGTCCAACACTCAAAGCATTATGTTACAAAGTATCAACAAAATAAACATCATCAGTTTTAGTATTTCCATCAAGTGTAATAGATCATTTTCCTTTAATCTGACAAGGTGAATTTTTTCCAACTCTAACTACTCCTCTATCATAACTATTAAAATTAGGGTATGTATAGGATCATGGTGCGCCAAAAAGTGGTGATGTAAAAAATATGTAGTTTTAAAACATCTAAAAGCATTTGAAAATTTGCTTTGACTTTCTGCCCACCCATCCTGATACCAAACAAAAAAAATGTAATACCTTGCTTGATTGGGTATCTGATTTGAGAATGAGTATCTGATATGAGAATGGGTATTCAATTTGAGAATGCATATCTGATTTGAGAATGGGTACCCAATCTATGTTCCCAAATCATGGCACCAAATTCAAATTTAAAGGGAGTGAGGACCAATTTTTAAGATAAATATTGATTTTTATTTACCAAACTCAAAGGAGGGACCAAATTTTAAGTTATATCAAGTCCTAGTATAATATGTTTATAGCATAATTGGGGGGGCACAATTATTATATATAGTTGCTAAAATTTATTATATAGTTATTACTTATTATATATTATTATATAACTATATATCATATATATTATTATTATATATTATATATATATATTAGTAACCTAAGTTAATAAACTATATGATGATGTATGTTCCTAGGGGTCCCCCTAGGGACATACATGTGTTCCAATGAGTCCAAATGGGTCATCAGATACCCTATATATATATATATATATATATATATATATATAAGTAACCTAAATAAATAAACTATATGATGATGTATGTTCCTAGGGGTCCCCCTAGGGACATACATGTGTTTTAATGATCAAAATGGGTAATGGGATACTCAATGACCCCTTTTGACCTATTATACAACAACATATCTTTCTAAGGGTCAA
Organism: Cupressus sempervirens; assembly: GCA_028749045.1. Taxonomy (NCBI): domain Eukaryota; kingdom Viridiplantae; phylum Streptophyta; class Pinopsida; order Cupressales; family Cupressaceae; genus Cupressus; species Cupressus sempervirens. Next base: position 652,105,730 of record CM053792.1, on the reverse strand, counting down.
AGGATGCCTAGAGACATAGATACATACATCTTGTGTTTCAATGGGTAGAAAGGGTTTATAGAGTGTCCTATGACCCTTTTGACCTATTACATGATAGAATTTGTTCCCAAGGGTCCTAGGACCCTTATAGACATATATGTTGTCTTCCAATGGGTTAAAATGGGTCATAGAGTATCCTGTGACCCTTTTTACCCATTATATGACAACATGCATTCCTAAGGGTCATAGGACCCCTAAGAACATATGTTGTTATGTAATGGGTTGAAATGGGTCATAGGGTATCTGATGACTTCTTTTGACTTACTGGAACACAACATGTATGGCCCTAGGGTCTTAGGACCCCTAGGAACATATGTTATCATGTAATGGACCGAAATTTGACCCATTGGAGCACAACACATATGATGATAAGGATCCTAGGAGCCCTAGGAACATATGTTCTCATGTACTGTGTCAAAAAGGGGTCATAGAATACCCTATGACCCCTTTCTACCCATTGGAATTTAAGAGGTGTGTCCCTAGGGGTAATAAGATACCCTATGACCCCTTTCTATCCATTGGAACACAACATATTTGTCCCTAGGGGCCCTAGGATCCCTAGGAACATAAGTTATCATGAATTTGATTAAAATGGGTCATAGATTATGCTATGACCCCTTTCAACCCATTTCAACACAACACGGTTGTCCCTAAGGGTGTTAGGACCCACAAGAACATATTTTGTCATGTAATGGGTTAAAAGAGGTCATAGGATATCCATTAACCCCATTCGACCCATTGGAACATAACATGTATGTCCCTAGAGGTCCTATAAACCCTATGAATGTATTTTATCATGTAATAGGTCAAAATGTGTCATGGCATGCCCTATGACCCCTTTTTACCCATTACAACACATCATGTATGTCCCTAGGGGTCCTAGGTCCCCTAGGAACATACATCATGTGTTTGAATGGGACGAAAGGGGTCATAGGGTTCCCTTTGACCCCTTTTGACCCATTAAATGATAACATATGTTCATAGAGGTCCTAGAACCCCTAGGAAAATATATCATGTGTTCAAATGAGTCAAAAGGGGTCATAGCGCACCCCATGACCCCATTGAATACATTATATGACAATATATGTTCTTAGGGGTCCTAGGAACCCTAGGGACATTAATCATGTGTTTAAATGGGTTGAAGGGGGCCATAGGGTAACCTATGACCTATTTTGACCCATTAACTGATAGCATATGTTCCTAAGGGTCCTAGGACCACTAGGAACATATATCATGTCTTCGAATAGGTCAAAAGGGGTCATAGAGTACCCTATGACCCCTTTCAACATATTTCATGACAACATATATCTTTCAGAATCTTAGGACCCCTAAGAACCTATTTTATTTGTTTGAATGGATCAAAAGGGGTTATTGGATAATCTATGACCCCTTTCAACACATTTTATGACAACATATGTCCTTAGGGGTGCTAGGACCCCCAAGAACCTATTCCATTTCTTTGAATGGGTTGAAAGGGGTCATAGGATAACCTATGACCCCTTTTGATGCATTTTATTCTAAAATATGTCCCTAGAAGTCCTAGGTCCCCAAAGGACCTATTAAATTTGTTCAAATGGATCAAAAGGGGTCATAGGGTAACCTATAGTTGCTTTTGACATATTTCATGATGACATATGTCCCTAATGGTCTTAGAACCTCTAGGGACCTAGTTCATTTGTTTAAATGGGTCGAATAAGGTCATAAGACAACCTATAACCCCTTTCGAAACATTTCATGACAACATATGTCTCTAGGGGTCCTAGGACCCTTAGGTACCTATTTTATTTGTCTGATTGGGTCAAAAGGTGTCATAGCTTAACCTATGACCAATTTCAATGAATTTCATGACAACATATGTCCCTAGGGGTCCTAGGACCACTAGGGACCTATTTCATTTGTTCAAATGGGTCGAAATGGGTCATAAGATAACTTATGACCTCTTTTGATGCATTTCATGACAACATATGTCCCTAGGGATTCTATGACCCCTAGGGAGCTATTTCATTTGTTTGAATGGGTTGAAAGGGATCATAGGTTAACCTATGACCCCTTTTCGATGCATTTCATGACAACATATGTCCCTAGGGGTCCTAAGACCCCTACGGACCTATTTCATTTGTTTGAATGGGTTGAAAGGGGACATAAGATAACATATGACCCATTTCAACATATTTCATGACAACATATGTCCCTAGGGGTCCTAGGACCCTTAGGAATCTATTTGATTTTTTTTTTCAAATGGGTCAAAAGGGATCATATGATAATCTATGAGCCCTTTCGACGCATTTCATGACTAGGACTCCTAAGGACCTATTTCATTTGTTCGAATGGGTTGAAAGGGTCATTGAATAACATATGACCCTTTTTTATGCATTTCATGACAACATATGTTCCTAGGGGTCCTAGATCTCCTAGGGACCTATTTGATTTATTTCAATGGGTTGAAAGGGGTCAAAGGATAACCTATGACCTCTTTCGACATATTTCATGACAACATATATCCCTAGGGGTCCTTGTTTAATTTGTTTGAATGGGTTGAAAGGGATCATAGGATAACCTATGACCCCTTCCAACACATTTCATGACAACATATGTCTTTGAGGATCATAGGACCCCTAAGGACCTATTTCATCTTTTTGAATGGCTAGAAGGGCCATAAGATAACCTATGACCCTTTTTGACACATTTTGTGACAATATATATCCCTGGGGGTCCTGGAACCGCTAGGGACCTATTTGATTTGTTTGAATGGGTCGAAAGCAATCATAGGATAACCTATGACCCCTTTCAATGCATTTCATGACAACATATGTCCCTAGACCTATTTGATTTGTTCAAATGGGTCAAAAAGGATCATAGGATAACCTATGACCCCTTTCGACATATTTCATGACAACATATGTCTTGTTTGAATGGGTCAAAAAGGATCATAGGATAACCTATGACCCCTTTTGACATATTTCATGACAACATATGTCCCTAGGGGTCCTAGGACCCTAAGGGACCTATTTGATTTAATTTGTTTGATTGGATTGAAAGGGATCATATGATAATCTATGACCCCTTTCGATGCATTTCATGACAACATATGTCCCTAGGGGCTCCTACGACCCCTAAGGACCTATTTCATTTGTTTGAATGGGTCGAAAGGGAGATAGGATAATCTATGACCCTTTTTGATGCATTTCATGATAACATATGTCCCTAGGGGTCCTAGGACCCTAGGGACCTATTTGATTTGTTCAAATGGGTGGAAAGGGGTCATAAGATAACCTATGACGCCTTTTGACATATTTCATGACAACATATATTCCTAGGGGTCCTAAGATCCCTAGGGACCTATTTGATTTAATTTTTTTGAATGGGTCAAAAGGGACCATAGGATAACCTATGACCCCTTTCGACGCATTTCATGACAACATATGTCCCTAGGGGTCTTGGCACCCCTTAAGGACCTATTTTATTTGTTCAAATGAGTCAAAAGGGCTATAAGATTACCTATGACCCTTTTTGATGCATTTTATGACAACATATGTCCGGAACGTATTTGATTTGTTTGAATGGGTCAAAAAGGGTCATAGGATAACCTATGACCCCTTTCAATGCATTTCATGACAACATATGTCCCTAGGGGTCCTGGGACCCCTAGGGACCTATTTGATGTGTTTGAATGGATCAAAAGGTGGCATAGGTTAACCTATGTCCGATTTCAACATATTTCATGACAACATATATCACTAGGGGTCCTAGGATCCCTAAGGACCTATTTTATTTGTTTGAATGTGTCCCTAGGGGTCCTAGGACCCCTACGGACCTATTTGATTTATTTGAATGAGTCGAAAGGGGTCATAGGATAGCCTATGACCCCTTTCGATATATTTGATGTCAATAGATGTCCCGAGGGGTCGTAGGACCCCTAGGGAAGTATTTGATTTGTTTGAATGGGTCGAAAGGGGTCATAGGTTAACCTATGACCCCTTTCGATGCATTTCATGTCTCCATGTGTCCCTAGGGGTCCTAGGGCCCCTATGGACCTATTTTATTTGTTCGAATGGGTTGAAGGGGGTCATAACTGAACCTATGGCCCCTTTCGATGTATTTCATGACAACAGACCTATTTGATTTGTTTGAATGGGTCGAAAGAGGTCATAGGTTAACCTATGACCCCTTTTGATGCATTTCATGACAACATATGTCTTAAGGGTCCTAGGACCACTAGGGACCTATTTGATTTGTTTGAATGGGTCGAAAGGGGTTATAGGATAACCTATGACCCATTTTGACATATTTCATGACAACATAAGGGACCTATTTGATTTGTTTGAGTTGGTCAAAAGGTGTCATAGGCTAACCTATGACCCCTTTTGACGCATTTCATGATAACATAGGACCCCTAGGGACCTATTTATTTTGTTTGAATGGGTCAAAAGGGGTCATAGGATAACCTATGACCCCTTTCAACATATTTCATGATAACATGTGTCCCTAGGGGTCCTAAGCCCCCTAGGGACCTATTTGATTTGTTCTAATGTTTCAAAAGGGGTCATATAATAACCTATGACCCCTTTTGATGAATATCATGAGAACATATGTCCCTAGGGATCATAAGACCCCTAGGGACCTATTTCATTTGTTTGAATGAGTCAAACGGGGTCATAGGTTAATCTATGACCCCTTTCGATGCATTCCATGACAATATATGTCCCTAGAGTTCCTAGGACACCTAGGGACCTATTTGATTTGTTCAAATGGTTCAAAAGGGATCATAGGATAACCTATGACCCCTTTTGACATATTTCATGACAACATATGTCCCTAGGGGCCCTAGGACCCCTAGGGACCTATTTGATTTGTTTGAATGGGTCGAAAGGGGTCATAGGTTAACCTATGACCCCTTTTGACACATTTCATCACAACATATGTCCCTAGGGATCCTAGGACCCCTAAGGACCTATTTGATTTGTTTGAATGGGTCGAAAGGGGTCATAAGATAACTTATCACCCCTTTTTGATGCATTCAATGACAACATATGTCCCTGGGGGTCCTAGGACCCCTAGGGACCTATTTCATTTGTTCAAATGGGTCAAAAGGGGTCATATTTTAACCTATGACCCCTTACGATGCATTTCATGACAATATATGTCCCTAGGGTCTCAAGACCTCTAGGGACCTATTTCATTTGTTTGAATGGGTCAAAAGGAGTCATAGGTTAACCTATGACCCCTTTTGATGCATTTCATGACAACATATGTCCCTAAGGGTCCTAGGACCCCTATGGACCTATATTATTTGTTTGAATGGGTTGAAAGGGTTCACAGGTTAACGTATGACCTTTTTTAATGCATTTCATGACAACATATGTCCCTAGGGGTCTTAAGACCCTAAGAACCTATTGGATTTGTTTGAATGGGTTGAAAGGGGTCATAGGTTAACCTATGACCCCTTTCAATCCATTATATGACAAAATATGTTCATAAATGTACTAGGACCCCTAGGGACATACATCATGTGTTTAAATCTATTCAAAGGGGTCATAAGGTAACCTATGATCCTTTTTGACCCATTATATGACAATGTATGTTTCTATAGGTACTAAGACCCCTAAGGACATATGTCATGTGTTTGAATGGATCAAAATAGGTCATAAGGTACATTATGACCCCTCTTGACCCATTATATGATAACATATGCTCTTAGGGGTCCTAGGACCCCTAGGGAGACACATCATGTGTTTGAATGGGTCGAATGTGGTCATAGGGTGCCTTGTGACCCCTTTATCCCATTAAATGATATCATATGTTCTTAGGAGTCCTAGAACCCCTAACATATATAATGTGTTCGAGTGATTCAAAAGGTGTCATAAAATATGTTATGTCCCCTTTTGATGCATTATGTATCAACATATATCTTTAAGGGTACTAAGACCCCTAGTGACATATAACATGTGTATGTATTGACCTAATGGGATCATAGGGTGCCCTATGACCCCTTTTGACCCATTAAATGAGAACATATATTCCTAAGGGTCTTAGAATCCCTTCAAACATATATCATGTGTTTGAATAAGCCAAAAGGGGTCATAAAGTACCCTATGACCCATTATGACAGATTATAAGATAACATATGTTCTAAGAGGCCCTAGGGACATACATTATATATTATGAATGGGTTGAATGGGGTTATAAAATTCTTTATGACCCCTTTTGACCCATTAAACAAGAAAATACATTCCTAGGGGTCCTAGGAACATATATTATGTGTTTGAATGAGTCAAAAGGGGTAATAGAGTATCTTATGACCCCTAAGCACACTTAATGTTATCCAATGGGTCAAAAGGGGTCATAGGGTATTCTAAGGCCTATTTTGTGTCATTAGATCACATCATTTTATGTGGTTATTGGTTCTAGGATCCATAAGAATACATATTGTGATTGAATGGGTCAAAGAGTGTCAAAGGGTACCCTATGACCCCTGTTGACCTTTAGAACCATTATATGTATGGTTAAGGGTCCTAAAGCCTTTAAAAAGCATATTAAGGATCCTAAAAAGGGGTCATACTATTATAAAATAAATTGAAAAAAAAAATTGAAATTATTTTTTTTAAAAACTAAATTGTTTTTTTAATTATTAAATTTTTTAAAAAAATTAAAATATTAAAAATAGGTATCTAATTTGAGAATGGGAGTCTGATTTGGGAACGAGTACCTAATTAGGCTTGGTTTTTCTCTGGATGCCAACTCTCCATGGTCAACACTAAAAATGTCCCAAAAATGTGTTTTTGGCCTATTGTTGTGTGTTTCTGACTTCGACGATGTAGCTAATGACTTTTTTTATCCAAATTTGATGAAACGAAAGGGGTTTCTTGAGAAAATTCTCAACTTTCCACCAATATGATTTCTATCAAATTATGAGTTAAATAAGTAATTATTACTTATTTTCTATTGGAGTTAGCTACAAAGTGTTGATTGAAAATAGCTATAACTTTCGAACTGTATAAGATTTTTGAAATCCAAAAGATGTGTCACATTCTATGCTTCGTCTACTATAAGGAAAAAAAAGAAAAATATAATTTTGAATTTTTTTGAATTATTTAAGGTGGTCAAACATAGGAGTTTTTTAATTATGAAAATGGTATAGTAAAAAATTCATTATTAATTAGTTATTTGGAATAAAAATACCCAAAAATATGTGTCACATCTAGAAATGATTCTACTTTTTATATCTATAATTATATTTTAAAAACATTATCATTTGCTTTTGATTAAGGTGGTCAAACATACACCTACTTTTTATTTTTGCCTTGAAATTTTTGTAGTACTGCATTAAAATCCATAATTTTGACCCATCAAATAACTTTTTCTCCAAATAAGGCCTAGTATTTTAGAAACTATATTCAATTTCCTATAGATTATTTTCTTACAAATTTTTGATACAAAGTCTAGAACTACTTTAAAATTATGTGTCAAGTTGACATAACCCTAATTTGCTAGTTTTTCACTACAACTTAAGGTCATAGTTTGGTTGACCATGATCCTGCATATACCTATCAACAAACTTATTCATATCTCTTGTCATATGATCAAAACAACCACTATCTATAATCAAATTAGATTTCTTATTTTCAACATGTGATACTAAAGTGTTTGCCTCTATTACCTCTTCTTTCTCAAAACTTTTTTTCTTTAATAGAAACAAATCCAAGTTCATCATCTTCAACATCACTTTCTAATAAATTTACCATCTTAAAATTAAATTCATCATCCTCATCAACACAGAAGTAGTCTTGTACAAAATTTAAATTTTAGGATTTCCTAGGTTTTGTCTTGTTTACTCTCTCAGGACATTCATATGAAAAATGACCAAAATTTTAACAAGTCTAACAAGAAAAATATTTGCTACATTTAGGTTCTCTCTTCATTATCAATGCAACTCCATTAATTTTTCTTTTCTTCTTCTTTCTTAGTCTCTCAATATCTAGCATAATCTCCACTGGTACTTGCACTCCTTGTAAGTCTACCTTTGTCTTTGTGTACACTAAAAGTTGATTCTATCCTTACTCCTTGGTTTTGCTTCAAATTTTGTTCAAATATCTACAAATTCCCAAATGAAGTTTCTCCTATAAAATTTGGTGTCACAGATATAATCTCTTTAATGATCTCAACTTTGTGTGCATAATCAAGGGTCAAGGATTTCAATATCTTCCATACAACTTGATCTCCAGTCATAGTTCTTCCATAACTCTTGATTCCTACAATAATCTTAGTGATTCTACCAAAATATGATCTAATAGATTTATCTTCCATCATTATAGCGTTACTTGACATATTCTTCCAATTTTGTAATCTATATTTCTTCACAAATTTATCTCCTTAAAATAGATTGTGTAACTTAATCAAAATATTATCAGCAAGATATAAACCTTTTACCTCGACATAATTGTTGTGGCTTTACAACACATGCCCCATTTTGAACTCAAAATGGGGACCCCCTCTTTGATTTTAAGGTAAGGGATCCCATTTTCTAGAGTGAGATACCTAGTCAAGTACCTCAAAGAATAGGATCCCCATTCAAGCCTAGGTCAATTGAGGATGTCTAGTCGATCGATCTCATGTAAGGCTAGTTAGTCAAGAGGGAAAATTTTCCTAAGTCAATCAAAAGTGTGCATATGCACACATGCTCACCCATCATGGGTGTGCAATATGTGTCCATGTCACTTGAGCCCTTAAAAGGGTGCACATGTGCATGTGCACACCTTTAGAAGTGTGTTGTACATACCCACAAGCTCCCCACACCTATAAATGCAAGGAGCCCCCTCTTGACATTTACTTCATATTTTGAGAGCCTCCTGGACTCACACCTATGTGCAGTTGCACATTCACACATTTTCATCCTCACGCATAGAACTTATATGTATCTTCAATTTTAAAAGGTGAATCCTTGATGTGCACTTGTGCATGTGTGTACTCCTCTATGGTGTTCATTGTGCATACACATTATGCACATGAATATGAACTTACAACACTTGTATAAAGTCGCACATATTATGCACATGTGCATGTGCATAACATGTGAAATGTGTACCTTTCAAAGGAAAATATAGTACAAGGTACCATACTATACACACCATTTTCCTGGTGTGAAAGTTGTGCAAGTACACTTTCAAGGACATTTTAGCCAAATATTTCTAGTTTCATTGTCATTTTTTGCCTCATCTTATGACATAGTATAGAAACAATACAAGAAGACATGGATCTAGTCGATCACTATTGGAGCCTTCGAGATCAAGAAAATATAATACATGGATACTCTTGATTATGAATGGGATCCATACACCTTGGAGTATTATCCAACTTCCTGCCTCTCCTTCGACAATATTGGAATGATACAACATCTTGTAGGCAAAGAGTTCATACTAGATGTAGCAGTTAAAGATCATTGGATGAACTGCATAGATGACTACGATGTTCAAATTAAGGAATCTTGTAGGATGACTATCTAATAGAATAGGCACTTAATTTGGATGTACCTCTAAAGGTGTGGAACAAAGATATTCCTGATGTGTTGAATCCATTATACAACAACAACAAGATTTATGATTGACCCATTATGAATATAGAGATCGATCAAGAGAAGAGTGATGATATCCATCATAAGGTCTAACATGTTATACAATTAACCGAGGAATGGGTTAGGAAACCTTTCTACTTGGATGTATTTACCCATGCTCCAACTATGCAAGAAACTTCCCGACCAAGGAAGGTTAAAGGAATGAAAGTCAAAGTTCCTACATACCTAGTGAAGTCACTAGTAAGGCCTAAGATGGTACATCGGCATAAACAAAAAGTGGAGAACTTCTAGATTGAGAGGTTAAAGAGAAATAAGGAAATAAGAGCTACTCAAGAAAGAGCATGATGAAAAGAGGCTTAGCAAGAACAGGCTTAGTCAAAATAAGCCTAGCTAGAATAGGCAAAGGCTCTAGAAGAAGATGTCCCAATAGCCCAATTGGAGGCCACCTTGTCAGTACCTAAGAGAGCTTGAACTAAGACAAGGTTGTGGTAAAGGAAAGGATAAATTTGAAGAAGAATGGTACTTTTTCTCCTCAGGTTTCAAAGAACATGTACTTGGGGCTCAAAATGAGCAAGAAGGGGAGGAAATTGAGTATATCCTACTCAATAGGAGAACATGAATGAGAAGAGTTGTGGAAGAGGAAAGGAGGAAGAGCTTAATGCAAACACCACCTTCCATCCTAGAACATACAATTCAAATAGAAGGCTCTGATCAAGAAAGAGAAAGATAGACTTAAGAGATGAGAGGAGATAGGACAGATGTCTTTCATATTTTTTACTTTGGCTTCATGCTAGTAGACATGTAGTTGGTAGGGGAATGATAAGGGGTACCCCTCAAAATGAATCACTAGGAGAGGATTGGGATCAATTGTCTCCCTTACCCAAAGGACCATTTGGTATACCTCCTCCACCATCAATGAACCTTCCATCTATGCCTCCTCCTAGGCAAGAACATGAAGTAGCTACAATACCTCCTCTAGCGACAGAGTCGAAGAGCTAGACCATAGATGGAGATGAGTATGTCAAATTACATACATATGCAGCATCAAAAGGAGGATAGATTGCTAAGGAAGGAGAACACATTCCTCCCAAAGGAGAGACTAGATCCTAACCACTAGCAAAAGTAGTAGTGCTCCCAAGAAAGAGAAGACTCTAGAATGAGGTGATAAGGGGAAAGGACCACCTTTAGAACCAACATCATCATCTCAATACATGTCTCCCATGGAAACTACTCTAGCATGCTTGAAAAAGGAAGTCTTAACTCACCAAAGGAGATATGTGGAGTACACGAAGGTAAAGGGTATGATGGAGTTTATAAAGGTAATCAAAATACTAGAAACTATTAAAGGTGATGCTAAGAGACTAACCTTTATCATGAAGAACTAGAATGGAGATCTACTTGCACATATTGTCCTCCCTCCTCCCCATATAGATACTAAATATATTTCTCTAAAAGGCTATCAGATGAAGAAGATAGTGTTGGGAATGTCCACAGTTATTACAAAAAAGATCTTGATCACGATGGGCCTCAATGTAATGACCCGTACCAATAGGCCACTAAACAAAACCCTAAATTTAATACACAGCTAAAGTATATTGCTGAAATAAGGAAATAATAGTGCCAATGTATTCATTCAATGAAAACCAAATATTTTTACAAATGATATGTCAATTTTCAGTATTGAAACATTATGACCTGGCACATTACAAACAACCCTAACTGGTTGTATACAATTGAAAACTTATTACAACTACAAACTGAAATGAGAACCTGGATTGATCAGATACTGGAGAGTGACTACTGAAGATGATATGGTGAAAGTGCAACTCCACTTGAAACTCCAAATCAGAAATTAAGCACAAGTGAAAGGACTGAAATATCCTTCCCACAGTTGCAATAATTCAGGTGATCTCTCACACCCTCAAAATTGCATACCAACTGAGAGTTTTCGTTCTCAATGGCCAATTGTGACTACTTGCAGAAACCCTAGGCTCCACAACGCACATAAGCAAAAATCAATAATAAATATCGATGATAGACAATGAGCCCTCAATGCATTTTTTTTTTTTTTTCTTGATAGGTTGGCCTCCTTTTTATTTATTCATCACTTCTTCCAGCAACCTCTAGAAGATTGTTTTATTTAATGATTTTATAAAATATCACTTTATTGAGTTAATTAAATATAAAGTTATCTTGTAATATATTTTTATTGATAACTTTATAAATAATTTAACTCCTCCAAAAAATGGGGACATTACAGGTCTGCCCCTCCTAAAATTGCTTGGCCTCAAGAAATCTTAATGTTGGATGCTGCAAAATCACTTCTCCCTCCCAAGTAGCATCTTCAACAAGTAAATCTTTCCACTTAACCAGATACTCTCTGATTACTCTCCTGCGAAGCTACTTCTCTCTACTATCCAAAATGGATTCTGGCACTAAGATCAGTTTTCGCTCATCATCCAAGGTAGGTAATAAAGCAGAAGGCATCACATTCTGACCCAATGCCTTTTTGAGGCGTGATACATGAAACACATTGTGCACTCTACTATCTATGGGAAGCTCCAACTCATAATCCACCTCACCAACTCGCTTGATGATCCTAAATGGTCCATAATAGCATGGCTTGAGTTTCTCTACACCACTCTTCTTGAGAGTGGACTACTTATATGGCTGCAACATGAGGTAAACCATATCATTTACCTCAAAACTATGCTTATTCCTCTTCTTGTCTGCATACTACTTTTGTTGGTTCTGAGCTCTAGCAATGTTGTCTCTGAGAGTAGCAACTATATCCTTACTTTCCTATAATAGTTCACCTACACGAGGTACGCGACTATCTCCCAACAACAAATCTAAGAAACTAGGTGCCTCATAACCATAAAGTGCCATGAAGTGTGTCATTTGTATAGTCATATGATATGTAGTATTGTAACAATACTCAGAGAGATATATCCATCTGATCCAAGCTCACTGTTGATCTGTCACATAATTCCTCAAATATCTTTCCACCCATTTGTTTACAATCTATGTTTGACCATTAGTTTGTGGGTGATAACTAGTGCTAGGTGGCTCAGTGCCACACAACCAAAATAACTTCTGCCAAAAATGACTCATGAAGCAGTTGTCCCTGTCACTCAGTACTCCAAGGCAAACCGTGTAATCTAAAAATCTCCCTAAAGAAAACCTCTGCCACCTAAGTTGTTGAGTATGTGGTAGCGATAGGGAAGAAGTGAGCATATTTTGTTAGCCTATCTACCACCACATAGATACAATTGCACCCCTGAGCCTTGGGAAAGCCCGTAATAAAATCCATAGAGATGCACTCCCACTTCCTTTCAAGAATAGGAAGTGGTTGTAGGAGCCCTGCTCGATAAGTGTGCTCTTGTTTGTTCTGCTGGAAAACATGATACTCTCACACATACTGAAAAACATCAGCCTTAAGTCCCTTCCAAGTGAACTGTTCCCATACTAACCTGTAAGTCTTGAAATACCCAGGATCGCCTACTGTAGGTAAATTATGGAATGCTGTCAAAATCAACTACTTCACTTTCAATCTTGGGACTAAGTAAATCATGTTCTTGTAAATGATCAAATTATCTATGAGAGTGTATTTGGTGTCAATTGTTGTTCCCTCCACTATAGCAGAGGCCCACATGTCTTTGGCATATTCTTCTACAATCAAGTGTCACCAATCCTTTGATATCTGAATCATAGAAGTGAGGTGTGGCCTACGGGATAAAGCATCTACAAAAATATTTTGTGTCCCCTTAACATATGTGATATCAAAATCATATGCCTGTAACTTACTCGCCCACTTTTTTTGACGATCATTCGGGTCCCGCTATCCCAAAAAGTGCCTCAAACTATTATGATCAGTTTTAATACAAAATTTGCTGCCCACAAGATAGTGTCTAAATTTGGCCAAGGCATGCATGATGGCCATCATCTCCTTATCATATATGCTGAGTGATCTCTCAACCCCTCTGAGTTTCCTACTCTCATAAGCTATAGGATGCTTGTCCTACATGAGTACAGCACCAACTCCCTCTCCAAAAGCATCACATTGAAGCTCAAATGGCTTTGTGAAATCAAGTAATACTAATACTAAGCATGTAATCATTATTTCCTTGAACCACATAAAACACTCATGTGCCTCCCGAGTCCACACAAATTCCCCTTGCTTCAACAAATCTGTCATGGGCACTGCATGTCGTGAGTAGCCACTAACAAACTTGTGATAGAATCCACATAGACCAAGGAACCCTCTTAACTGTGTAAGGCTCTCTGGTGGTGGCCAATCAACAATAGCACAGATCTTTTTAGGATCCATTCGCACTCCTTCCACACTAATGATGTGTCCAAGATACAATAATTCTGTCATCCCCAAATCACATTTAGACTCCTTGGCATACAAGGACTCACTCTGTAAAATGCTTAATACTGTCTCCAAGTGCTCTAAATGTTCTTGCCATGTCTTGCTATAGATCAAAATATCATCAAAGAACACTAGCACAAATTTCCTCAACTGATGGTGGAAGACCTTGTTCATAGTGGACTAAAAAGTGGCAGGTGCATTAGTCCAACCAAAAGGTATGACTACAAACTCAAAATGCCCATAATGATATCTAAAAGCAGTTTTTTCAATATCCTTCTCTCGAAATCTGATCTGGTGATAGCCTGATCTCAAATCAATTTTTGTGAAATAACAAGCCCCATGCAATTCTTCTATTAGCTCATCAATGAGTGGGATGGGATACTTGTTCTTTATAGTTCTCTTGTTCAACACCATGTAATCAATACACATTCGTAGAGTTCCATCCTTCTTTTTTACCAAAACAACAGAAGATGCAAAAGGTGACTTACTTGGTCTGATGTGTCCCATCACTAGAAACTCATTGATGGTCCTCTCAATCTCATCTTTTAGTCATTTTGGGTGCTAGTATGGTGCGATCATGATAGGCTTAGCACCTTCCTCCAACTCAATAATGTGCTCAATACCTCTGTCTGGTGGCTTGCCTGGTTGAATCTCACTGAATACCTTCCCATACTTGATTCTCAATTTTTTAATATCTGGATGATATTCAGTCTTATGTTGCCCCTCCTAGGTAGGCATCAAAGCGCATATTTCTGCCCACTCTATATTATTATGTTTGGCTAATTTCTCCAACCACCTAAATGAGATAGTCCTGACATCACCATTATGGATAGCCTCCAGCACATGAGTCCTGCCATCCACCATGAATCATATCTCCATATCCTCCAATCTCAGGGTAACCTCCTTCAAAGAATGTAGCCATTGCATCCCAAGTACTATGTCCATGTCATCCATGTTGACCACATGCTAGTCTACCTTAAACTCATAGTTGTTTAGGAACAAAGGTAGATCTCGCACCATCCTATCACAAGAAAGAGTATATCCATCAACTACGTTAACTCTTAGTCCCTTGAACTCCTCAGTAATGATTCCATGCCTCTCCACAAATTGTGCATCAATGAAATTATGTGTGGCACCTATATCCAATAGAGTAATAATCTTTTAACCTGCTAAGACTCCCTAAAATCTAAAAGATCCCTCTCTTTGAATACTAGACAGATGCGCCTCCTATAAATGTATCTCTGGAGCCTCTTTTTTCTCAGCACTATCTACCTCTTGTTCACCCTCTGCCTCATCCTCATCATGGTGCTCTGAGCTATCTGAATATGAACCTTCATAATAAGCCCACATCACTCGATTAGCCTTCCCCTTAGGCTTCATAGGACAATCATGACCAAACTCATAGGGACCTTTGCAAAAGAAGCATAGCTTCTTCCTATGTAGGTCATTAAGTGTTTCCTTATCCCAACGTGCAGCTAGCTTGGCTTTTAAGTCACTAACCTTTTCTTTACCCTTGCTGAATTCCCCTTTGTTATCTCTAAATGATGAAGAACTCTTTGAACTAAACAAGTTTGTTGGAGCTGCAAGTTCCATACTGTAGGCTTTCTTCATGGCTTCCTATAATGTAGGAGGATCAAAGGCCTTTACCCACCCCTTGAGTGGTTTAGTTAATCCTTCTTTGAATAAAATGACTAGCCTCCTTTTTGAAATGTTAGGCACCATCACTGCAAGCTTCTGAAAGTCATTGATAAATTGTTCTAAGCCTCCTGACTATCTCAACTAGGCTAACTCCCAGAAATAAACTTGAGGATTTTTTTTTATCAAACATTTCTATCAATCTATCCACAAACTCCTGATAAGTGGTTACCTAATTGTGTTGCAATGTGATCATGCCATGTGTCCACCAATCATGTGTTGCCCCATCTAAGTGTAAAGTGGCATACTTGAGTGCTTCAAATTTTGTCATCGTCTTCAAAGATAGGAAAGTATCCACCTTATGAATCTAAGCATGAGAAGTCATTTTTCCACTACCATCAAATGTGGGTAATACCAACTTGTTGGTGACCTGTTGCAACTCACTGTGTTTATCTACTAGCTTATACCTGGAAGTTCTATAGTTCAGGTACCTGTCAAATGTCCATCCATCTTGTACATATTTTGGTAATGAATCCCACTCATTCCTTGCTTGTCAGAGTTCATCTACAATATCTTTTACCATAGCATCAAGTGTGCGTGATGGATTTTCTTCTCTGAATGTAAGACGTGTGGTTATGTCAGCTGTTCCAGACTATGTCCTATGTTGTGATCCTGCTATGCTCTTGTCATCCTGGTCATTATTATGATTATTCCTCCTATTTTCCCCAATCAAATGTTGCATTATAACCATCATTTCCTGTGTACTTGCCTCTATTAACTGTAGAAGCCTCTCCTATTGCTATAAAGTCTCATCATCTTGCACACTTCTGGATGGGCTTTGAGAATGTCTCTTAGCCATGTTCTCAATTATGTTGGTTCTTTTGTAAACTAAATTAAATGGTGGCTAGGTAACCCTATCAGGCTAGCAGGAAACTGCTCTGATACCACTGTAATGACCTGTACCAATAGGTCACTAGACAAAACCCTAAATTTAATACATAGCTAAAGTATATTACTGAAATAAAGAAATAATAGTGCCTTTTTATTCATTAAATGAAAACCAAATATTTTTACAAATGATATGTCAATTTTCAGCACTAAAACATTATGACCTGGCACATTACAGACAACCCTAACTGGTTGTATACAATTGAGAACTTATTACAACTACAAACTGAAATGAGAACCTGGATTGATTAGATACTGGAGACTGACTACTGAAGATGATATGGTGAAAGTGCAACTCCACTTGAAACTCCAAATCAGTAATTAAGCACAAGTGAAAGGACTGAAATATCCTTCCCACAGCTACAATAGTTTAGGTGATCTCTCACACCCTCAAAATTGTGTACCAATTGAGAGTTTTTGTTCTCAATGGCCAATTGGGACTACTTGCAGAAACCCTAGGCTCCACAACGCACATAAGCAAAAATCAATAATAAATCTCGATGATAGACAATGAGCCCTCAATGCCTATTTATTTATTTTTTTCTAAATAGGTTGGCCTCCTTTTTATTTATTCATCGCTTCTTCCAGCAACCTCTAGAAGATTGTTTTATTTAATGATTTTATAAAATATCACTTTATTGAGTTAATTAAATATAAATTTATCTTGTAATATTTTTTTATTGATAACTTTATAAATTATTTAACTCCTCCAAAAAATGGGTTCATTACACTCAAGAAAGTGTTTACACACTTAGATCAAGGTGATTCAGAGATTTTGGTATTAAGAAAGAAAAATGATTTGCTAAGAGGATATGTTAATGAAATAGTTGGCCTAATTGACCTTGACCATTTGGAGGCTTATCTAGAGCCTTCTCTTGAGAAGAAATATGGAGGAAAGATTGTGGAAGAGAATGATTCATTTTTGGATGCTTGCAAAAGGTGGCATCACAATTTTGAAGATAGAGGAGTACCAATAATTGAAGGTAATTTTAACCTCCTACATAGCATGCAGAAGAATGTTGACAAGTTTTCCATGGTAGTAAACCAAAATTTTGGGCTAATGGATGAGATGTGTACCTGGACCAATGATTTGGAAGTGTTGAAGACCATCAAAGGTTAGAGGTATCAAAGATGTTGATGGATGTATATACTACAAAAGAATTAGATAAAATAGATGGATTGAGAAGGTATCATCCAAAAATAAAATCATGATAGGATTATGTGAAGAGGTCCTAGTTATGAAGAATATGACTCAAGAGAAATTTTTTGTGGTAAAAAAGTACTATAGTATCGCCAACTTGGAGATTTTTTAAGACAACTCAAGACACATCTATGCTTAGTTGAAACAATTGTACAAAAATTCAAAGCATTATTTGAACAACATCCTCTGAAGATGATGTTAGAAGAATATTCAAAACTGAGGAGGCTTAATCGAGATGGACTCTAGGCTAGAAGGTTTTGCATAAACTAGAATAGAGATTAGTGACTATCAAAAAATGGTGTGTGCTAAGTCTGAGTTCTTGGACTTTCCAAGAACTAAATAAATTACCCTCGTCATCCAAAAGTTCAAAGAAATGCATCCTAACATCATTTTGGTACAAGGGTCACAGAACCCAAATGTTGGAAATTAAGTTTGTGACACTTAGAAAAATTATGCCAATTTTGGTCCTATCATCTAGAGGTGTGCTAGTGCAAAGGTGCACAAAATACTAAGGTGTTCTTTTCACAAAGGTGAACTTTTTAGAAGGTGCACTTTTCATCAAGGTGCACCAAACCCAATGTACACTAACGAAATTGATTAGTAATTGTGATGCTAACAATTAATTGTAAGTTTCTATTTTTGAGCATTTCATACATTGAAAACATATTTTATTAGCAATTCAACTCTTAGAAACACCTAGAGAAGGTTGATCTTGTATTTTTAGAAGTCACAGTGACTCCTAGATCATCTTGTGGCTTCTATCTTCTTATATTCTTCTTATTTTATTATTTTAAGTCATGTAAAGGCTCATGCACCCATTAATTGATATAAACAAGGGTGGAGACCTACTTAGCACCATGTAGAGAGTCAATTTATATATAATTATCTTTATTTTATTAGTTTTTAGCATAGTATTTACACTAGAAGATCTCTCGCTCCTAACACAAAACAAGGAGAGGGTTTCTTATAAATATATGGATGTAATATGTACTCTAGGCTTATATTTTGATACAATAATAAATACTATTGTTTCTCTCATTCTGAGTGTAGTAAATCTTGTTGGAGTGTGTTAACTTTTGTAAATTCATGTTCATCAACAGTAATGGATCTAATGGTTTTATTGTGTTATGAAAATTGTGCAATCTTTTAGTTCCAATTTTTTCCTTATGTTAACAAATTCTTCTATAGTGACGAATTTGAAAAAGGATCACTATTGTTCTTGCATAACATTTTGTCTCATGTGCGTGCACTTTCTATGGCTCCATGATATGATGAATCATGAAACATCTTTTGCTTTTCATTAAATTTCCCATCAATGATTGCATCAATGGAGTTGAGAAAGTACTACTCATAATTTCATTAGTTTCCTACCAAGTCCTTTTGATAATTTAATTTGTAGATGTGTTGTTACTTTATCTTATGCCAACTAGGAATTTCCCTTTTAGTAATTTTTTTTAAAATCTCTCATCATTCTATCTTCATTATTTTATTTTAAAATGTGTGGTTAAAATAGGAATTATATATAGTTGTGTTGATTATAAATTGCATTTATCATATAATGGAAAATACTAAAATACATTGGTTTTGTGGTTATGTTTCATCAAAGTTGTGTAGAATCGGTAGATACCAACAAAGGCCTCCTTGTGAACATTCACATTTATCTTTGATTGAGTTGAGCTACCTAGCAAGTAGCTTTTGAGAAGTTGTTCTTTGATCAATTCAAAACATTCATTGATTTGTTCATTTTACACCACCAATTCATATCTATTAAGAGGGATCTAGCACAAAATATCTCATTCTTCAATCCTTTTTTTCACATGGCATACCACAAGTTGGAAACCTCTTACACTATAATAGTGGGGATTGCAATTTAAATATCTTTGAACTCTATGGATCACCTCACTACTATCTTCTTAAGAAAATTGCTTGTTGCAGACATTGATAGTCTAAAAAGGGTTTTAAAAGAAGTGGTCACCTTCACCAAATAGGATAACCCCAATGAAGGAGGTACGATGATGTTGACTAACACCAGTACTATGGTACCACCATACCCTGTAGGAGCATGAGATATGCCTAATCAATTCACTCTAATGAATCATGTCCCAATATAACAAGTACCTACTACCTTGGCTCTAGCTATAACCTACCCAAGTTATGAACCTCCAAAAGCTTCTTTCTTTAAGAAAAAGGTTACACCATCCACTAAGGTAGAGACCAACATTACAAATGAGCTTGACCAAATGAAAAAGACCATGTCTAAAATAACCTATTAGCTAACCCATCTTTGGTTATCACTTAGGTAGACTAACAATTTACAAAGAGCTAATGTAGCCCCAAACAATAATGGTTATGGTCAAAATTACAAAAATAATTTTAGTGGAAATAATGTTGTGAGAAACAATTTCAATGTGCCAGACTGAAAAAATGGTTTTCAAATGCAGAATCAACAATGGGATACATGTCTGAATAATGGAAGTATCCATATAGATACTAATAATAATGATTAATTTTTCAGTATCAATCAACTCAATACAAACCAAAATATACCAAATGATGTTAGCACATTCTTCAGCAGAAATAAAAAGACAAATCATAATTTTCACAATTCCAACAATGAGTTACCTATTTAGTCCAACACCATGTTGTTGTTGGAATCTTATGATTCTCCACAGAATACCAAAATGGGAGACCCAATCAATGAGGAATTCATGTTTCCATTCAGTCAAGAATTGGATCTTGAGCTAGTTGAGATGTTCAATTTCTAGAATGATAATCAGAACACTTACAGTCTACATAATCAAAGGGAACCCGTGACTTATGGAATTCCTCCAGCATTACAGTCAACACTACCTAATCCAAGGGTTAGTAATAACTTGATACTTGCAAGAGAACCCTTCTAAGAACAACAATCGTAGACACAAGGGAACATACCCACTATATTAAAGAATCATGCTTGGTCAATAGAGAAGTGCAGTGCAGTTGAAGAATTGAAAAGGACTAAGGCCAATATCTTGATGTCTGGTATGCTACAGAGTTTTCCTAGCTAGAGGGAAGAATTATTAAAAACCCTTGATGATACCAAAGCAATGATGGACACTAGCACTTAGAATATGGTTACTCCATAGATGAATATCGCTAAGGCTATGCCAACCATGTACAAAGACAAAGCAGAGGTACCCCCTTTTTTGCTAAGTCCCAAAATTTTTGGTAAAAGTCTCCACAATTGCCTTATCAATTTAGGCACTTTGTGTAATGTCATGCCACTTTCAATATCTCAAAGATTAGTGGTCACTCAACAACCTAAAAATTGGATTGTGATCCAATTTGAAAAAATGGAATTAAAATTCATAAGAGTGCTGAAGTATATTCACATATAGCTGACTATAGATCCGAAGATTTAGTATATCATCAACATCCATGTGGTAGAAATCCCATTAACATACAACCTGCTTCTAAGAATAATGGACCAAGTTTTTGAGAGGATGGTTCTTAATATTTTTCACTCAATTATGGCTACCTTGGAATAGATTTAACAACTAGATCAAAATAGATGGTGAGCCAAAGTTAAAGACAATGACTAGGGAATAGAATGCTCCTAATGAAGTGTTATTTCTTCAATTGGACATAGGCTCTAATAGACTGATGGCCTTCGATATATCTTAGATCAAAAAATCCAATGACAAGGCTACTACAAGATCATAAGATCCCTCACCATGGGAAGAAATCATTACTTAATTCATAGATGGTTGCAAACTTGCAATTTTTAGGAGAAAATGCATATCCAAATATCTTACTCCTTCCAAGATTTTGTAGGTTGCACCATACGATTCATTCATAGTTAAAGTTCTTAATTGTTAAAATGTGATTTCAAAATTTTTGACTCATATAGTGCACTCTACAACTAGCAAAGTCATGAGTGACATACCCAAAGATAATCTAGTTCACCTAGGTGTATCCATAGTCATGAATTGATGTCTTTAAGGAGGAAATTGAAAAACATCTAAATGCTTCATTTAGTGAAGCATCATCAAATGGGAGAGCTTTATCCTCTCCTCCTGAAGGAATGATCAAACTTTGTAGAAGGAGACACTTTGTGAGAGGTAAAGGTTGCACCTTGGAAGTGTGCCATCCCACACCTCAAACTTCCAAAATCAAGCAGTTTTTTTAAGAGAACAAGGATAACCAAAAAGAACAATCAATCCTCATGTCAAATGAAACTACTAGTGGCTCATCAAGTCCAACATCGGGAAAGATGAAATGGGTCCCCAAGAAATTATCTTTCAAAGAAAAAATGAAAGAAAATGTTTGGACAAATAGACACAAGTTAAGGAAACCCAAAGAAGAACCAATCAAGACACTCAAGTTTGATGGTTCCTGCTAGTGTTTGAAAATGTTGCCATGTTTTCAATTATCCCCATGAGAATATGACATATCTAGGAGCAGCTAACACCCATTCTCAACATATCATTTCAGACACAGGGCCAACTATACGGCTTGACCCTTCTTCTACTTCAGGCTCTACTAAACCTAGGTAGGTAGACCTCAGATTCAAATGATACCGTACCAGTGCAAAAACATATCCCTGAATCTATTAAGAATATTTTACCCTTATTTCTCCTAATGCCTCATGAAATGACACAGATTTATAGTAGCTAAATGCAAAGCTATGAATCTCATAAGCTGAGTGAGGGTTAAACATTTAGGTCCTTCAACATGAAAGGGAAATAAGATTTGATTAATAATGTTGAATTCAACAAATGATCAGATATGTAGTAGTAAGACTTTAATGATCTTGTAACTGATCAGTGCCTAATCCATTGGGCAAATCTAAGAATCAAGTGCATACATATGGATATCTGATACTTATTCATATATACAGATATACGATCTATCTATTTACCTTGTAAATAGACATCTATGCTCAATCTGAACCTCATTCTTACATGATATCACCATAAGTAAATTTGCAACCCTGTTAATCCCTTGAAGCATTTATATAACTTCTTGAGTAATAAGAAACAATGAAATAACATACAGCCTTAAGGGACTGCAACTACAACCTAAGCTCTTTGTTCAAAGATCATAAAACATTGAAGATCACTGATAAGAGGAGATGAGAATCATAATGAAACTAATGAATCTGTTGCTCTTTGTATTAATTTCCTTGAAATTATACAGTCATATGCATGAAATGAAAACACAAAAAACACCTAACAGATCTGAACTATCTATATTATCCTTCCTAATGATGTTCATACAAAAGAGAAATTGTTAAATGAATGGTGTCTCAGTATTGGGAATACATCAAAATTGGACCCAAAATATGGTCTCCTAGTAATGTGCAAAATTTTCTCCAAAGAACTAGAACCAACTGGTTTCTCAATGACAAAAACTGGAACCCTTACAATGAAAAAGAAAGAGATTGATATAGAGGAAGGAATTTTTGGATTGAATCTACAATTGACATTTGTCCACATGAAAATCCCTCTCTTTGCAAAGAAAAGACTCTCTCTAACCTCTCTCTTTCATTTGATCTGATTTGATTTCATCATTATTCTTTAACAAACTTCTAAATATCTTAGTCAAATGATGAAACCTTTATGTAACCAAAAATCTGAATTCGGTTGCTCAATAGGAATCTAGAAGAAAACCTCTTGTAGCATGAACCAGCTACTTCATGTGCAGAAACTGACTACATAATCAAAAAATCTAGATTCTCCTGATTCTAGTGATATATAACATCACATATTTAGCCTACCGAAAACCTCCAAAATCACAGTTTGAAAATGTCCCCCTCTGCTAAAAACTCAAGTCTGCATCCTTGGTATTTTAAATTTCAAAAATTTAAAATTGCCTAAAGCTTAAACTTCTGAAAATGATCTTTTTAAATTTTAAAAAGTTTGATGTGCATACCCACTCTTAAAAAAAAAAAAAACAATTTAAAAATAACATTTTAAAACTTAGTTTTTTTTTCCTCACCCCTTCAAATTTGGGTTCAGACTAGTTTGACCAAGCCTTTCTGCCACATGGAGGCCTTTGATTAGTCCATCCATGTACATTAGATGCCACATCATCATAGGCATGAGCTCGATGCCACGTGGCAACATCCCACAAGCCCAAATTTTTTAACTTTCTTGCAACTTTGTATTGTGGGTGTGCAAAGACCGTCGGATCGTGACACGTGTCACGATCCTGTGCCTCGCCTCTGTTCTTGCTCTAGATTGCCACATCATCTCTAAGTGAGACCCACTGCCACATGGCAGCAACCTACTTACCCGTAATTGTTATCATCCCCACATCTTTATTTTGCGAGTATGCCCTTGCCGTTCATCTCACCATGTGGCGTCATCTCCTTGCATCGATCCATGTCAGCACAGTTCTTGGTTCATTTTAAAATTTAGCATTGTTTTCCTCCAGATGATGTCACTGGGCCCAACATATAGCACAAGTTTCCAAAAGCCTTCAGTCTTCAAGGCACAAGGTATATTGCAAAGAATAGTATTTAAACTATTAAGTATTTTCCCCACTAGCGTGTGCTATCCAACTGGGTTTTTCTTTTTAACGCTTGTCTACTCCTACGAATTCTCATTCTATTCATGTTGCTTTAGAGTTTCCTTTAAATTCATGCCTTTTTAACATGTTCACCTCTCATTTCAGTGCTGCACTCTCCTATCGTGGGGCTCCCTTGTGCAAACTTTGTATCCCCTATCTATGCGTTCAGATTGCCGCTAAATGGTAACCCATGTGGCTTCATTCTTAATTCAATGTATCTAACTCCCCATTTGCTACTTGGTCTGTTGCTTCCACTCGGTGTGGATTCTTACCTCAACTGGCGTAGGGTGAGATTATTTTTTATGCATCAATTGCCCTATATGATGCCTGTGTTTTAACTTTCTTAAGTCAGCTTTCACATATGTGTGGGGGGCTTCTTGTCTTCTCCTTAATTCAAAACCGTGGGTTCCATTTCAACTCTGACGGCTTCTCTATTAATTTTAGCATGGGCAATTTCTTTGACTTGGCATTTTTTTAAACTCCCCTATTTATAATCTGTAGCTCGGTCTTCTAGCGGCTTCCATTTAAATAGCAAGTTTTTTTTTTATTGCATTATCACATGGCTTTGCTCCTCTCCACTTTGATTGGTGCTAACTGAACACACTCCCCTTAGCATTGTCTACTCTCATGCACAAGCTGCATGTGCTCACCACTGAAAACATGGATCTACTCCCCTACTGTGGGTCACCTTTTTGCATGTAGCGTGGTTTGCCTTTTAACTATGTGAGGTGTTCTTTTCCAAATCGACTTCAAAGCTCCTTCATTCTTGGTGCTAGTTTGTGTCTTTGAAACTGTCGGCTTGTTCCTCCATCGTTTGGTGGCTCCAATGACCATGTGGGTCTTTAGACAACTCCCTGTCTTTATGGTGTGGGATGGCTCTCTTCTAAACATGCTCCTACGGCTTCTTCTTTTGCCCGTGAATTGTTTCTTTTACAAATGGCCATGCTACCTTAGATTCAATTTCCAATGGTTTTTCTGAAGAGGATAATGATCTATGAATACTCTCACCATCCTGAGCAAATAGTTGACATTTTAAAACCTTCCTCCAACTCGATATCTTCATTGTCTTTAGTATTTGATATTATCTCTGGGTCCTTTCCATTCAAACTAATATCTTTTGCCACATATTTTCGATCTCTCAAATTTACCATGGAAGAGGATTGTATAGCTCTTGATGCACTATCTGATCAGCTTGTGTAGAATGCATTTGCATTTTTCCCTTGAAGTTTTTCTCTAAATGAAAAGACCTGTGCCAAATCTACCAATTATTTTTTTGGATCTTTAATTTGCTAGAAGATTCTTGATTATTCGTACCCTTTTTGGTACTTGCTTCTTAAGTTCCTACCTCGCATCCATATACAAATGGAACATAATATCTTTGCACTCCTCCTCCATCATTAACAACAGTCATGACTTGAGAACTATGCATCCACAATATGTTGTGATAAGAAATAAGTACCCCTGTAAAAACTCCTCTGATTCTAGGTTAATATCTATGTAATTAGATGAAATTAGTCGGGCCTGACTAAAAAAAAATTGTTTCCAAACAACTAAATTCTCAAACTGATCTATTAGTCGTCTAAAATTTATTTCATTGAAAATCAATCAATGAACCATCCATTAAAACTCATTTTACCACCTTCTTGCAAACTATCAAATTTGTACCAGGAGTTCCATTGACTGGCCTTAAAAATTGACCAAATCACCTTATCAGCCTCTAAAAACTGGCACACTAAATCTTTATTGTGCATATTTCCACCCTATCAAATCTCGTCTCATGACGAATTCTTAGTCAAAAGATATCGACCATCAAAGTTGACCTTTTATAACTTCCTACAAGAAGACATGTCAGAAAACACTAAATTGGGTTCGAATTTGGCTTTGAAAACTAGGTAAACTGACACTTGGGAAGATATAAACCGGGGAGTTGATTATCAGTCATGAGGACAATATAAATCTGAGATTTGGGCTCATGACGAATAACTGGGTGCATTTGGTGAAGGTCTGAAGTAGGCTACTTGGAATTTGCAGATTAAAAGCACTAACAAAAAATATTTTTTGCAAATGGAATGGAATTGGAAAAGCGTGCAAATGGATTCATCGTGACTTGCAAAATGGCACACATAAAATATTTTTAGAGGACAACATAGTGGTACAATCCATTTGATCTCACCTATCACAAGTTTCAAGTTATGAAATCACGAACATGGGTACCAAACAATCTGCATTTGCTGACATTAGTAAAAAGATAGAAACTGTGTTTGGAATTGCATTTGAAAACTAATCAAACAGATTTTTTATGAGCTGAAAATTGAAATATAACAAGTCTCTGACATCTACAATGCAACACAAAAGGAAATTTAACATTTTGATCAACAAGGTCAAAATTATAGCTCGTCAAACAGGGCTTTCCAGAATTATGTGCAATATGCATCAGCATGACAAATTTAAATGACCAACTTTGAGGGATTCAAAACCTAGTTTAACGAACTCGAAATGACTCAAAATTTGAAACATAGGTTCTCAGGTATGGACACTAGACATTCCCAAAGCGGCAAGTCACAAAACATTTTTGGGTGCAAGATATTTAGATGCAAACAAGGCCTTCCGTCATTGTTTGACACTAAGGTGAAAATACAAATTTGAAATATGCTTGAAACGAAATTCACGAAACAGCTCAGAATGTCAGTTTAACTTCATGGGACACTTAGACAGGCTGAATGGAAGGTGCTAGAAGCATTGAACACCTCTTATGCCTCAACTTGATAGCTAGGTACATGTGCATCAAAAAAACTTTTATAGAGCTAAAATTTTCAATAGTGCTCAAAATTTGGACTACAATTTTGAGCGCCAACAATGGGTATGTCTGGGGATGCATGCCCCTTGCGGGCATGGAAAGATTTCAGATCTCTGGGAGAAGCAAACTATAGACCTAAAACTCTCTCAAACAGCTTTATTGAAAGTAGGGAAACAACTAAAACTACTATATACACATGATAACCCTGGGCCATGACACTTTAGCAAAATTGTTTACCTCTATCATAGACCTGATTTTCACTCCTTTCCTCATGAGGTAAACTAAAATTACTTCTCATATCAGTTTCACCCATTAGATTGACATCATGAAATGATCACTTGGCAAAAAAAAATCATCACCTTTACTTTCATAGTGCATATAAGAACTTACTTCATTCGCAAGTGTGTGCTCATTATGAAAATATTGATCAGCATGTTCAAATATATCAAACTAAAACTAAAAATGCTCTTCATAGAATGACTCATGCATGCTATCAACTTTGAATATGAATGCATCATATTCAACATGGGGAAAAGGACCACTCATACCTTCAAATTGTGTATCCTTTTGCATAACCTGATAGAAATCAAATGAACAATCTGACTGGTACTCACATATGTCATCCATATCAGAATCTGAAACTAATCCATAATCTTCAAATGGTTCTTCACAATAGACAAATAGATTAGTCTTCACATCAGGGAGTTCATCATAAAACTCATTACAAGGTGCGTACTGATTTTCAAAAAAAACTTCGTCAAACACCTTTTCATCTATCTCATCAGATGCAACATAATCATTAGTTTCACTATCAAAATTATAAGAAGAACATTTTGATCTCTTAGAACAGTAAGACAAAGTATCATCATCAAACTCATTCTCAACTAAATCTGAATTTTCCATGTGCTCTTCAAACAAAGGATTGATAACTCCATGTAGTGATCCTCTTTGAACATTATGACAAAAAATGGGCTGATCATCCTCATGATTTTCATTATATAGAGCATTAGTATATACTTTAAAACCATTACCCATCTTTTCTTCATGGAGATTTTCAGCATGTGAAGAAAAATCAGAACTCATGTGAACTCACTTTCTACTCCATCAACGAAGCATGTAGAATATAAATCAAAGTTACTTTCATTGTCTTCATGTAGGTGATTCAAATGTCTTGCAAACCTGCCATTATTTATCTTAGTAATAGGTGTTGATGCATGAACCTTAGAATCATTCATATATTGATCATCACTGCATTCATTATCAAGACATTCATTTACACAATTAGGTAATCCATTTTTATAAACAACCTCTTTATCCTCATATTGTGTAGATAAATCTTCACAGCTCTCAACATCTAGTTGACTTGTATAACTTTGAACTGGAAATTCACTTTTAGATTTAGAAATAAAACTCATACCTTTACTGACATAAGAATAATCACTCCCATCATTTCTTTCTTCTTCCCAACTTGCATCTGATTCACATGAAGATGAGCACATACTAGCACTTTCCTCTTCTTAACTTGAGTAACCAGTCTTGTCATTGTCTTCACATGATGCCTCTTCATAATAAAATGGACCAACAACTTGATTACCACTTGAAAGATGACTTTTTACTTCATCATACTCACATTGATATGACTGTCTTTCAAATTCAGATTTAATAACATTCTCAACATGATGCAATCTTTGAAGAAGATAAATCATTTCATGCATATCCGACTAATCAAGAAAATCCATCTCTACTGCTGAAACATTATCAACATATGAGCTTAGTTCTTCTAACTGTGACTGAGATGAGTGTAACTTACATTCTTCATCCTATGTTATATCTCCATGACATGTTGGATCAGCAACATTAAACTCATGATCATAGAGATAACTCTCAGCCTCCTCACTTGCACAAAACTGAGATCCAGGTTCAGCTACTTCAAATTTTGAAATGTTAGTTACATCATCATACATATAATTATCATGAGAAGAACTTGCTATTGTAACTAAACCTTGATTCAAAAAATCAACATAATGTTGAACCCTATCAAAGTCTGAGATATATCCTACTACTGTAGCATCATTAACATGTGTGCCGTCATTTGTAACCAAACTAACCTTACTTATACACATATTCTGATCTGAATTTTTAATTTGATTATTCATTACAGTAGAGGTGTTGATATTTTTATTTGAAATTACAATATCAACACCATGTTCAAATTTTATTTCATGACCATTATAGTTGCAATCATTCATAGCAAAATGACCTCTAGTCAATCCGTACTTCAAATTATTTTCAATATCCCTAGCGGTCACAAAAGCCTGATATAATGTCTGTGGTTCTTTATCCCTTAGTAGATAATTCATTTCCTTGTCAAATGCATCAAAGTAAATAGCTAAACATATTTGATCATTGGGTCTATAACTCTCAGGGATTTCATTTAGAACCTTTGTAAATCTGATATTAAATTGAGGAACAAGTTCATCACACTCAATGTGAATCTTCAAGAACTCATCATAAGAATCAGATATGCTTACCCGCTCTCCAAATTGCTCCATGAAGCTTGAATGCAACTCACTCCAGGATGAAATAGAATATGCTAGTAGAAAAGAAAACCAGTCTCTAGCACCACCTTCCAAGGTTTGAATGAATAACTTCATGTGCACGTCTTCATGAGAAATCTCATAGTCACCCATAAAATTAGTAAACAATTCAACATGATGACTAGCTAAAACAATATGGTCCCCCTTAAACTTAGGCAAACTTTTTCTAACATCAATAGGAATGACATTCGGGAAACCATGAATACCATTAAAACATAATGGCATATACCACTTGGTAGAAATAGACCTAGGAATTTCACTAACCGGCTGCATATTAGGTGGAATGAATCTTGACATCCTTTAAAAGCTTTGAAACTCATTCACACTAATTTTAATTTTTAATTTGAAGCAAGTCTACACCCTTCTACCAATAAAACACTTCAAACTATACACTCCACAAACTTATCATAACAAGCTAAAACTTGATCTAATGAAGTGTATGAAACTTATCACACTATTCTCCTCATCTTAGTGTTGAAACTCACTTGATGGAGAACACATATGTAAAGCTTACTTTTATGGAAACAAAATCACGTGAAATTGTAAAATACCTTTGGTGTTGCTGCTGAAAACATTGATCTACTGGTTGGCCTAGTGCTGATCTCAATTCCTCACACCACTGATCATATCCTTATAGAGTCACCATCTCCTTGAGGAGAAATATGAAATCACAATAGTGATTCACATTTATCATTAAAATTTCTTATGACAAAAAATCAACAACACCCTAAAACTTATTGGTCACTAATTCATATACTCTCTTTTTCTATTTAAAGTTTGACACAACTTTTAGATCTATCTAATTCAATTGAAAACTCTTGAAAAAAAATTTATGTAACCGATCTATATTGGTTCAAAGATCCTTTTAGAGAGAGTCGCCACTCATGATTGTGAGAAAGATTTAACATAAATCATACATGACAGACCTAAACTAGAATTTCACTTTGTAGAATTTTGCAAAACTTTAAAACACTTAGAAGAGAGAAACCATTGTTAAACAATTATGACTCTGCAATTACAACAGCACTTTGAAAACAAGATCTAGTTGAACTAATTTAAAATGAAACTTAAGAACAACAAAATCTGCATTCAACTCCAAAGCTACTACTAAAAATGGATAAAACTTCACTGGGGTGAATGATTTGGAGTAAGAAAACTGGAAAGAACATCAGAGAACTTACTGCTGAAAATTTTGAATGTACTTCTCCTGCTGTATTGAATCTTTTCTTTTCAAATTCTCAAGGTTTGTCTTAAATCTAATTCAATACGGTCCCCAGTAGAGTCACCATTTTGTTGGTGTTTGAAAATTTTACAATGATTTCAATTATCCCCATGAGAATATGACATATCTAGGGGTAGCTAA
Source organism: Cupressus sempervirens (assembly GCA_028749045.1). Lineage (NCBI taxonomy): Eukaryota > Viridiplantae > Streptophyta > Pinopsida > Cupressales > Cupressaceae > Cupressus > Cupressus sempervirens. The sequence continues at coordinate 652,074,655 of CM053792.1, read as the reverse complement.
CTCCCATTCTCAACATATCATTTTAGACACAGGGCCAACTATAAGGCTTGACCCTTCTTCTACTTCAGGCTCTACTAAACCTCGGTGGGTAGACTTTAGATTCAAATGATACCTACCAGTGCAAAAACATATCTCTAAATCTATTAAGCAAATTTTACCCTTATTTCTCCTAATGACTCATGAAATGACACAGACTACAGTAGCTAAATGCAAAGCTATGAATCTCATAAGTTGAGTGAGGGTTAAACATTTAGGTCCTTCAACATGAAAGGGAAAGAACATTTGATTAATAATGTTGAATTTAACAAACCCTCAGATATGCAATAGTAAGACTTTAATGATCTTGTAACTGATCAGTGCCTAATCCATTGGGAAAATCTAAGAATCAAGTGCATACATATGGATATCTGATACTTATTCATATATTTAGTTATACAATCTATCTATTCACCTTGTAAATAGATATCTGTGCTCAATCTGAACCTCATTCTTACATGATATCCCCATCATCAAATTTGCAACCCTGTTAATTTCTTGAAGCATTTACATAACTTCTTGAGTCATAAGCAACAATAAAATAACATACAACCTTAAGGGACTGCAACTACAACCTAAGCTCTTTGTTCAAAGATCATAAAACATTGAAGATCACTAATAAGAGGAGACGAGAATCAAAATGAAACTAATGAATCTGTTGCTCTTTGTATTAATTTCCTTGAAATTATATAGTCATATGCATGAAATGAAAACACAGAAAATACCTAACAGATTTGAACTATATGTATTATCCTTCATAATGTTGTTCATACAGAAGAGAAATTGTTGAATGAATGGTGTCTCAGTATTGGGAATACATCAAAACTGGAACCAGAATATGGTCTCCTAGTAATGTGCAAAATTTTCTCCAAAGAATTGGAACCAACTGGTTTCTTAGTGACAAAAATTGGAACCCTTACAATGAAAAAGAAAGAGATTGATATAAAGGAAGGAATTTCTGGATTGAATCCACAATTGACATCTGTCCACATGAAAATCCCTCTCTTTGCAAAGAAAAGACCCTCTCTAACCTCTCTCTTTTATCTAATCTAATTTGATTTCATCATTATTCTGTAAAAAACTTCTAAATATCTTAGTCAAATGATGAAACCTTTATGTAACCAAAAATCTGAATTCGGTTGCACAATAGGAATTTGGAAGAAAACCTCCTATAGCATGAACCAGCTGCCTCCTATGAAAAAATTGACTACATAATTAAAAAATTTAGATTCTTCTGATTTTGGTGATATATAACATCGCATATTTAGCCTACCGAAAACCCCCAGAATCACAGTTTGAAAATGTCCCCCTCTGCTAAAAACTCAGGTCTACATCCTTAGTATTTTAAATTTCAAAAATTTAAAATTGCCTAAAGCTTAAACTTTAGAAAATGATCTTTTTAAATTTAAAAAATATTTGATGTGCATACCCACTCTTTAAAAAAAAAACAATTTAAAAATAACATTTTAAAACTTAGTTGTTTTTTCCTCACCCCTTCAAATTCGGGGTCAGACTGGTTTGGCCAAGCCCTTATGCCATGTGGCAGTCTCTAATTGGTCAGTCCTTGTGCATTACATGCCACATCATCATAGGGTCAGGCCTGATGCCACGTGGCAACATCTCGCAAGCCCGCATTTTTTAACTTTCTTGCAACTTTGTATTGCAAGTGTGCACAGACCGTCAAATCGTGACACGTGTCACAATCCTATGCCTCACCTCCTTTCTTGCTCTAGATTGCCACATCATCTCTTAGCAGGACCAACTGCCATGTGGCAGTAGCTCGCTTACCTACAATACTTATTGTCCCCGCATCTTTATTTTGCAGGTATGCCCCCGCCGTTCGTCTCGCCACGTGGCATCATCTCCTTGCATCGATCCATGTCAGCACTGTTGTTGGTTCATTTTAAAATTTAGCATTGTTTTCCTCCAAATGACATCACTAGGCCCCACGTACAACATAGGCTTCCAAAAGCCCTCGGTCTTCAAGGCACAAGGCATATTGCAAAGAATAGTATTAAAACTATTAATTATTTTCCCCACTAGCAATATGGGATAAAAGTTTTTAGACTATGTGTGCTATCCAATTGGGTTTTTCTTTTTAATGCTTGTCTACTCTTGCAGATTCTTATTCTATTCATGCTGCTTTAGAGTTTCCTTTACATGCACACCTTTTTAACATGTTCACCTCTCATTTCAGCACTGCACTCTCTTATCATGGGGCTCCCTTGCGCAAACTTTGTATCCCTTGTCTATGCGTTGAGATTGCCGCTAACTGGTAACCCATGTGGCTTCATTCTTAATTCAATGTATCTAACTCCTTGTTTGTTGCTTGGTCTGTTGCTTCCACTTGGCATGGATTCTTACCTCAACTAGCATAGGGTGAGTTTATTTTTTATGCATTGATTGCCCTGTATGATGCCTGTGTTTTAACTTTCTTAAGTCAGCTTTCACATATGCATGGGGGGCTTCTTGTCTACTTCATAATTCAAAATCATGGGTTCCATTTCAACTCTGACAGCTTCTCTATTCATTTTAGCATGGGAAATATCTTGGACTTGGCATTTTTTAAAACTCCCCTATTTATAATCTGCAGCTCGGTCTTCCAACGGCTTCCATTTAAATAGAAGGTTTTTTTTTTATTTCATTGTCACCTGGCTCTGCTCCTCTCCATTTTGATTGGTGCTAACTAAAGACACTTCCCTTAGCATTGTCTACTCTCATGCACAAGCTGCATGTGCTCACCCTTAAAAACATGGATCTAGTCCCCTATTGTGGGTCGCCTTTTTTCTTGTAGCGTGGTCTACCTTTTAACTACGTGAGGTGTTCTTTTCCAAATGGACTTCTAAGCTCCTTCATTCTTGGTGCTAGTCTGTGTCTTTGAAACTATCAGCTTGTTTCTCCATCGTTTGGTGGCTCCAATAACCACGTGGGTCTTTAGACAACTCCCTGTCTTTATGGCGTAGGATGGCTCTCTTCTAAACATGCTCCTATGGCTTCTTCTTTTGTCCATGAATTGTTTCTTTTACAAATGGCCATGCCACCTTAGATTCAATTTTCAATGGTTTTTCTGAAGAGGATAATGATCTATGAATACTCTCACCATCCTGAGCAAACAATTGACATTTCAAAACCTTCCTCCAACTTGATATCTTCATTGTCTTCAGTATTTGATATTATCTCCGGGTCCTTTCCATTCAGACTAATATCTTCTGCCACATATTTTTGATCTCTCAAATTTACCATGGAAGAGGATTGTACAGCTCTTGATGCACTATCTAATCAACTTGTGTAGAATGCATTTGCATTTTTCCCTTGAAGTTTTTCTCTAAATGAAAAGACCTGTGCCAAATCTACCAATTGTTTTTCTGGATCTTTAATTTTCTAGAAGATTCTTGATTATTTGTACCCTTTTTGGTACTTGCTTCTTAAGTTCTTGCCTCGCATCCATATACAAATGGAACATAATATCTTTGCACTCCTCCTCCATCATTAATAACAGTCATGACTTGAGAACTATGCATCCACAATATGTTGTGATAAGAAATAAGTACCCCTTTAAAAACTCCTCTGATTCCAGGTTAATATGTATGTAATCAGATGAACTTAGTCGGGCCCCAAAGCGGGCCCAACTAAAAAAAAATCGTTTCCAAACAATTGAATTCTCAAACTGATCTATTAGTGTTCTGAAATTTATTTGATCAAAAATCAATCATTGAACCATCTGTTAAAACTCATTTTACCACCTTCTTGCAAACTGTCAATTTTGCACTAGGAGGTCCATTGACTAGCCTTAAAAACTAACCAAATCACCTTATCAGCCTCTAAAAACTGGCACACTGAATCTCTGCTCTGCATATTTCCACCCTATCAAATCGCATCTCATGAAGAATTCCTGGTCAAAAGATATCAACCGTCAAAGTTGACCTTTCAGAACTTCCTGAAAGAAAACATATTAGAAAACTCTAAATTGTGTTTGGATTTGGCTTTGAAAACTAGGTAAACTGACACTTGGGAAGATGAAAATTGGGTTGTTGATTCTTCGTCATGAGGAAAATATAAATTTGGGATTTCGGCTCATGACACATAACTAGGCTCATTTGGCGAAGGTTTGAAGTAGGCTTCTTAGAATTTGCAGATTAAAAGCACTGACAAAAAACATTTTTTGCAAATGGAATGGACCTGGAAAAGTGTGCAAATGGATTCGTCATGACTTGAAAACTAGCACACTTAAAATCTTTTTAGAGGAAAACATAGTGATATAATCCATTTGACCCCACCTATCATGAGTTTAAAGTTATGACATCACAAACATGGGTACTAAACAATCTGCATTTGCTGACATTGGTAAAAAGATAGAAATTGGAATCGCGTTTGAAAACTGATCAAACGAATTTGTCATCAACTAAAACTTGAAACATAACAAGTCTCTGACATCTACAATGCAACACAAAAGGAAATTTAGCATCTTGGTCAACTAGGTCAAAATTATAGCTCGACAAACAAGGCTTCCTAGAATTATGTGCAATGTGCATCAACATGACAAATTTAAATGACCAACTTTGATGGATTCAAAACCTAGTTAAATGTACTTGAAATGACTCAAAATCTGAAACATTGGTTCTCAGGTATGGACACTAGACATTCCCAAAGCGGCAAGTCACAAAACATTTCTGGGTGCAAGATATTTAGATGCAAACAAGGCCTTCTGTCGCTGTTTGACACAGGTGAAAATGCAAATTTGAAATATGCTTGAAATGGAATTCGTGAAACAGCTCGGAATGTCAGTTTAACTTCATGGAACACTTAGACAGGCTAAATGGAAGGTGCTAGAAGCATTGAACACCTCTTATGCCTCAACTTGACAGCTGGGTACATATGCATCAAAAAAGCTTTTATAGGGCTAAAATTTTCAATGGTGCTCAAAATTTGGACTACAATTTTTGAGCACCAATAGTTCCAAATGCAAACTAGGGGACAGAGCTGAAATTGAGCTAGTTAATTCCAAAGGTAAGTCTTTCTACATTGCATATAAGTTACAATTTATATGTACTATTAATGTGGCAAAATAATAGGCCTTGATACATGGACTCATTTTCACACTAGAAAAGAATGTTAAAGCTTTCATAGTTAAAGGAGACTCTCATGGGGTGATTCAACAAGTCAAATTGATTTATTCTTGCAATGAAAAAAGTTTGATGGCTTATGATAAAAGAGTATGGATCTTGATGGAAGATTTTCAAGCACTAAATTTTCTTAAATTTTTTAAATTTTTAATTGATTATTAAGCTAATTTCTAAAACCTCTTGTGTACAAACGCCATAAGTTAATCAAAATTTGTTTTTTTGGATTTTTTTTTACTTTAAAAGAATTGTGTGAAGATTGACGTCATGTAAATTAATTTTAAAAATATGAAAAATTAAAAAGTTATTTAAGTTTTAGTGAATCTCACTATTTAATGTTTAAGAGATACTTTTGATTAACAAATAATGAAAAATTAGCAAATGAACTCATAACACTATAAAATTCACATTTTTCAAATCAGAATATTAAGACCTACAATGGGATTTTGTTTTGTCAAAAAATCAATAGGGATGACCATATAAAAATTACGACAATCCCTAAAATTGTTGATTAAATGCCTTAGCAAAAATTTGGTTTGTAAAGGCATAGGCTTGGTCCCACCAAGCCATGCCATGCCTTTCCCCACGGCAAAACCCAATGCGAATTCCTGCTCATGGTGAATTCCCACCCATAGCACTAAAATCGGGCACCCGATTTGCAATTCAAAAATTAGGTGCCTGATTTGAATTTAGTCATCAACAAAATTGAGTACATTATTCTAATATACCTGTTGGGCCCTAAAAGATGCTCCACAAATCATTTTTCAATGATTTCAATTATTGAATGAAATTTTTGAACTGCAACAGTGCATTTCTGTCATAATTATTTTGTTTTCTTGTCATCTTCTACATTTTGCAAGCTATTGATTCAAATTCAAAACTAGTGCACACATGGGATCAAAAAAATGAAGAAAGAAGAAAATAAAAGCTCTAACAAATGAGGAGATTGCAATAAACAAAGAGAATGAACCACAATGTCAATGAGAGAGAAGACAAAGAATTGGAGTGTTGAGCAATGTTTATGATGAGAAAGACACTGAGGATACTATGATGGATGAAGACGCTAAAGAAGAGAACCATATACAAGGAGATTCAGGTGCACATTCTAATCAAACATTCAAAACAAGTGTGTCTCCAAACCCCCAAGTTTTTTCTCATTATGAAATTAGTGATTTGTTAGAAGCAGGTTATGATTTAAATGATTTAGATTTTCTTCATGAGAATAGATTGTCAAATGATCATGCACAAAAAACTCCAATAGAAATGCATGCCTCAAAAGAAATACTAAGAAAAAATGGAAATGAGATTCAAATTCCAAATAACATTGAAAATAAAATGCCAATGAAAATAACAATGGTATGAATGTAGATATGGAAACACCAAGTACTAAACAAACATATCTAAATGATACTGAAGTGCGTGAACATAATTTTCATTTTTCTAATGATGTGCTAGATAATCTTCATGGATTGGTTTTGTGGAGACAAATTAGGACACATGCTAATAGATTATATAGACTTTTTTTTTATAATAAGAAATCTGGGTTTCAATGTCAATTGATGTTGCAACTAATTAAAATGTCTAAAATGTGAAAAGTAATGAAAAGGCTAGGAATGTATGCAAAACCCAAGAATAAAAATGGGTCTTTAAAACAAGTTGTATCCACTATTACTAGTGCCTTTGATGTTATCAGAAAGAGAAGTCACTCTAAAGATAAGAATGTAGCACGATGAGCAATTACAATAGCTATAGTTAACAAATTAACTAGTGACAAAAGATTGATTAGTAACATAAGTGGATATCTTAATGTGAATTGTAAGACCTTAGAAAGATTGTAAAGAGAAGGGTTAACTTTGAATGTGATCCAACAAATTATTTGTGGACTTCTAGTGGTAGACTCCCAAGATCTTATATGAAACTTACTAGTGAAGTAAAAATTTTGGTTGAAAAATTTTGGAATGATAATACAAGAGTATCACCTAATTCAAGAAATGTTCTTAAATTGAGAGTTGGCTCAAAAATACATGATCCACATCCTAAACACCTTTTGGATATGACTCAAATTAAATTGTTCAGAAAATTTGTAGATGGCAGGGTGTTAACTATTACCATTAGTCAAAGATCTTTTGAAAAGTGTAAACCATGGTATGTAAGGATTAACAAGGATCAATACTTTCTTTTCAATGCATGTCTTTCTGGTACATGTGATATGTGTGGCAATCTTTCTTTGTTAGATGAATGTTTGCATGAAAATGTTTTGACTACTTTTAGACAACAATTAGTTGATATAAAAAGATTCAAAACTATTGAATATCCATTGAAGGATGGGAAGATTGGAAGAAGGTGTGATCTAGTTATAGATAAAGTTAGTTGACATGCATTTATGGATGAGTTTAAGAGTGTGATCATACCAAAATATGTTAAACACTCTCAATATGCTAGATAGCTTGATGGATAATTTTGCATATGTAAGAATACATTTCTAATTGGTACTATACTTTTAGTTGTTGACCTTTTAAAGAACTAGACACTTGCACCACAAGATGAGGTACAACCACAATATTACAATTCAGTGCAAGTAACAACTTATGTTCATATAGTTTATAGGCATGCACCTGATAGTACAAAGGATGATCAAAAAATATTGAGAGAGTACAATTTCTATATGACTGATAATAAACTTCATTCATCTGAGTTTTTCCAATATTGTTTCAAGGTCTTTTATGATAATTTAAAAGAAAGACAAATTCAAATAGCACAATATTGGATATGGTTAGATAATTGTACAAGACAATTCAAGAATGCTAGAATGTTCTATTGGTTGAGTAGGACGCATAGGCAAACTAATATCCAACATGTGTGGAGTTTTTTTGAGGCTAGACATGGTAAAGGAGAACATGATTGTGCTAGTGCATGCATGAAGAGAGCCCTTACTACAGAGAAATTAAAATTTGAGGAAAAAGCCAAATTCAAAAATGCACATGAGATTGTGGAATGGTGTAAGAAATATTTATACACAGGATCAAGTCAGAACTCTACAATTAGATGTTTCTACCTAGTTGAAGAGAAGAATATCCTTTCAAGACATGACTATGACACAATTAGTGGGTCAGCAAAATGCATTCATTTAGGAGTTCATATTCTAACACTTGGACTATATGGACTAGGGATCTTTCTTGTTTTTGTCAATTTTGTCTTGCAGGTGAATGGGAAGAATGCAAGAATACATAATAGGTTGAAGATTGGCAACAGAAATCATTAGCACCTACTGACACACATTTTCAAGATGATATAGTAAATGAAGGCTGGAATGTTACTTTTGCATCAGAAGACTATGGTTATATTTCAGACCTCATAAAACTTGGTATGCATAATTTAATTTAATTTTTTTGTGATCATGCTTCAATTTATATTATTTATTTATGTACATGTCATTAATATAATTCAATTACATGTCATTAATATATTATTTATATATGTACACATGTGATTAAAGTGTTTATGTACTTTATCTTGTCTTGTAGGACATGTTTATGTTGTTATTGCACCTAATGATAATGATGAAAAGACTGAGCATTCGCTAGCTAGATGTGTGGAACCTAAGAAAAAAATGATATCTCATCAAGTAGATGATGGTCATTTTGAGCATCTAATTGGGTCTGTTGTTGTAGTTTTTACCTGGCTATGTACATACCTAACAAGAAGAAATGGTTTACCGGCATTTGAAGACTACCAATCCAAAAATAATATTTTACACTATTCTCATTTGGTTGTGGCAACGAATATAAAATTAGAAAGATACAAAGGGATACCCACCAATAAGGTATTATGGAAAATTTCAATGGATGAGCACGAAACAATCATAGATGCATTGCAAAAGAGAGAGGATGCAGACAGTACAATGGGATGACTACATTTAAATCAAACACATGTAAATTTTTTCTTTATTGTGTTATTTTTATATATGTACTTATATAATTAAATGTATGTATGTACTCGTTGTCAATTGAAAATTAGAGAACTCATATATACCTCTTATTCAGGCCTCATGTTGGAAATATAGAAGGAGTAACTGAGAGGGGGGGGTGAATCAGTTACCACTAAAATAAATCACAGATCCCTTGGATGTTAACAATAAAAATTGATTGCTGATGTTATTCGGTAAACACATAGAAGATGTTGTAACTCGATAAATGCAGAGTGTGATTTACTTTTAACTAATCTTAAAATATTAACAGTGATTAATTTGCAAGCATGAGAGAAATAACATGAACACATGAGACACCAAGATTTAATGTGGAAACCCAATATGGGAAAAACCACCAATGTAATTAGTTACTGTTTTCACTCTTTTGAAGTGAGTCCTATTAGGAGCCAATCTGGTTAAAGGTTACAAAACACACTGTTAGGTGTCACCTTGTTAGAGGATTTAATCACCCTATAAGGAATGGCCTTGCAAGAGGTCTTAAAAAAATTCAATGGAACTATCACCTTGTTAGAGGATTTACAACTGGCTGTAAAACCAACTTTGTTAAGAGTTTTAGATCATTGCTATAATGGTAAGAAAGTAACAATGAAATGACCTAGTTATGATGCAACTGAATTGCTAATTACAAATCTCTATTCTGCTTCATACTTGATCCTTCTTGATCGAATAACACTTTTCTGCTCCACAAGGATACCTACTTATCCTTCAAGATCACTCTTACTCTCTCTTTCTCAATTCAATCAGCACATTTGCACACACTAAATCTCAACTTGACCTTTCATTTATACCATCCAGATTGTCAAGTCAGCTCAATTACAAATTACAATAACCAATAATCATCACCATATTCATCTAGAAACAATACTTAAAATAGTCAATCTTCTTATGTTAAAACAACAAAATCCTTCATTAGTTGACCCTACTCGGTAAACACTAGTTCTGAGATGATTTCCTATGTTAACCAACAGAAGCTTGGTTAACATTGTGAACTTGCAAAATCCTTTCACAATCGAGTGAACTTGATGAACACTAACTATATCCAACTTTCCTTCACGAACCATGAGAACTTAGTTAATATTGTTTCCTACCATAATTCTTGTGATGCCTGAGTGAGCTCAGTAGACATTGTCTTCGCAGAGTAATCTTCAGGAACACTCGATAGACAAGGAAAATTGTCTTACTGGCCAAGTGAGCTCGGTAAGCACTAACTAACAACTGATATGACATTTGTGTAACATCAAAGACAACACACAATTAGACAATTGTATCCAACAATCTCCCTCTTTTGCATTGATGGCAACACAACATGTCATAGCACAATGAAATTTGAGAACAAGACTTTCTCTGATAGAAAGTTTCTCCCTCTTAGATTTTTACCAAAAACTTCTTGTCTTTCATGCAATAATCTCCCTCTATGAAGGAATTACATAACTTCTTTGATACTAGGTGACTGCAAGAAGTTGGGTCACAATTCTACGAAAGTCAGATCCGCGAAATTGTACTTCTCAGAAATGGGTACCCAATTTTTAAAAAATCAGGTACCCATTTCTAAAATTAAGCTTCGAGCACCCGAGTCTAATTTCAAAAATTGGGTACTCGATATTTAAAAGTGGATCGGGTGCCCAAGGTGCTCAAATATCGGGCACCCGATTACTTTAAAAAATTGGGTACCCGATTTCTTACAAATCGGGTACCCAATTTTTTAAAAATCAGGTACCCATTTCTAAAATTAAGCTTCGAGCACCCGAGTCTAATTTCAAAAATTGGGTACTCGATATTTAAAAGTGGATCGGGTGCCCAAGGTGCTCAAATATCGGGCACCCGATTACTTTAAAAAATTGGGTACCCGATTTCTTACAAATCGGGTACCCAATTTTTAAAAATCAGGTACCCGATTTGTAAGACTTTATTTAACCCCCTTTTTGGAATTTTTGAAGTCATTTTCATGACCTCAAAAATGGAAGCCCAATTAGAGACGCATACGGGAGCCCAATTTTCAACCCTACCAACCACCCCTTTGCTGCTAGTTTTCGATATACCATGTATTTTAATATGTTTTGTACTATTTTACTTTTTTTTTTTCAATTTTCAATTTAATATGTATGTTAATTTATTGTTTTTTTCATTTTTAATATATGTAAAATTGTATATTTACATTTTTAATGAGTAGATGTTTAAATTTTTGTATTTGTTAATTAAAATATAGTTTCGTAAATGTTTATTTAAAACATTATTATTTTAGATATTTTGAAATGTATTTAATTTATGTATTTATTACAATGTTGAGTGATTAGATTAGATGTAAATTCATTGTTTAAACATGTAATTTTACAGATAAATATAACCTCGACCTAGAACCATATAACCTCAACCTTGTTTTAACTATAACCTCGACCTAAATTCATTATTTAAACCATAATCTCGATCTAACCATATAGTATGTACAATAAAACCCTAAACATATATAACTAAGTACTTAATCACATAACAACTCACCAAGGGATCCAAACAAAAAAGTCTAGTATTTAAAATGATTTTACTTAAATTGTATTGTACTTTGTTTCATGGATCGAAAATGGATGATGTAAACTATTTTATAAATGTATATTCCTTCAGCCTTTCATACCCTGTGACATGTATAGTGGATGATTGTGCATTCCGAATTAATTTGCCAAGTGGCATTCGGAATAAATGTCTATAAGTTATTTAAATGGATTGAACTGAAGTAGTTAATATTCTTTCATGTGGATGTGTTATTTATTTTACTTTTAGTACTTTAATTATTTAAAAATGAAATGTAAATGTGCTCATTAAGGAATGCAATCTCTTATGTTTTTTATAAATGTAAATTATTGTATGTATGTTATTGCTTGCTTAGTAAAACTTTTGATTAGTTCTTTGGATCCCTTGGCTGGGCGTCATTTTGGATTAACTATAATGTCAATTTGTATTGAATTTAACTCTATCATAACCCTTACTATCATCTTAACCTTAATCTTGATTTGCTAAAACCTACACCAGGTAATATATAAATAATTAAATAACTTTCCTATCTTACCTTGAGTACTAATTTTATAAATGTCAAACTCTAAAATTGTAACCTTATTTATGATTTAAACTAAATTATCCTAGAGGAGCATCATATCTACATCTACATGTCATGTACATGTGAATCTAAAAACATTTGTACATATCTAATTACATCATTTATTGCATAGGAAGGATTTAAAATTTTCATATTATATATTTATATATATCAAAAGAATCATATAGAAATATGTCATTTACGACATGTCCATCATAGATAATCAAGAAGGGTACTTAGGTAAATTTATATATATTTAATGCTATATATTATAAGAAAAGAAAAACACCATATATAGGAGCATCTCATGTACATAAACTAAAAAAAATTACCATGACACATGTAATGAGATCAAATAATATTTGTAAGATTCATCGTGCATATAAGTTATCAACATGTATAGGGGTGATATAATCAAAATATCAAAAAATGAGTGATATCAAAGCATTATATCTTAATATTTAACACTTAAATAAACTAACCCTTGGGTTAACCCTAAACCAAATTGAATATATCAAACTAGATTGAAAGGTAACCCTAGCCCTTAACTAATTAATATTATACTTATAAACCAAATTGAATTAAACCATGATCATAAACCTAGTTATATATCCCAACTTAATAGTAGAAACCTTGAATTTAACCTTAAATCCTTTCCCCAACCATTAACCAAATTGAACCATTACCCTAAGATTGAACCAATTTAAACGTTGACCTTAAGACTAAACCAAATCACCCTAAACCAGAACTCAATAATATATTCAACACTTTAAAACAAAATTCAAACCTAACTTTTTTGAATTAATGTTGGTTTTTAATCTAAAAGCTCTAACTATAATTCTATATCTAAAACCAAATTTAGCACTTTAAAACTTAATTCAATTTATTAACTCTTGTCCTAATTGAAACCTAAGCATGTAAACCTAATCAAACAGTACAAACCAAATTGAACCCTAATCCTAAAACTAATTAAAAATTGATATCAAGGTCTCAAAATGATACATCATAAAAAAATTAGAAGAGACTTGAACGAATTAGGCATCTAATTAAGTAACCCTCCCTCACCATCAAGAGGTGGAGATGTCCACATCAGTGTGAGTAGGAGCCTGGACTACACCCTTGGATGCCTAAGAATATATCTAAAGAAGTGAATAACTTGTCTTTCCACTGGATGCCTAAACCTTTATATTCTAAGTGAGTATACATCATGTAATATCTAATTAGCAGAGTATTGAAGCACTCTAACACCCCAATCCCTAACTAGATAATTATGTTAGGGTGGACTAATTTATATTTATCTTGGGTTGGAAGTGCCTAAAAGTTTTTTTTAGAGACTGGAGATTCCCCTATTTGTTTCCTATTTTCATGTATGGGTAGCCTAAGTTTTTATTGCCTTTGCAGAATGGAAGGCCACATAAAAAAATATTTCCTTATTCTATAAAAAGAAATACCCACCCCCTAGTGATATATAGTAAGATCTTTTTCCTAATTTTACTATCAATTTTTTTGGTTAGAAGACAATGATAGTTCAAAATGATTTAGAAGATAGGGATAAAATAAGAACCATCATTCCTAGAATGAAGATGCATTATTCCTTGATAAACCCATTTCTATCATAAATCAGCTCCTCCATCCAAAAAATTAGTAATGAGAAATCCCTACGTCAAGTAATCAATGGAGGGCTCCTTAAATTAATCCCCAAGGGGAGATAAGAATCTCATTAAAAATTAGAGATAGGACACTCCTAAATACATATCATACAAAATTATTGCCAAGGTCTTAGCCTCTAGACTAGAAGATATCCTACCCAAGATCATTAACCCTACACAAAAGTGTTTTGTTAAGGATATTTATGCATATTGGAGAACTTGATAACCTATTGGAAGATTTTGGATTGGGAAACATTTCCAGGATAGACTGTAGGCATGCTCAAGTAATTGATTATGAAAATGTCTACAAAAGGGTGGAATGTAGTTTCACTATGATGATGTTGCAAGCCCAGGATTCCATCCAATATTATGTCAAATGGTGTCCTCTCTTATGATTGGTGTCAGGGTTTTTAGTAAAGAAATTAATGGGGTTAGATCATAATTTTTAGTACTCTCTAGATCAATTATGAAAGGGTGTCCTAGAAGAGTGCAACACGAGTCATTTAATGATCAAATTGGACCTCTTTTCTTTGTATTGGGTAGTAAGATTTATGTCTCTACATCTATCTTATTGGGGCTAAATATTGAGTCCCCTACCTTGTGTAGTAAATATGGTATTGGATGGAGATTTCATAATTAAGTGGTTAGGTACCTAGGGATTCCATTTTTAGTAATAGAACATATAAATTAAATGTTTCTTTATATCAACAAGAAAATCTTTGGAAAACTCAACAACTGGAACTCTAATTATCTCACTTTGGTTGGTAGAATTCAAGTATGTTAAAAGATTCTCTCCTCATGTTGGGTGTAAGTTTCTCTTCTTCCTGCTCATTTTATTTAAATCAGTTTGGTCTTCTATATAAATCTATTAGGAACATTTTGTGGTCGCATGGAAAAGGAAATATGAAGAAACGTGCTACCAAGAGTAGTTAACATAAAGAAAGGAGATTAGTAAGTTGGAATGAAAACTTTAAGAAAGTTCAAGGGATTACTTTGGCAATAAAATGGATAGCCAAAGCTTCATAAGGTAATGAATTATGGATTATGATTAGAATTAGGATTATTATATGGTTAGGGATAGGATTCACACGTATTAGTTCATTACCTGACATGATCTACACTTATAGTTTGCATTAAAAAGCGGATAATATTTAGGATTCAAACTACAATCATAAATATTTTTTAATCAAATCATAATTCTATCTCTAAGCTTTCATTCTAATTGTAACCTTAACTCTCATCCTAACGCCATCTATTATATGTCCTATAAACAATAGGACCATAATATATATCTGAAACCTAAATATAATTCTAACTAAAACCATAATCCTAGGTAAGTTCCCTAACATTAATTTGACTTAAGTGTTTAACTTTATTTATTTAATTGATATGATTTTAATAAAGATATGTGCATTTATATAGATCTAGTCAAGATAAATTTTAGATTTAAATTTTATTAAATAGTAATTTTGTCATGTTTTATGTTGTGATGTATATTTGTCATGTTTTATATGTTTTATGTTGTTTAAACATATATGAAAATTATATTTGATGGACCCACCGCCACCCCCTCCCCCTCCCATACCCCCGCCTCTACCCCCTCCATCTCCACCTCCACCTCCACCTCCACCTCCACCTCCACCCGCACCTCCACCACCCATCGCAGATGAGCTACATGAGACCATGAGGCGTAACCTCAATGACCTCATGTGTGATATAGAGTCTATTCGAAATGAGAGGAAACCCCCCCCCCTCACCTACTACATCTTGTAGATAGCATGCAAGGCGTGATTGACTCCATCCATCATTTTGATTCAGACATTGATTCATTTAGATCGTGGAGGGAAAGCATGTGTGCCTTCTACTCTAACGGCTTATCATACAGAGAGGTTTATAGGCTGCATATAGGGAATTTTCAACATTACTTTGTAAACCCTAAGACAGGTGAAGCAATTAGTGATAAGAAGCCTCGCATTTCCATTAGGTGGGGTACACATCCACGTATAGCAACACATTTTTGGGAGTGGTGGTGGATGGTATTTGACCATCCACCAAACGCTAACCATGAGGTGCCATGTACTTCCTTAGGAATTTATGGGCTGAGTTTGAGTTGGGTTTGAAACCCAACTATTTTGATATGAAAGCATTTCAGGGGGTTGGTAGAGGGATGCCTCAGGATAGACCTGGGGCAAAACTGAGTGATAGAACGAGAAACCATAGGCAAGCTGAGCCCCTTGTACCTTTTCCTATGCCTGTTGTGCCTGCTCCTCACCATCATCAAGTAGTTTCATCTACTTTTACCCATTTGAGTGCCCTTTCGGGCAATTTAGTATAGCAGTGGACGTAGGCAGTACATGCTCCTCCACTTGGACATGTTTGTACTAGTTGTGGAGGCATATGCACAAGCCCCCAAAGCGATCCTAGTGTAACACAAGATAGCCATTATGATGAGGGTGCAAATTTTGATGATGATGTATACGCTACCTATGGTGATGGTAGTGACGAGATAGACATGTCATCATTTGTTGACCTCAAGCAACAGGAAGAGCCTGGAGAGAGTCAAGAGCAACAAGTAAAATTTTAATTTTAATATAAATATAAAGTACACATAATTATTTACTTTCTATATACATGTGTAATTGTATTAACTATATTAATTTATACTTTTGAAATAATAGAGGATTGATGATATTGTTCCTCCTAGGAGACAGTATAGTCTTTTTTCGAGACCTACAGACATTGGCATCCCTTATACAGTATGCACTTTGAATTACACTGTAAAAATGTACATTCAAATTCAAATTTAATAACATGTGCTCATATGTTCTTTTTATCTGATTTTGTAGGGATTGTCTACATCTACACAGATTGATGTTAGTACAAGTCCTACTCCAGTTACCACTATGGCACAACCTCAAATACATGCGGTATGAACTTTTTTTTTTTTTTATTAGACTGCAAGAATTGGGTGCAACATGGCCCTCCTTATAAACTGCAGTGTGTCGGGTAAACTTTTGACGTGACCGATAGCGTTGGCGTGACACACCCACCAGTACCACGAGGACAAGGGAGACTAGAACCCGTGACCAACACCCTGCAATAGGGAAGATTTAGCCAACCAAGCTAGGGCCCCCACCCTGCGGTATGAACTTTTGATTGAAGACAAATAATTTATATTATTTTTATGTATGTACATTATTATTAACTTATAATCTGAACAATTTTGACTCACATGTATATATATTTTATGTGTTTTAATTTTACGAATAGGAACCATATCATACTCATCCATACAGGCCTCGGTATAGTCTATTTTCGACTCCATCTTATGATTATTGTGCTAGCATACCTATAGACACATCTGTCACATTGGCTACCACTCAGGTATGATATATATATTATATATACATCTTAAATTTATAGTGTATAAAAAATGTAGTGTACAAATTATGTACTTTGTAATTATTCATGTATATTTAATTTTGACTAAATGTTTATGTATCCATAATTTTAGAATTACGTCACCACAAGTGTTGCTGAGAGGACAGGACTTAGCTAGATGGAGGTACCTACATCATCATTTGATGTTAGTATTGTGATTTATGTACATAATGTATAGTTCATTATGCTCTAAAATCAAATTTAAAAAATGTATGTATTGTAAATTACAGGACCTCACCACTGTTGCATTTGGTAGTTTTGACATTGTGCCTCCTCCCGTTATTGAGGGACACCCATCTCATGTGGTATTTATTTTATTATGTAGTGATTATTTAATTTATTTGCAAGCTAGATTTTGAGACCCATTTCAATTAAGCATGTACATGATGAGATGTGCCTCATGTTACACAGGGTGATCCATCTAGCTCACAGGGTGTCGAACATGACGAGATAGCTCATATTACACATGATGATCCATCTGAGTCCTCTTCGCATGGAGTAAAGAGGACATTCGATCAAATAGATTAGGTATTTTTTGCACCTATAGATTGTGTTTTTATGATGTATATTATTTATGATGTATACACTTTGTGTTACGATAGTTTAAACGGTATGTTAGACCATGTTTTTTTTCACTTCATAGATCATGTTATGATGTATGTTAGACCATGTACTATTTTTTTATGAATTCTTATCATGCTTTTTTATCTAGTATATATTATTATGTTTCACCATGTTTTAAGTATATTCAAACCATTTTCTTTATTCTGACATATTTTATTCATGAACACATGACACATTTTGTAAGTATGTATGCAAGATGAACAATAATTTTAACTATCTATAGAGCATTATTGGATAAATATCACATCAAATTTATGCATTGAGATTCATACAAATAAAATTGACCTACTAGATTAAAAAATGTATTGATAACGTACCTAACAATGTATCATAAGTGATCTTAATGTATTGTTTGGTAATGTAAGACTCATTATCACCTAATAAGACCTATTATGTGGTAGTAAACATATGAATACCTCTCATAACCTATAACAGACATAATGACCGATTAGGACTCCTATGTCTCCTTAAGACACACATGTATGGATAACATACCTAACAATATATCATAAGTGATCTTAATGTGTTGTTTGGTAATGTAAGACTCATTATCACCTAATAAGACCTATTATGTGGTAGTAAACATATGAATACCTATCATAACCTATAACAAAAATAATGACCTATTAGGACTCCTATGTCCCCTTAAGACACACATGTATGGATAATGTACCTAACAATGTATCATAAGTGATCTTAATGTGTTGTTTGGTAATGTAAGACTCATTATCACCTAATAATACCTATTATGTGCTACTAAACATATTAAGACTTATTAAAATGTATAGAAATTATTATGACCTATTAGGACTCCCATGTACCCTTAAGACACACATGTATGGATAATGTACCTAACAATGTATCATAAGTGATCTTAATGTGTTGTTTGGTAATGTAATATATAATCAATACAATGAATACAATGAGTAATGGTCTAACATATAATCAATACAATGAGTAATGATCTTTAAATTATCATGTGCAAGTGACTTGTTTTTAATATTACAATCAATAGTAATTTGAAACTTCAGACAAACATTAATTTAAACATGCTTGAATGTAAAAGTAATGGAACAAAATAGGAGGTCATTACTTAAATTGATAATTAATTTACAATTTATCAAGTGCATACCTTTAACTTTCAAATAGAAGTAAACTCTGATTTTTGAATTAGTTTGTACAACATATTTCACAATATATGTAAGACAATGTCAATGATATATTTATAGTTCAGTGAACTCAAACCATAAAATTGGTCCAACACATCTCTTCAAATTAGGTCTTGTAAAATAAAAATGTAAAGCAAAAACACACATGTTAATAAACACATAAATTAATATTCAAGGTATCTGAACTATGTAAATATACATGTATAATTTTTATGTACTTACTATGTGAAATTGCACAAGATGTTGATGTTCGATCCACTTTAACATTTAAATTTGCATAAATTGTAATTGAAACCTGAATAAGAGGTAAATAAGTTCTCTAAATTGGTATTGAAAACACAAACATACATGTAATTAAATTATATAAGTACATATATATATATAAATAATGCAATAATGAAAAAACTTACATGTGTTTGATTTAAATGTAGTCATCCCACTGTACCATCTACATCCTCTCTCTTTTGCAATGCATTTATGATTGTCTCATGCTTGTCCATTGAAATTGTCCATAATACCTTATTGGTGGGTCTCCCTTTGTATCTTTCTAATTTGATATTTGTTGCCACAACCAAATGAGAATAGTGTAAAATCTTCTTTTCGATTTGGTAGTCTTCAAATGCTGGCAAACCATTTCTTCTTGTTAGGTATCTACATAGCCAGGTGCCAGCTACAATGACAGACCCGATTGGATACTCAAAACCATCATCATCTACTTGATGGCATGTCAATTTTTTCTTAGGTTCCACACATCTAGCTAGCCAATACTCAGTATTTTCATCATTATCACTAGGTGCAATAACAGCATAAACATGTCCTACAAGATAAGATAAAGTATAGAAACACTTTAATCACATGAGTGTACATATGCAAATTATATAAATTGAAGCATGAGATCACAAAAAAATCTAATTAAATTGTGCATACCAAGTTCTATGAGGTTTGAAATACAATCATAGTCTTCTGATGCAAAAGTAACATTATGGCCTTCATTTACTATATCATCGTCAAAATGTGTGTCAATCAGTGCTAATGATCTTTGTTGCCAATCTTCAACCCATTCTGTATTTTCACATTCTTCCCATTCACCTGCAAGACAAAATTGACAAAAACAAGCAAGCTCCCTAGTCCATATAGACCAAGTGTTAGAATCTGAACTCCTAAATGAATGCCATTTAGCTGACCCACTAATTGTATCACAATCATATCTTGAAGGGATATTATTTTCTTCAACTAGGTAGAAGAAACATTTGATTGTAGAGTTTTGACTTGATCCCGTGTATAAATATTTGTTACACCATTCGACAATCTCATGTGCATTTTTTAATTTAGCTTTTTCCTCATATTTTATTTTCTCTCTACTAAGGGCTCTCTTCACGCATGCACCAGCACCATCATGTTCTCCTTTACCATGTCCAGCCTCAAAAAAACTCCACACATGTTGGATGTTAGTTTGCTTATGTGTCCTACTCAACCAATAGAACATTCTAGCATTCTTGAATTGCCCTCTACAATTATCTGACCATATCCAACGTTGTGTCATTTGAATTTGTCTCTTTTTTAAATTATCATAAAAGACCTTGAAACAATATTGGACAAACTTAGATGAATAAAGTTTATTATCACTTAAATAAAAATGGTACTCTCTCAATATTTTTTGATCTTCCTCTATACTATCAGGTGCATGCCTATAAACTATATGAACATAAATTATTACTTGCACTGAATTTTTAATATTGTGGTTGTACCTCTTCTTGTGGTACAAGCGTGTAGTTCTCTGCAAAGTCAACAACTAAAAGTATAGTACCAATTGAAAATGTATTCTTACATATGCGAAACTATCCATCAAGCCATCTAGAATATTGAGAGTGTTTAACATATTTTGGTATGATCACACTCTTAAAATCATCCATAAATGCATGACAACTAACTTTATCTATAACTAGATCACACCTTCTTCCAATATTCCCATCCTTCAATGGATATTCAATAGTTTTGAATCTTTTTACCTCAACTAATTGTTGTCCAAAAGTAGTCAAAGCATTTTCATGCAAACATTCATCTAACAAAGAAAGATTGCCACACATATCACATGTACTAGAAAGACATGCATTGAAAAGAAAGTATTGATCATTAGGTGGATTACAAAACAAACCTGATATGAAATCTTTTATAGTTTGAGGTGGTATTTTTATACCACATTCTTGCAACATTTCTTTACTATGCATGGTACCACATATAGATCAAAATACATCATAATGGTAACAAAATTGAATACGAGTTTTACAACAACATGTGATTCTTTCCTTGTTAATCCTTACATACCATGGTTTACACTTTTCAAAAGATCTTTGACTAATGGTAATATTTAATACCTTACCATCCACAAATTTTTTAAACAATTTAGTTTGAGTCATATCCAAAAGCTGTTTAGGATGTGGATCACGTATTTTTGACCCAATTCTCAATTTAAGAACATCTCTTGAATTAGGTGATACTCTTGTATTATCATGCCAAAAAATTTCAATCAAACTTTTGACTTCACTACTAAGTTTTATATCACATCTTGGGAGTCTATCACTAGAAGTCCATAAAATATTTGTTGGATCACATTCAAAGTTAACCCTTCTCTTTATAGCTCTTTCTAAAGTCTTACTATTCACATTAAGATATCCACTTATGTTGCTAATCAATCTTTTTTCAAATGTTGATATGTTAACTAAAGCTATTGTTATTGCTCGTCGTGTTGCATTCTTATCTTTAGACCGACTTCTCTTTCTGATAACATCAAAGCCACTAGCAACAGTGGATACAACTTGTTTTAAAGACTCATTTTTATTCTTCAATTTTGCATACATTCCCAACCTTCTCATTACTTTTCGCATTTTAGACATTTTAATTAGTTGCAACATTAGTTGACATTGAAACGCAAATTTCTTATTATAAAAAAAATGCCTATACAATCTATTAGCATGTGTCCTAATTTGTCTCCATGAAACCAATCCCTCAAGATTATCTAACACATCATTAGGAATATGAAAATTATGTTCAGACACTTTAGTATCATCCTGACATGTTTGTTCAGTAGTTGGTGTTTCTATGTCTACATTCATGCAATTTTTATTTTCAAACACTTTACTATTTTCACTGTTATTTGGGATTTGAATATCATTTTCAAATTTTCTTGGTATTTCTTTCGGGGAAGGCATTTCAATTGGAGTGTTTTGTGCATGACCGTTTGACAATTTCTTCTCATGAAGAAAATCTAAATCATTTAAATCATAACCTACTTCTAAAAAATCACCAATTTCATCACGAGAGAAAATTTGAGGGTTTGGAGACACACCTGTATTGGATACATGATTAGAATGTGCACCTGAATTTTCTTGTATTAGGTTCTCTTCTTTGACCTCTTCATCCATCATGGTATCTTCAATGTCTTTCTCCTTTGAAACATTGTTCAAGTCTCTAATTCTCTGTCTTCTCTCTTATTGACGTCGTGCTTCATTCTCTTTATTTGCTACAATCTCCTCATCTGTGAAAAATTTTCCTTTCTTCTTTCTTCATTGTTTTGATCCCATGTTTGCACCAACTTTGAATTTGAATCAGTAGCTTGCAAATTGTATAAGAGGACAAGAAAACAAAATAAGCATGATAGAATTCATTGTTACAGATCGAAACTATTATTCAATCATTTCAATCATTGAAACTCGGTCTGTGGGGCAACTTTTGGGGCCCAACAGGTACTCAATTTCTTAAAAATTTGGCACCTAATTGTTTAAAAATTGGTTACCCGTTTATAAATTGGGTACTCGATTTTTAAAAAGAATCGGGTGCCTGATTTGTAAGCAATCGGGTACAATGGTTAAAAGCAATCAGGTGCCCGATTTTTGAGACATGAGCAAGAATTTGGTATGGCTCCCAACTTTTGCATGGGGTTTTGCCTTGGGGAAAGGCATGGCATAGGCTTTGTCCCACCAAGCCATGCCTTTATGATCCTTTTTTTTTCTAAGGCATTTAATCGACAATTTCTGGTATTGTCGTAATTTTTTTATAGTCGTTCCCATTGAGTTTTTTGATGAGACAAAAATCCATTATAGGTCTTACTTTTCTTATTTCAAAAATGTAAATTTTATAGTGTTATTAGTTTATTTTCTATTTTTCTATTATTTATTAATCAAAACTATCTCCTAAACGTTGAAAACTGACATTCACTAAAACTTTAATAACTTTTTTATTTTATATTTTTTCTTAAATTAATTTATATGTCATCAATCTACATACAATTCTTTTCATGTTAAAAAAAAAATGAAAAAAGTGGGATTTTGATCAAATTATGTGGTCCGTACATAAGAGGTTTTAAAATTTAACTTTATAGCCAATTAATAATTATTAATAATAAAATTATTCAATAAAAAATTAAGGCAAAATATTGTCATCAATCTTAGGTGTATTAAGTACCTCCTTTTAAAAGGATTTGCGAAAATTCATTTATTTGTGTCAAATTATGGTGTCCATACACGAGGGTGGTATGGTCCTGAAACAAGCATTTTGAAAAAGTGGTTTTTAAAGATCCATACCAAAAAAAATCTATCATATGGGTACACAAATAAATTACATATTTAAAAACTAGATTCCGAACACTAAAAAAATTATTTCTGCAGTTTTTTTATATTCAATCTCTAAATACCTCAAATTTTGACATCAATTGACAAAAAATTTCAAAAACAGGAAAAACACTTCCACTTTTTGGCCAAAAGTGAGACCCAACTTCTTGCACTGACCCTACTATACTTCTCTCTCAAAACAAATTTTAGAAATATATGACAGTAAACTTCTCCCTCTTTGACAACACATGCCAAAGACAAAACATATCGAATTAGTATCAATGTACCATGAGTACTGATTCATATGCAATATTTTCTTATGCTACATCAACTGATTGATCTTCAACTTGGTTCTTGTTGATGCATCATTAAAACTTTATTTAGTGAGCTTTAGATAGGGGAATGACCCCTAACTTACCTCTTAGATACAAGAATGCATCATTAGGTAATGGCTTGGTGAATATGTCTACAATCTATTATTTTGTATGAACATATTCCAATCTGATTTCTTTATCCTGCACCAATTCTCTGACAAAATGATATTTTATAGCAATATGCTTAGTTTTGGAATGTGTCATTGGGTTCTTTGATATGTTAATTGTGTTGGTGTTATCACAATACATGACAATTGGTTCTTTGATCTCAACTTTCATGCCTTCCAACAACTATTTAAACCAAAAAATATTAGAATAGTTCACTACTATTGCAACATATTCTACTTCTGTTGTAGATTGGGATGTGCAATTTTTCTTTTTGCTTGTCCAAGATACTAACCTTTTTACCAAGAAAAAATGCTCCACCACTTGTACTCTTTTTTTCATCAAGATTTCTTACCCAATCAGCATGAGTGAATACCTTTAGTTCTAAGTTTCCTCCGAGCTTGTACCATAAGCCATAGTCTTCAATACCTTTCAGAGATCTCAAAATTCTTTTGATTGCCATCATATGATTTTCTTTGGGTTTAGCTGAGAATCTTGTCACTATCCCAACTACTAAAAATTTTCCAATCATTGATCTATATAAAGTCTAATCTACCTCTTTTGAATCATCATCTTTGGTAAGTTTTAGTCCAATACACATGGGGTTCCAACAGGTTTAGAATCTTCCATTCCAAATTTCTTGAGTATCTCTTTGATATACTTAGATTGAGTAATGTAGATATCATTCTTGCTCTGTTGTATCTATAGTCCAACAAAGAATTGTATCTCACCAAACATGGACATTTCAAACTCTTTGTTCATTTTTTTTGAAAATTCTTTGCATAGATCATCATTCCCTATAAATAGAGTGTCATTCACAAAAAAAAATTCCAATACAATCTTGTTATCTGGTCTTTCCTTGAAGTACAAACTATTGTTATCATTAGTTCTCTGAAAACCAATTTGACAATTTTTGCATAAACCAACATCTAGTTTCTTCAAACTAGGAATACCTCTCACTTTTCTAAATTTCCTTATCTTGACCATACTATCAAAGTTTACATGACATAATCTTTTGTGCCATAACCAACTTTCTTCCATTTGAGCAATAAAACATGAACAATCACCAAGATTAAGATAAAATAGGTTACTCTCTTGTTTGTTTGCCTAATCCAATTAGATTGCCTTTGTCATCCAATAGTCTTGCCTTGCCATGCATGAAGTCTACCTTGAATCCAATGTTGATTAGTTGTGCCACCCTTAGTAGATTATGTTTTAGTCCTTCAACCCAATAGACATTGTCACATGTACAAGTTCTTTGGTTAATGAGATTTGGCTTTTCCCTTTTATGCAACAAGCTTCATTGTTTCCAAACCTTACACTACCACCATCATAGTCTTCAAAGTGTTCAAACTTTTTTTTTTCTCTAGTCATATGATGTATAAATCCACTTTCTATGATCCATGTGTCATTCTTACTGACATGAGAGATAAGTGTCATCTTATCTTCTTCTTCATCAGATCCATCTTTCACAACAATGTATACTATTTCATCTTCACTATTATCAAAATCTTTAGCCATAAAACAAGTCTTCTTACCTTTGTCCTTGAATGATTTGTGATTTTTGAAATCCTTCTTGCCATTACACTTGTGACTTTTCTTCTCATCCTTGCTTTCTTTGTTTGGGCACCTGGCAGCAATATGACCAATTTCTTCCCATGAAAAGCAGATTAGGGGAAGTGTACCTTTGTATTTTCCTCTGCCTCTAGCCTTGCAAGTAAAGCTTCAACAACTTCAAGATCACTATCAGAACTTTCCTCTGATTCTTCTTCACTTTCCAACTGAATGTCCTTTGTTTTCTTGCCTTTCTCCTTAAGTGAAAGTTTGGCCTCAAATGCAAATTCAATATTCTTGGAAGCTAGAAAATAATTGTCATAGTTGTCTAGCTCAAACGTTGTCAATCTTCCTACTAAGGTATCCAAATTTATCTTGTGATTTGGCTCACACCTCTTTTCTTGAATAGCACATACTCTAATTGCATAGATAGGAAGAAACGTTCTGAGAACTTTACTTACAATAGTTTCTTCCTTGATTTCTCCTCTAGAAGGTTTGATTGCACTGACACTAGCTTTGATTCTTTCCACATACTTGGCAACATTTTCATCTTCTCTCATTCTTGTTTGATCAAACTGTCCTTGAAGGCTTTCTTCTTTGGCTCTCTTTACATTTTCATCACCACCATAGATGTCCTTTATCTTGTTCCACATATCAAAAGTAGTTTTGCAGTCCTTGATCTCATCAAATTCATCATAGCTAAGAGAAAATGCAATATCAATCATCATGGTGTTATGGTTATTTTTCTCAACAATATCTCCAATAGATAATGTACCAATAGGAGTTGTGTATTCTTTATCAAGGTATTTCAAGCCCGAATCACTAATGCAAGCTAGATGAAGTCTCATGAGTCCCTGCCATGTTGAAAAGTTGTCTCTATTAAGCTTTGGAATCTCTCTCTTGTAAGTCATCCTAATCTTTTAGCTTAGGTCCTTGAAACCTTTCCTACAAGCACCAAAAGCTATGATACCAATTGTTGGAAATATAGGAGTAACTAAGAGGTGGGGGTGAATCAGTTATCACTAAAATAAATCTTAGATCCCTTGGATGTTAACAATAAAAATTGATTATTTTTGTTATTCGGTAAACACATAGAAGATGTTGTAACTTGGTAAATGCAAAGAGTGATTTACTTTTAACTGATCTTAAAATATTAATAGTGATTAATTTGCAAGCATGAGAGAAATAACATGAACACATGAGACACCAGGATTTAATGTGGAAACCCAATATGGGAAAAACCACCAATGTAACTAGTTACTGTTTTCACTCTTTTAAAGTGAGCCCTAATAGGAGTCAACCCAATTAAAGGTTACAAAAAACATTGTTAGGTGTGACCTTATTAGATGATTTAATCGCCTTGTAAGGAGTGGCCTTGCAAGAGGTCTTAAAACAATTCAATGGAACTATCACCTTGTTAGAGGATTTACAACTAGCTATTAAAAAAACTCTTTTAAGAGATTTTAGATCACTACTACAATGGTAAGAAAGTAACAATGAAATGACTTGATTTTGATGCAACTGAATTGCTGATTACAGATCTCTATTCTACTTCATACTTGATCCTTCTTGATCAAATAACATTTTTCTACTCCACAAGGATACCTTCTTATCCTTTAAGATTGCTCTTACTCTCTCTTTCTCAATTCAAGCAACTCATTTGCACACACACTAAAATCTCAACTTGACCTTTCATTTATACCATCCAGATTGTCAAGTTGGCTCAATTACAAATTACAATAACCAATAATCATCACCATTTTTGGCTAGAAATAATACTTAAAATAATTAAGCTTCTTATGTTAAAATAAAAAAATCCTTCATTGGCCAACCCTACTCAAGAAACATTGGTTTTGAGACAATTTCTTGTGTTAACCAACAAAAGCTTGGTTAACACTGCAAACTTGCAAAATCCTTTGGCAACTGAGTGAGCTCGGTGAACACTGACTCTGTCCAACTTTCCTTTGCTAACCATGAGAATTCAATTAATATTGTTTCTTGCTAGAATTCTTTCGATACTCGAGTGAGCTCAGTGATACTGTCTTCATAGACTAATCTTTAGGAATGCTTAGTAGACAAGTAAAACTATCTTGCTGACCAAGTGAGCTCGGTAAGCATTGAATGAAAAATAATATGACATTTGTGTAACATCAAACAACACACAATTAGACAATTGTATCCAACACCTTAGTGACAATTTATGCAAATTTATATGTTTAAGGTGGATTGAACATCAACATCTTGTGCACTTACACATGGTGAGTACATACATTACACATATTTATGTAATTCAGATAGCTCATATCAATTTATGCTTTTATTATAACATGTTTTTATTTTACAATTTTAGTTTGTAGGACCTCATTTGAAGAAATGTGTTGAACCAATTTTATATTTTGAGTTCACTTCTATTTATGTCATTTACATTGTCTTACATATATTGTGACCCAAATAATTTCACTCTTTTGAAGTAAGCTTAGCTAGGAGCTAACCTTGTTAAAGGTATACATGTACATTTTTAGTGTGACCTGGTTAGAGGGTTTTAACATTTGATCATCTTAAAATGGAATCATTTCCATGTTAAGAGTGTTTATCCCTCCAAGTAAGTGGTCTAGGGTCATGTTAAGCACCTTGAATGGGTCCTTGCATGGATCTAGTTGTTGTCCCCCTATTCTACTTCTCTCTCTATTTCCAGCCTATTGCTAACAACTTGCTCTATGAAACTGAGAACTTTGACTTTTGGGTCAAGGATGACCTAGTGGGTCAAGGTCAACCTTAATCCTAACCTAGTTCAAGGATGACCTCAACCCTAACCTAGGGTAGGTCTCATTTTCAATTTTTGGGAGTTTTGGGATCTCGAGCTTTGGAAAAGAAACTTTCTCGCTCTAGGTTGGTTGTTTCAGGTTTCAGAATGGTAGAATCTTAAATTACATTTAATTTAGGTCCATTTCTATGGGTTAAGGTTAACTAAGATTTAATGCTCCCATGTTGGCCTTCTCTAGGAGTTGTGCCCTAGATCTCTATATAAGGAAGCCTTTATCCCTCATTTTGATATCCATGATTCATAAGTGCATATACTTTTTTGGAGAAAAGTTATTATCTACTTTTTATGAAGAGCACCTACAATCCTTTATCAAACATTCTATCATTTAAGCATTCAAATTTTCCATTGAAGATCAAGGATTGAAACATTCAATCCTTTGAAGGGATTTGGTTTAAGCATTCAAGATTCATCATTCAAAACACTAGATCGAGCCATCATGGTGTGTGATCTTCTTTCAAGATCCTTTGTTCATCTTCAAGATCTATTCATTCTTCTATCAAGGTGGATTCTAAGCATACAATCATGGAAGTTTCAATTTACATTTGTTAATGTTATGTTCAAGCTTTCATATCAATATACTTGTTTGCATTTCAAATACTTGTTTATATTTCAAATACAATCGCATATCTATTGAATATCATAACTTCATTTTTAGATTTTCTTCTACTAATTGCTAGCATTCTTTATTTCAATTTAATTATTAATTAAAACCCCTCATCCAAATAGAAAAACCATTTTTATTGTAGAAATAGGTGTAGAACGATGAATTGAAGAGAATATTTAGATACCCTTTTCATTGAACTTGTGATATCCACAAACAGAAATTTTGTTGAAGTAGCGCAAGTCAAGGTCAACTTTTCAGGGTAAAATTGTGCCCTAGGGTAGGATTGTGCCCTACTATCAAAGTCAAGTTCAACCTTCAAAAGGAAAAAATATTTATGGGTTTTCTCCATCTTGACATTTCCAGTCCAAAATGGTTTGTAAATTTTCAAGAAACTGCATACAGACATCAAAAAATAACACTTTCCAGATTCAAGGTTAGTATTTGTCTTTTATTTTTTTTAGGATTTAAGCATGTACTTCCTCATAATAGAAAGATCATATAACCCCCTCTCCCCCTATCTTCCATCACATGATCCATTTTTGCATTGATCACTTTCTTACAAAGTGCTTAATCAATTTGGATCATTACATTGAAAATTAGGGTTAAGGAATGAAACCTTCTTCTTTTTTCAATTCAAACATAAAGATAATATAGACCTTATCACTCACTGATCCTATCTAAAGAGTGGCTTTTTCTAAAGGACAAAAAAACATCACTAGTTTATGTTTTTGATTAAGAAAAATAGGTTTTATAGGGATCCTAAAATCCAAAAGTCCTTACATAACAAAGGGCTACAAATTAATCAAAACGAGCCCAACAATAGAACAATGGCCAATAGAAAGGCTAGAACAAAAAATAGGCAAAGAGCCAAAAAGAAAAATACCTAAAGAGACAATAGAAACCAAAGACATAACTTGAAAATTCTTTACTTACTCCCTCAACTTCCTTTTGAGGTCTTGGATAGTCTCTACCACTTCATAGGCTCTCTGATTCTCCTCTGCCATGAATTCCTGGTTCATCTCATAGGTTCGATCCAAGTGGCTTTGGGTTATGTCTATTATGGTGTCCTCTTCCATCCTATCTTCATCATTGTCCTTCTCATCCTTCTCCACAAAAAACCCCCTGGCTTTCAACTTACCACCAAGACTAAAAATGTTTTCATTGAGAGAATTCAAAGTAGTGAGTATCTGATTAGCCATGTTGTGGTTGAACATCTCTAAATTTTGCAACCTTTTTTCAACCAACCTTATTCGATCCAGCTGGTCTGACGGGTTCCCTTTCTCATTCCTCTTCCCCTAGCTTTCCATCTGTCCCATTCTATCTTTTACCTCCTCCAACTCATGAAAAATCCATTTAACAAATTGAAGGTTATCAATCATGTTATTTTTTGCAATGTTCAAAAAATTCATACCCACCTCCCTCGCATTGTCTATGATGGCCACTAGTGTCAGTTCTATTAGTTCCTCCAATTGGATCTTGCCCTCTTTTTCTTCAAGGATTTGGGGATTCATAACTTCTCTCACAATCCCCATTTTTGAGGTTCTGGCATTGAATTTTTTTCAAGCCATATGCCTATCTTTTATAACACCCTCACTGCTTCCCTCCTCCATTTTCTCATTTTCTTGCTCTTGTGGAGGAACGGGAAGGGGAGAGAGCACAGAGAGCTCTAGACCCATATCATTTTTCCCCTCTAGAGGCATGTCCTCCTCTTTATTCCTCTTCTACTTCTTTTTGCAGTTACCAATCAACTCCTCTCTAGTCTCAACATCCACCCCCTTATTCTCCTCATCTGTGTCCATATCTTCTCCATCCTCATTGTACTCTTCTTCACCCTGACTAGCTATTTTGGGCACATGACCCCTAGGGCTTTTCCTACAAGGAACATTACTTGGAGTATCCTTGTCTCTTCCCATAGTTTTCTTCCCCAATGAATGATATTCTTCCTCCTCCTCCAAGCTTAAGCTCTAGATTGCTTCCTTTTCTAAGGATAAATTGGAGCTCCCCGTCTCCTCAGAAGCAACCACAACATGAGACAAGGATTTCCTCCTAGATTGAGCTTTAAAATATTCATAGAGAAAAACAAGTAAACCCTCATGCAGGGAAGGGTTAGCACTAGGTTTTTTCTTATACCTTGAAATATTGTTGTTCATGGAAGAATATAGGTAAAAAGGAAAAGAAATCTTAGCCCCATAATAGAAATGATTGAGCAAAACTAAATGATGGGTTCTAACCCTATCAAACCTCATGTCCAAAGAAATAAACTTAATAATGGCCCTTAACACATACCTCCATAACTTCTTAATTGAGTCCATATCATAGTAGGTCTCACTCTTCACCATCTCCTTCTCATTTGTGTTCTTGGCAAAATCCTTTACCACATTCACAAAAAAAAATTTATCCCTATAGAAATGTAAACCCTCCTTAGGGATTTCAGTGACGTGGGCGATGACCTCCACATTAACATGATATGACACCCCATCAATCTTAACCTTGCCATCCTTCCAAGAATTTACCATGAGATTGGTAATCACCAAGTCATACCCATGAAGCTTGGTGATGTAGTTTACAATGCCTCCCTTTTCAAGTTTCTCCCAGACCTTGGTTCTCTATTTCCATTTGTCTGGATCTCCAACTAGTTCTATTCTAACATCACTAATCGATGTTATCATATAGGATTTGATAGAATTTTTAGGTCCACATAGGTAAGAGATTTTTCTCCTACAATGGTAAGAAAGTAACAGTCAGATGATCTATAAGATTTAGCACTACCTTTCTTGTTCAGGTATATGTTTTTCTCTGTCTTCTTCCTCTTCTAATCTTTGTTTGATTGATTCACTTCTTTAGACTTTCACTTTTCCCTAACTCTGCTTGATCTTCTTCTACTCTGCTTGGTTCACCTTGCTTCTTTCTTTCTCCTTTCTCCATACAAATCTCCAACTCAACAATATCAATTAGAAACAAAAAAAAAAATCCAACATCTCCTTACATAGTAACCTCTCTTCTTACAAAATCTTCAAAGTTTTGTCTCTTAATTACATCCGTCAATCTCATATTCAATATACCTAGTCACTTACAAAATAGAACTTTCATTGAACTTTGTGCTTATCTTTATCTCATTTCAATATCCATCATTAGATATTAATTGTATTACTCTAGTTGTAGATCTTGTAAGAAACTTTTCCTTTAGCCTTTGACCTTCTCAAACATTCTTTATTTTCACATTAAGTCAGCCTCAGATTATGTCTTTCATAACTTGTTCGTCTAGCTCATACTTAGTAAATATTACATTTCAGTCAGGAAATACATCATTCAATTAACATATGAATTATTTAGTTAACATTAAACTTCAACTTGTCTTTTCAAAATGCTCGATTAATAGTGTAGTAGCTCAGGTAATATTGTGCTCCTTTCACCTTGTCACTCAGTGTAGCTTGTATAGCTTGATGAATACATAGAATTCATCATTACATTAGAGAATTACATGATCATAAAATGATCAAATTAATATTACATTATCACTATCCAACTCATTCAATTTCCCATTGAATACCATACATATCAACTATATCATCATCATACTTTCTTTTTATCCTCTTAATCAATAAAATGATATGGCACTCTAATGAATTAGCATAATGTCTAGCCAACTAAGACTTCGACATCAATGATTACATAACAACATATATTACTCGTTTGCATACATTCATAGCATTCTCAGTTACATCATCAATTAAGGCTAATAATCTCCCCCTTTGGCATTGATAGAAACACATAAACATATGATTTCACATTATAAAATATTACATAAGATAATCAAATGTATGTATTGACAACAATACAACTTTTTGGGTCTTTAATTTTATTCAAGTTCTCTACAACAGAATTCATCATTAGGTGTACTCAGCATATATCTTCAACAACATCAATCTTCAACATTTCTCCCCCTTAGGGTATGTCTCTTTCTAATAAATAGTATCTTCATTCTTCTATATTAGCTTCTTGATTCTCTCCTTTTGGTTATTCTCTCCATTTTTATGCATTCTCTCCCATAGTATATCACTCCCTTACTTATTATCTCCCCCTTCAATAACAATTCCAAATGTAACTATAAGTTCCAATGTGAAACTTAAAAAACTTTTTTAGTTATACCTTGTACCTTGCATGTGGTATTTACTTTAATTTCACTACCACCATTTTCACAACTCCAAAACTACTCATAAAGTGTGAACTCTTGCATCAACTCCACAAAGATATTTATGTTCATCCATGAATTGATGCAACATGCATCTTCACTTAATTTTAAATAGGGGAAAGACCCCTAGTTTAGCTCTTAGATACTCAAAAGAATCTTTAGGAAGTGGCTTAGTAAATATGTCAATAATTTTCTCCTTAGACTTCACATATTCAATCCTAGCTTGTTTATCTTGTTCTTGATGCTTGAAGTAGTGATACTTGATTGATATATGTTTTATCTTTGCATGCATCACCAAATTCTTTGATCTTTTTATTGCACTGGTGTTATTACAATAAATAATAACAAGCTAGGTTATC
Source organism: Cupressus sempervirens (assembly GCA_028749045.1). Lineage (NCBI taxonomy): Eukaryota > Viridiplantae > Streptophyta > Pinopsida > Cupressales > Cupressaceae > Cupressus > Cupressus sempervirens. The sequence goes on along the minus strand of CM053792.1, from coordinate 652,040,924 downwards.
TCTTCTTTCATTTCTTTAAATAGTTTCTTAATCCAAACAATATTAGAATAATTAATTATAGTAGTAACATACTCAAATTCAGCAGTAGATTGTGAAATGTAGTTTTGTTTCTTTCTTAACCATTTTATCAATCTTTCTTCATAGAAGAAAGAACCACCACTTGTGATTTTTCTATCATCAACATTACCAACCCAATCAAGATCAGTATAGACTTTAAGAGTAAAGTCACCATCTTGTTTATACCATAATCCAAAATCTTCAATCCCTTTAAGATATCAGAATATCCTCTTGACAGTAGTCATGTGTGTTTCATTTGGATTAGATGAAAATATTGCAACAATACCAACAACATGTGCAATATCTAGCCTGCTATGCACAACATATTGCAATTGACAAATCATTGATTTTTATTGAGTTTCATTTACCTCATCAATAGTGTCTAGTTTTGATCATTTCACTCCAGTCACCATAGGTGCATCAATTGGTCTTGACTCATCCATTCCAAATGTTATCAAGATTTCCTTTACATACTTATATATATCATTCTTTTTTTGATGAACTTGTAAGCCAATGAAGATTTTGATCTCACCAAACATTGACATCTCAAATTCTTTACTCATTTGATTAAAAAATGATTTACATAGAAAATCATTTCCACCAAATATAACATCATCCACAAAAATTTCAACAATCAACACTGTATTTTAATATTCACTCTTCAAATATAGATTATTGTTCTCACTTGTTTTAAAAAATCCAATTTTAATAAAATAAGAATGTAACCTTTCATACCATGCTCTCAATACTTGCTTCAGTCCATATAGTGCCTTGTTCAATTTGCAAATTAGGTTCTTTTGATTAGGTTCAACAAATCCTTTTGGTTGTTCTATGTAGACTTATTCTTCAAGTATTCCATTGAGAAATGCATATTTGACATCCATTTTATACACTTTGAACTTCTTGTAAGTAGCATAGGCCAACAAGGTTCTTACACCTTCCAATCCTATCACAGGTGCAAAAGTATCACCATAGTCTATTCCTTCATCTTGGGCACAACCTTTGCAAACTAGTCTTGCTTTGTTTCTCACCATTTCTCCATTTTCATTCAAATTATTCCTAAAAATCCACATTTTTCCTATCACATTTATTTCTATAGGTCTTGTTACTAGTGTCCATGTGTTATTCTTCTCTATCTGATCAATCTCTTCATTCATAGCATTTATCCAATCCTCATTATCAAGTGTGTTTGTAACTGTTGTAGGTTCAAAATCAACTATTAAACAAGTATTGTCTCTTGACTTAATTCTTGTCATCACTTAAGCACTCCTATCTCTAATTATTCATTCAAGTGAATGATTCTTTCTGACATATTTTTCTATCACAGGTTCAAGTCTTTGATTTTTAGTATTATTCTTACTCAGTTGGGGTTCATCTTCATGCTCAGGTTGTACTATTTATTTCTTAGGTAAAGCATATTGTTTCTTGATATACCTCTATTGTAACTTGGGTAGTGTATCAAGTACATCTTCATACACATATACAAATATGTTGTAATCTTCAAGTTCCTTCTTTCTTTCCACATTGTTCTTATCTACAAACTCATCAATTGTCACATTTACACTTTCAATCATTATGTTAGTAGCTTAGTTCAAACATTTATATGCTTTTCTCCTAGATGAATAGTTAAGGAAAGTGCATTCATCTCCTTTTGAATCAAAGTTACCATTCCTTGTGTCCTTATGAATGTAACACTACTTCCAAATATATTGAAATAACTCACATAAGGTGAATGACCATACCAGAGTACATAGGGTGTCATGTTTGTTCATTTCTTCAACTAAACTTGGTTGAGAGTATAAAATATAGTGCTTATGTCCTCTCTCCAAAACATTTGTACAACATATTTTTGAATCAGCAATTTCCTTGCATTGTCCACAATTAATCTATTTCTTCTCTTAGCAACTCCATTTTTTTGTGGTGTCCTCAGTGTAGATAACTATCTTTTAATACCATTCTCAACACAAAAGTTAGTGAATTCAACAAACATAAATTCACCACCTCTATTAGATATTAGACATTTCAATTGTTTACCAATTTCTTTCTCAAACCTATCCTTATACCATTTGAATGTATCAAAATCGTATGATTTTATCTTCATCAACATGATAGACATCATCCTAGTATAATCATCAACAAATAATATAAGTATTTGTCACCATAATAACTCTCCACTCTCATAGGTCCACATAGATTAGTATGAAATAATTCTAAAATATCATTAGAAGTGTGTGACTTTCTTAAAAGACTAGGCTTTTTCATCTTACCAAGCTAACACTCTTTTCACCTAGCATTCTAGGGCTCATGCGAATTTGGTAAGCCTCTAACTCTTTTCTTTCTACTAACCTTCACCATGTTCTCAAAATTTACATGACGCAACCTTTTAATGTGAAACCCATACATCCTCAACTTTAGGAAACAAACATGTATTAATAGTAGGATCAAGATAAAAAAAAATTATCTTTAGTTTTCATTCTAGTTCCAATCAGATTTCCTTCATCATCAAAGATTTTGACTTTTATGTTCTAAAACTCAAGCTTGTGACCTATTTTGTTCAACTGAGCAATACTCAAAAGATTATACTTTACTCCCTGTACCTAGCATGTGTAAGATAAGATAATTCTATTAATGTCCAACAAAAGACCACAACGTGGGTCTATGGGATTGGAAACTTACACCAAGAAGAAAGCAGACAAATGGAGCACCAAATGGTGTCCAAAAAAGAACAAGTATAACAAAAGAAGAAGAAAGCAAGAAACATCATGGAAAAGATTAGGTATCTATCCTCACAGGGAAAAATTCCAATAGCGACTGATCTATTTGGCTACCAAAGGCCCTGTGATGAAGCTGAGTGCTATGAGAGGAGTTTCATTGGTGAAGAGATCCCCTACATGGTCTCATGGATCTAGAATGGCCCATGTTAGGGAAACTTTATGGTCACTTCACACCCAAGCCGGAGCTAAGGTTGAGAAGAAGGTCATAATAAGCTATGCTTGGGTTTGACTCCTAGGAAATGATAGTTGTAAAGTATGGTCACGAAGCTATAAGGACTCATGGAGATAGAGTGCAATGTAATGCTAATCTGTGTACCCAAAAAAAATCTAAGAGGGATCTACAATCTCTAAACAAACAATAAAATTTTTGAGAGGATTTGATCAATACAAATCCATAAAACCCAAAAAACACCTGCATGCAAGAACCTATCATAAAGAAGAAAATACAAAGAAGAGGCAATGGTTTTGCTCTGAGAATATGAAAAATATATTATCAGACTAAAAAGATAAGATGAAATTTACAATTGATAAATCCTTATAGGAGATGGAAAACCTAAAACAAAAACCTTAAGAGGTAAATAAAATTTATTAATTATTAATTAATTATTAAATGTAAATGCAAGTGCATAAAGGGAAATCTTAAGAGGGGAGTAAATGTAATTTAATAAATTAAATTAAATTAACCCTTTACTATAACATTGCCCCTTAAGATGAGCAACAATGTAGCTACAAACAATCCATAAAAAGAAAGGAAACTACTATGCTAAACTAAAACTTGGGTCCTGACAAAAAGGCCTGATGAGGTACCCAATCATAACCAAATCTCTATGAAATGGAGAAATAGAGAAAACCCAGTGGGAAAAACCCTACTCCAAAAAGAGATAGAAAAGAAAAAAAGTACAAATGATATGTCTCAAGAGACTCTCTCAAGACCATAAGTACAATGAAAGCCCCCATGATAGAGGCTTGAGACTCCATAGCCCCCCCAGAATGGAAAAATCCTATGTCAATGAATATACCAATGTGATTCCAATATGAATGAACAAAAGGCAGTGGACAAGGAGGGTGAAACCCCTGAATGTAAGGTGAAGTTGGAAGTCCTAGTTGATACTCAAAGGATAATGTATGAGAATCCTGAAATGGAATCTCCAATGGAGGTGGGATAATAGGTGTGTTGAATCTAACATCTAAGAGGATATTTATGTCCTCTAATATACCCTCAACAAGTGGCTCGATGACTTGAGCTAAAATGGTAAGCAATGTTAAGTTAATCATGTTTAATAGATGGAATCTAAATAGGAGGTGAAGGTGTAGAAGTCACAACACTGGTCTCAAGAACAACACATAAGTTCAAGTGACCTGACTTCACCTTAGTAGTCTCTTGTGAAGAAGAGTGAGTCTCCAACAGTTGAGAAGGTTGACCAAAATGAGAGAAAGAGTATAGGTGGGAAGAGTGATCGACAATCCATATAGCAACAATATTGTATGTCTCACTATCTCTAATGTGCACTTAATCTTGTGCAAACTCAACTGTCTTCCCTCTCCCATTGTGTGTAAGCTAATAGATAGAGACAAGGTTAGAGGACAAATATGGAACACAAAGTACATCATGAAATGTATCATCATCAATTCCAATAGAACCTTTTCCACATATAGTCATAATAGTGTTGTTCCCCATCAAAATGTGTGGAGTAGGAGAAGCCTCAAAAAAATAGAACAAATCTTGAGAAGATTCAATCTGGTGTGAAGTACCTAAATCCAGTAACCATCTAGAAGAATGTGGAGTAGTAGTTGCACATAGTGGATGACCCTTTCCTATATCTTTACCATCTGACTAAAATGATGATGAAGAAGATCTATGAGAAGTAGACAGAATGTCAATATTTCTAATCTAAAGGAGAGATGTCAAATCTGAAATCTGTTTGGGATAGTCATCTAACGTCTTCTCATAGCAACATGACTCATCATGATTGGGCTTATTACAATAAGTAGAATTTGATATGTATGGCTTTGGTTTATCTACCTTAGGAGGAGGTGGGCCTAATGTGATGTGAGGACTAGAATCAATCTGAGACTATGTAGGATGTGACTTCTATTTCTTCTCCTTCATCCTAGAAGATGATCGAGCTACCAATGCATAAGTATGTGAACTTATGAGAGAATTCAACTGAGAGAGCTTAGCTTTCTCTCGAGTTAAACAATCACAAAAATCTCAAAAGATGGCTTGGTAAATATAGTACCCAAAGCATCCTTTGTGGAATAGAAGGTAGAAGAAAAAATCTAAAAGTTTCCATGAAGCTTAGAAAGAATTAGGTAAATGCACTTAGTGTCAATCTTTCTTTTTACACAACCCTGCAATAAAGATCTATGTTATTTGAGCTTCATCAAGAAGTCCTCAATGGAAGGAAAATAATCTAGTACAAGAGAGATAAGCTCTACCTCAATTTAAAATGCCTTGAACTCATTCACTACACCAAACAAGCCTTTAAGCTTGGTCTACATAGCTAGAGGGGTATTGCACCCATCAAGATGAAACTGTAGGCTATCAGATACCTATAAAGAAATCAACCCCATTGCATCATCCATATTTTTCTTGTTCTCCATGACCTTAAAAGGTCTTTTTTAAATTGTTTGTACTAAATCTAAACAAGACCACAACCCTATTAACTGGAGAAGGCATTTCATCAAGGACATCCATGTGTGGTAGTTATGAGGGGTCCAAAGTTCTTGACAAGAAGAGGTCTTAGTCATTGTTTTAGAACGTGTTGGATTATTTTTTGAAAAATTTTTGGTTTACTGATGTAAATAATAGAAACAATAATACAAGACACCCCCTCACAAGAATAAAAACCAAACCCTAGCTGCTAGAAGGAATGTGTATACAAGAAAAGAGAAAAAAGATTTAGTTTGAGAATCACATGTACCTTTGAGAAATACTGATGAAAATAATAGAGAATCTAGATAATTCTTAATAAGAGATGTTTGGTGCTTCTTTCGAATCATAAAATGGAGTTAAAATGAGCAAGTTATTCCCCCGACAGATAGAAAGCATAATCTAACTTCGAGCAAAAAGAAGGTAGCAAACTAGAAAAAAATCCAAAAAACACCTTCGCATGATCAAATTAGAGAAAAATGATTGCCAAGGCCTCCAGAAGGCTAAAAAAATAATTCTTTTTTTTTAATTAAAATAAAAGAGCATTGGCCCCTAGCCCCCCCACATGACTATGGGCTAGAGGCCAAGCAAAGCAGTGATGGAGAGTGGGTGTCACAAACAACAATGGAAGCACTTAGGTGTCGTCGAAGTGGTGCATTAGTGATTAGCGAGCAGTGTCACAGTGGAGAGATCTAGTGGAGGCTATTGTAGGTTATGGTGACTGTGTAAGGTTTTTGTGGTGGTTTGAAGACCGTTGCGGTTTGCAACAAACTGCTACAAAAATTTTATGAACATTGCAATTACAAAACCATGTGAAAATATTTTTTTGTGATTTTTTTATTTTTTCTACCTCGAAGTGCATGTCAAAGGTCATACAACCCTGGTATGCAAAAAACATTTTCCTCCCCAGTCATCATTTTCCAAAATTGACAACTTTACATGAAAATGGGGGTTTTGAAATCTTCCAAATCCAACTGTGAGGTTTTTTTGGGTCAAAGTGCTCCAAATTTCAAAGAACCCCCTATTTCCACAACAACAACAACAACAAAAACAAAAAAAACCCAAAAAAGCTAGATTTATTATGTCAAACACTTGTTCCTCTTTTTCTCCAAATAAAAACAAGCTGTAATAGGTTAGACTCTAATACCGTGTAGGATTTGATCAATACAAATCCACAAAACCTAAAGAACACCTACATGCAAGAACTTGTCACAAAGAAGAAATGACAAGGAAGTGGCAAGGGTTTTTCTTCTGAGAATATGAAAAATATATTATCAGACTGAAAAGAGAAAATGAAATTTACAATTGATCAATCCTTATAGAAGGAGATCAAAATCCTAAAAGAGAAACCCTAAGAGGTAAATGACATTTATTAATTACTAATTAATTATTAAATCAAAATACAAGCTCATAAAGGGAAATCATAAGAAGGGAGTAAAGGTAATTTAATAAATGAAATAAAACTAACCCTTTACTCTAACAATATGTATCATCACATCTGATTTTATCATTCAACATTAATGATCCTCTATCTTTCACTGGATATGGAACATCATTACCTAACTTAACAGTTCTACCATCATCAATTTCTTCAAGTTTGTCAAATTTACTTATGTCACCAGTCATCTAATGTGAGCATTAACTATCTATGATCCATATATCATTATGCTAACATGTGAAATAAGCACTTTTTCACTTTTATACATTTATCCATTGGGATCTTCCTTGATAGCAACATACACCAATACAACTGCTTCCTTCTCGTCATCGGTATTGGACTCAGTGTGCTCCTCTTTAGCAATGTAATCTGATTTCTTTCCTTTATCTTTGTAATCCTTGTTCTTCATGTACTTGTGATCTTTCTTGTCATTTTTGTCACTCTTACTTATGTTAGGATACTTAGCTAAAAAATGACCAACTTCATTACACTTAGAATAGATTAGGTATAGTTTGCCTTTGAATTTAGCTTTTCCTCTTGATAATCTCCTTGCAAGAAATGCTTTAATATCATCTTCAGATTTGGATTCAATTTCATCTTTACTACTCTTCTCTTTCCTTGAACTGTAAATGGTTAGTGCAGACTTAAAAGCATTTCCAAGTTTAACCAAACTATTATCATAATTGTTCAAATCAAATGCAGTCAATTGACCAACTAAACTATCAAGTGTCAACCATTACCAGACATAGCTCTAACTTCTTGAATTGTAGAAAATTTTATAGCATATATAGATGAGTAGAAGAGTTCTAATAAATTCACTTACAATATCAGAATCACAAATAACTCTTCCAATAGATCTGATTGCACTAAACCAACTAAATGATTAAGTGTTAATTGTTACTAGTCATAGCTCTAACTTCTTGAATTGTAGAAACTTTTATAGCATAGATGGGTAGAAGAGTTCTAAGAACTTTACTTACAATATCAGAATCACAAATAACTCCTCCAATAGATTCAATTGCACTAACAACTTATTTGATTCATTTCACATATTGTACAACATTCTCACCTTTTTTCATTCTCATGTCATCATACTTGCCTCTTAAAATTTATACTTTATCTCTCAACACATTTGGATCTCCACCATGTACAAGTTCCATTTTGTCCCAAATTTATTTTGCATTAACATGCCTCTCGACATCATCAAACTCAAGATCATTTAGGGTAGATAATATTTCAATCATCAGACTATTAAGGTCTTTCTTCTCATCTATTTGTTCCAAGGTCATAGGATGGGATGGTGTAGTGTATTCATTATTTAGGTAGTATGTAGCATTGTCACCAATTAAAGACAGATATAGCCTCATTCTTATTTTCCATGAGGAGAAAACCTCCATGTTCAACTTTGATACCTCTCTCTTATACATTTTTAGATCTTTACCTCAAGTTCCTTCAAACTTCTTCCTCCAAGAATTGTGCTCTGATACCAATTGTTAGATAATTGAGGGGGGTGAATCATTTATATTCAATTGTCCTACAGCCCTTTCAATCAGTTTAGTAGCAGTTCAACTTCATAAGCATCAATAGAAATAACTCAGAGATCTCATTCAACTTCATAATTCAATAATGTAATCATTTTACTTCAAACTATTATCTCACTCTTTGTATAATTACTGAGTATCAAAAGTATAGCTTAGCTTTTGGTACTTAGCTTTACTTAACTATTACTGAGTTATAGTATTAAGTAAATACTATGAAAATCAACTTGCAACATAAAAAACATTCACACATTTGACAACAGCATTTAACATGGAAACCTTGTAAGGGAAAAAGTATCTAGGATGAGCAACACAAATAATTTCAATCTTCTAAAGTGAGCTCTGCTAGGAGCCAACCTTGTTAAAGGTTTGCATGCACATTTTTAGTGTGACCTGATAAGATGATTTTAACATAAAGATCATCTAAACCTTATCACACCTTGATCATGTCTAAAGAGTGATCTACTCTAAATGACTTACAAACATCACTAATCAATGTTACCGTATAGGATTCATAGACTTGTTAGGCCCACTCAGTTAAGACATTTTTCTTCTAAAATGGTAAGAAAGTAATAGTTAAATGATCTATATGTATAGAATAAAATATGGTTGATAAATAGGTTGTTAGAATAGTGCACATGAAAGAGACCCTAAACCCATATTTTACACATACATATAGATTCTTATGATATGGAAAGTAAATCTAGATGACTAATATTGAAATGAAGAAATAAAAGGTACTTACCTCCAAAAAGAATTGGTTGAAAACCCTGTCAAATGATCTCAAAACCTGTCAATTTCTACAATTATGAACAAAAACTATGAGCTCTACAAAACCCAAAAATCTTTTTCTTTTCTGAGGGTAGGTTGGCCTTGACCTAGATAGTAAGGTACAATCTTACCCCAAGGCACAATTGTGCCCCAAAAAATTGACCTTGACCTAGTCTTCTCTGACAAAATTTGTGTTCATGAGTCTCGCAAGTTTGATGAAAAGGGTATCCAAATCTACACTTGAATTCATTGTTCCACACCTATATCTGCAAGAAAAAGGGTTTTGTTGTTTGGATGGGGGGTTTGCCTTTGACAAACCCTAGTTTGGAATCAACCTTGAAATGTAATTGAAATCACAATATGCATAAACAAAGTAAATGGAACTATTCACCTTGCTTATATTGAGATCCTTGCAAAGGATTTGAATCCTTGAATCCACAAGTAGGTATGCTCCAAATAAATGTAGAATTGTGTGTAGGATGTCTCAAATCAATGGCATTAGATCTTCAACACGAATCTTGAATGGATATTTGCATAGGAAAAGACTTGAATGGAAATGGACGAATCCTCAACAAGAGGGCTTCATAGAGCTTCAATATTTCAATGGCTACTAATGGATCTCCTTGATAAAATCAAATGCTTAAAGATAGATGCTTGCTTGAACTTGATAATGCTTGAATTCTTGATCATGAAAGAGTATAACTTCGTCTCATCTCCTTATGCCTTGTTAGAGAAAATGAGGGAAGAAGGCTTCCTTATATAGAGAGCTAGGGCACAAACTTCTAGAGAAGGTTGACATAGGAGCATTAAATCCCAATTAACCTTAACCCATAAAATGGACCTAGATTAAATGCAATTTAAGAGTTTATCATTTTAGAGACTAAAATAGCTGACCCAGAAGTAGGAAAATAATTCTTTCTAAAAATTGACATCTAGAAATCATGGAAAATTAAAATTTGGACCTTGGTCGACCCTGACCCAAAAGGTCATCCTTGACCCTAAGGTCACCCTTGACCCAAAAGTCAAGAATCGTAGGATTTCAGTCCAGAATGCTAGAAAAGTGTAGAAAGAAAGTGGAAAAGGGGGCAGAATAGGGGAAAAAGCCAGATCCAAGTCAAAGACTCATTCAAGTTGCTTGACACGACCCCAAACCACTTACTCGAAGGGTTAAGCACTCTTAACCTGAAAGTGCTTCTATTTTAAGATGATACATTTAGCCCCCACTTTAGCAAGAGTATGGAATTGATGCAAACTCTTGGTAAAGAAGATCATAATGAAAATATAATCTTATTAAAATTAAAGGGACAAAGAGATCCTCAAGCCCCCAGGGACTCAAGTCTTTGTCAACTCCAAGATCACAATACGAGAGACATCAATAGAGAAGAGAGAGAAGAGGGAGAGAGGAGTGGCTAGCTCGCCCAGTAAGATGTGTGTATATCACTAGGAACCTCAAAATGAATAGAATGGTCCACCAAGAAAGAACTTGATAGTCACCCCATAAATTTATGCAACTTCTAGTAGCTTTGTGCATGTATGTAGTGCATCTTCTGATGGCTTTTATGAAGTACGCATGGATCCATATTCTCATATCACCATAGAATACATTTGTAAAATATGTATCTCTTCAAGATTTAGCAACTTATGTGTGGTACCTTCCAAGGATTTAGCATATTCAAAATTGGGAATGTGTGTCTCTTTAGGAATTAGCAATTATGCACATTACAAAAGGTTAGAACAAAAATGCATAATATAGAATGAAGGCAGCCATATATATGCCTCCTCCTTAAGATGGAAAAAATAAATACTATTTTGACATGTTAAGGAAAGAAAATAAAAAAGGATAAACCGTTCTTCAACATCAAGACAATATCCATAGACAACACCCAGTCCAAGCCAAGAAGGTCACAACACCTATGAGGCCTTGGAAGGGACAAATGCAAAGAGATATCATGCAAGAAGAGAAAAGGTAACCCTTGTGAGGGATAGTACACAATTAAGCTTCCAAGGTGAGATATTTATCAACCATGTAAACCCAATGTCAAACACAAAATAGGTTGTGATTAAGGAAATAAATCCTCAATGCAAACCAAAATTTTCATGTATGATTGGATATCACATAATAGATAGATACTGCTTAACCAAGGAAAAGTGAATCCTGAAAAGGCAGAAAAGAAGGAAATGACATCCTTTCCCCCCAAGCATAGAAACAAGGATGAAAAGGGGACCTATTATATCGCTCACAACACTATACAAGATAACGAGCCCCCAAAGATCAGGTTAACATTGTTGACATAATCTGGAGTTCCATAATAGGAACATAAATTTTGTTTAGAGAAAACAGGATTGAAATACAACTCATTGCCACATGATATGATATATAAATAACCTTACTATCAATGAGTTTACTAATCTTATAATGTAAAGCATGACATTTATTAGTGGAGTGATCATGAAATATATCATATAAACAAAAAGGAAGAGTGTTGAAGTGTGGACTACATTTCTTATTGTGTTTAGGTCTATTAATCATCTTAGAATGAAGGAGTTTAGGCAAAAGAACCTCTTGGTCAAAATCCTTCATAATTTCATCATGCTTTGAAGTGTTATTTGAGATGTTGTTAACATTGATTTGTTGTTGAGGATTAAATCCCAATCCATAAGAATGTGCACACCCCCCATTCTGTAAGGGCATTTGAATTCCTTGTTTATTCTTACCACATGCTTGACCATTGAATCCTTGTTTAACTAGGAAAAGAAGCCATATCAAAAGGAGTCAATGGAACTTCACTAGTCACTATGTCATCATTAGTAAGTTTAATAGTTTCATTGTGGATAGAAGCAGAAACAAAATTTTAATGAAGTGCCTTATAAGTAAAAACTTGTTCTTCAAACTCTCTTTATGGCTTCATAAAATCAAGATCAAAAACCTTATACTCTCCAATAAAGGTTGGATTAAAATCCAAGGTTCCCTAATCATCACCAAAAAGAGCATTAGAGGAAGAAGGATTACTATTAGAAATAGGAGTATTGTGGTTTTGAATCTTCAGACAATAATTTGGCACATCATCCACATGAAGTGTATACATCATGTTGTTATGTATAAACTTGACTTTATGGTGAAGGGTGGGAGGGATAGCATTCATCTCATGTAGCCAAGGTCTACCCAAAAGAAGGTTATAATTAAGAGGTTCATGCATAACATGAATAGGTGTTTTCAAGATGACCGGACCTACTTTGATAGGTAAGGTAATGATTCCCAAAGTGCTCTTAAAAATGTCATCAAAACCATGTGTAGGAACATTATCAGGTTGAATAGTTCAAAGATTGGCTTGAATTGCTTTGAGCATGTCCATGCTACAAATATTAAGCCCGGATCCATTATCAATCAAGGTCCTATGAATGATACTTTTATTGATAGTAACAACCACCATAAGAGCATCATATTGATTTTGAACTTCTTTAGAAGGTAAATCCTTTTGATTAAATATAATGTCAGGAATACTCGGGGTAGTATGCAAGCATTGTAAAAAGTTATTGATGTTCTCTTGATTAGGTGTAGTGGGAAGAGTTGCTAGATATTTTTTCAAGGCTTCATAGTAGGCAGGTAAAGTTTGAAGAAGCTCCCATAATGAAATCTTGGCAAGGGTATTTTGCAATTGGTTTATCAAATCATACTCCTTGCTAGGAAGATGTGGTGGAGGAGGAAGAATGGGTTGAGAAGGTGGCAAAGAAGTAGAAACCACCGAATTAGGTTGAAGGTTATTCCTTGTATGATATGTGTGGACTATAGAAATTTAGCCACTAAAAAACTCTAAAGACTCCATGGATTTACCTTTTATAGCAATGTGAGGACAACCTTTGATAGTCAACAAAGGTTTTGGATAAACCATTTTAGTCATCTTAACACTACAAACAGATTCATAAGGAAGAAAAGAAGACATCCTAGGAGAAGATGAAGTAGAATCTTGATTCCCATAAGATCATCACTAATAGGGAGAGCATTAAGGGAAGTCTTATCATTCTCCACTAATGCCTCATCACCAGAAGGAATCTCAAATGGAGGTAAAACATCTATAATGTCATCTTCATTCACTAAAATGTCTACATAAGGACAATGTGTTTTAGAAAAAGAGTTATCATCATGTATGAATATGTCATCCATTAATAAACCACCTTCTTGTATCAAAGATTCTTCATAAGAAGGGGATAAATCAATGTCTTTATCCACGAGATCATCCACAATGGTTTCATGAGGAAGAGAGTAATCAACATCAAAATCCAAAGGTTCATCCCAAATAGGAGGATTATCATCCCCATCAATAAAGCACATTGTAGGATTATATTCTAAAGAAGGCTTATAGAAAGGAGACATATTAAGAGAAGAATTAACATCAATCCTCAAATCATCTCCACAAAGAAAAATATGATGGAGATATATATTAAGGTCATCTTTTTGCTCTAATATATCCATATAAGGCAATTCAAAAGAGGACAAAGCATCATCACACACAGTAAAAAAATTCTTTCTAGGTGTAACACCATGTGATGGTGTGGTAAGAGGAGGATGTTGTGTTATCCCAGAAGAAGAATGTTTCGAAAACATTTGAAAAAACTTGTGCAACATGATAACAAATAAAGAAATGCCTGAAGGTAGATCTAGACGCATTCAAATGAAATTTATACACATGAAAAAGAAATCAAACACCATAAACACAATAAGGCATCTAATTCCGTAAAGCATGAAAAATGTAAATATTTTTGTATTTTTGAAGAAATTTTTTAATTTTTTTGTACTTTTGAAAAAGACAAGAGCATAAAACAAATCTTCTTTTATATGCATGTTAGATCTAACATAAAATGCAAATCTAACATCAAAAAGAAAGAGTTGTCTATTGTGGGTTCACCAATATGTAAGATGAAGGTGAACAATCAATATAATATGAAGAGAAATCTAACACCAAAAATACAATAGGGAATCTAATTCCACAAAAGAGAGGGGGTAAGTGTGTGGGGTTCACCAAAATGTATAGAGTAAAATATAGTTGATAAATAGGGTTTTAGAATAGTGCACATGAAAGAGACCCTAAACCTATATTTTACACATAGATATAGATTCTTACGATCAAAGTGAATATAGATGACTAATATTGAAATTGAGAAATAAAAGGTACTTACCTCCAAAAAAAAATTAGCTAAAAACCATGTCAAATGATCTCAAAAATTGTCAATTTTCACATAGTTGAACTGAAACTGTAAGTTCTACAAAACTCGAAAATCATTTTCTTTTCTGAGGATAGGTCAACCTTGACCCAGATAGCGAGGTACAATCTTACCCTAGGGCACAATTGTGCCCCAAAAATTCAACCTTGACCTGCAATACTCCGATAAAATTTATGTTTGCAGATCCCACAAGTTTGACAAAAAGGGTATCCAAATTTGCACTTTTATTTGTTGGTCCACACCTGTATTTGCAAGAAAAGGGGTTTTTTTGTTTGGATGGAGGGTTTTCCTAAGTCAAACCTCATTTTGGAATCAACCTTGAAATATAATGGAAATTGCAATATGCATAAATAAAGTAAATGAAACTATTCACCTTGCTTATATTGAAATCCTTGTCCAAGATTTGAATCCTTGAGTCCACAAGTAGGCATGCTCCAAATAAATGTAGAATTGTATGTAGGATGTCTCAAATCAATGGCATTAGATCTTCAACACCAATCTTTAATGGATCTTTTCATAGGAAAAGACTTGAATGGAAATGGATGAATCTTCAACAAGAGCGCTCCATAGAGCTTGAATCTTTCAATGGCTACTAATGGATCTCCTTGATGAATTGAATGCTTGAAGGTGGATGCTTTCTTGAACTTGATAATGCTTGAATGCTTGATCATGAAAGAGTATAACTTTGTCTCATCTCCTTATGCCTTGTTAGAGAAAATGAGAGAAGGCTTCCTTATATAGAGATCTAGGGCACAAACTTCTAAAGAAGGCTGACATATGAGCAATAAATTCCAATTAACCTTAACCCCTAGAAATGGACCTAGATTAAATGAAATTTAAGATTTTACCATTTTGGAGACCAAAACAACTGACCCAGAAGTGGGAAAATAATTCTTTCTGAAAGTTGACATCTGAAAATCACAGAACCTTGAAATTTGGACCTTGGGTTAGGTTGACCCTGACCTAGGTCAAGGTTGATTAGGTCAATCTTGACCCGAAAGGTTGTCCTTGACCCTGAGGTCATCCTTGACCCAAAAGTCAAAAATCTCATGATTTCAGTTCAAAATGCCTGAAAAGTGCAGAAAAAAATTGGGAAAGGGGGAAGAACAAGGGGAAAAGCTAGATCCAAGTCAAAGACCCATTCAAGGCGCTTGACATGACCCCAAACCACTTACTCGGAGGGCTAAACACTCTTAACATGAAAGTGCTTCCATTTTAAGATGATGCACTATAATATTTAGCACTACATTGCATGTTCAAATCTTTGTTCTACTCTATCTTCTTCCTCTTTTGATCTCTATTTGGCTAATTCAATTCTCATACTTTCACTTCACTCTAATTTTACTTGATCTTACTTCTACTCTACTCGATTCACCTTGCTTCTTTCCTTCTCCTTGCTTTGCACAAATCTTCAACTCAACTTGTTCCAACATCATATTAAATAGTAAACTCTCTACTTCTAGATTCTTCTAGGTTTTTCCTCTTAATCACATTTTTCAATCTCATATTCAATGTACTTAGTGACTTAGAAAATAGAACTTTTATTGAACTTTGTGCTCATCCTTATCTCATTTCAATCTCCATCATTAGATCTTCATTGTATTACTCCAATCATAGATCTTGTAACTAGCTTTGAATTTTTAGCCTTTGATCTTCTTGA
The DNA here is from genome assembly GCA_028749045.1 of Cupressus sempervirens. Taxonomy (NCBI): domain Eukaryota; kingdom Viridiplantae; phylum Streptophyta; class Pinopsida; order Cupressales; family Cupressaceae; genus Cupressus; species Cupressus sempervirens. Next base: position 652,024,813 of record CM053792.1, on the reverse strand, counting down.
AGTATCTTTATTTTCACCATAAGTCAGCCTCAAATTCCATATTTCTTAACTTGTTCTTATAGCTCATACATAATCAACATTGTATTTCACTCAGGCAATACATCATTTGATTAACATATGAATTACTCGATCAACACTAAACTTCAACTTAGCTTTTCCAAATGCTCGGTTAATACTATAGTAGCTCAAGAAATATTGTACTCCTTTTTAACATTTTGAATATCAATGCAAATATAATCACACTAGCATAATTTTTGGTATGTGTTTTCCGATTGTAGCCCTCCCTTATATTTATAATAGAGAGAGAATAAACATGTCCCTTCATGAGACATGGATTTTTATTTTATATATATATATATATATATATATATATATATATATATATATATATATTGTTAGAATCTGAAAAGATTAATAACCCAGAAAACTAGTGCAAAGAGTAAATATCTAAACTATGAATGCAAATGATACAAAATCAAAATAGCATCATAGAGTTAGTCTCCAAGAGAGTAATGCAAATGCTGGAAGAAAAATAGTATTAAGAGGATGCAAAAATAAGAGATGCAAATACAAGCCAGGTAGCATGCTTATATAGGCTAAGAAGAGGGAGGAGGTGGCAACACCAACCAATGAGGAGCAACCATCTATCGGACTAAAGATAGAAAAGTATCTTCCCAAGATAGCTAATGGATGCTCACATGTAGGAAGGTGACACCTCACAACCATTCACCTAATAAGACATGCTTTATTAACCTAAGCGAGATTATTAAAAGTGTAGGAAAAACCTAGCAAAATAGGAAAAAATAAAAAACTACACTAACACCCCCCCATAAGCGAAGCTTAGGTGGATGTAGAAATGGGTCCCGGCAACGAGGCCATGTTAGGTACCCAAGTACAATGCAAGAAGATGCAAAGCGGGGAAAGAGAGAAAACCACAAGGGAAAAACCCTCCCCCAAAAAGAGGTAAGAACCTAGTGAAGAACTGAAGAAGTCTCCCACTAGGGAAATTGTCCCCTAGAATAGGAACAAGGAGTGATCATGAAGAAGCGGCATCACTGAAGCATGAAGAACCACAAAACTCTGTCAAAATGCTGATCTGTAGAACCCCCATGGAAATAGAAGGCACGAACCATCAACCAAAGGAACCTCCATGGAAATAGAAGGCACGAACCATCAACAAAAGGAACCTCGATGGAAATAGAAGGCACGAACCATCAACCAAAGGAACCTCTATGGAAATAGAAGGCACGAACCATCAACCAAAGAAGCATAGAACAACAATATAACCTCCCCTTAAGGTAGGTGAGGTGACAGGCAGCTGAAAAGATGGGCCAAAAAATCTCCTACAACACAGGAGCCAAACTCATCGAGAGTGAGGTACAAACACAATATCCACCAGAATGCTAAAATGCAAAAGATTGAATAGGATGTGTCTGGAACAGAATCTGGAACAACAACCAACATCATTGGAAAGAGATTTCCAGCGATATAAATAAGTCCAAAAATGGAGATCAGATGTTCTATTTTGCACTCCAGGAGGTGTATCTTGAGCTTCTGATCTCCATTTTTGGACTTCTTTATATCGCTGGAAATCTCTTTCCAATGATATTGGTTGTTGTTCCAGATTCTGTTCCAGACACATCCTATTCAATCTTTTGCATTTTAGCATTCTGGTGGATATTCTGTTTGTTTCAGTTCCGGAGATCGATTTTATTGCTTCAGTTGCTTTGTTTTGGGCTTTACCTTCTGTTGTTTCAGCCTTATGTTTTTTATGATCATTGTTGATATTCACTGTAAGCATCTTTATGCAACGCACTGAGATAAAGTGCCACTCTTGCGATTCGGGATCCTTTTCATCATTGTGATTCGTTGTACTCGCACTATTATATAAAGTGCCATGGGGGGGATAGTTGTTTGCCACTTATAGGCTCTCTTTCTCTAATTCCTCATGCAGTGTCGACGACACATGCCTTTATTTGTGTTTGTACCTCACTCTCGATGAGTTTGGCTCCTACAACACAGGAGCCAAACTCATCGAGAGTGAGGTACAAACACAAATAAAGGCATGTGTCGTCGACACTGCATGAGGAATTAGAGAAAGAGAGCCTATAAGCGGAAAACAACTATCCCCCCCCATGGCACTTTATATAATAGTGTGAGTACAACGAATCACAATGATGAAAAGGATCTCGAATCGCAAGATTGGCACTTTATCTCAGTGCGTTGCATAAAGATGCTTACAGTGAATATCAACAATGATCATAAAAAACATAAGGCTGAAACAACAGAAGGTAAAGCCCAAAACGAAGCAACTGAAGCAATAAAATCGATCTCCAGAACTGAAACAAACAGAATATCCACCAGAATGCTAAAATGCAAAAGATTGAATAGGATGTGTCTGGAACAGAATCTGGAACAACAACCAACATCATTGGAAAGAGATTTCCAGCGATATAAAGAAGTCCAAAAATGGAGATCAGAAGCTCAAGATACACCTCCTGGAGTGCAAAATAGAACATCTGACTTTGATTGCCATAATAGGCAACCAAACTGTATCAAAACTCAAAAAAACCTATACCAGTATCTCTGTCTCAGAACCAGCTTTTTGACGCTTCTTTCGGATCGGAAAAATATCTCCATATGCAAAAGTTATGGCCAAAAAACCACAAGTAGGTCTTGATTTCAATGCATTACAAACCCTCATGAAGAGCATATGTTAAAAGTGAAACTTGGGCACAATAATCAAGGAAACGAATAGCACCACTGCGATCTACTCGAAAAATCATGCACTTTCAAAAAAAGAATCGCCTCGATATGAGGTCGTATGAGAAAGTTATGATCCTCCGAAGTTTCCAAAACAAGAACTGTGCACAGTCACGGCTGAGAATCTGCAATTTCTGAAGAAGTCATGCATGAAAATCAAAAAATAACTCCAATAGTGGATAGAGCACAAAAAAATAGCCAAGTTCATAACAAGAATCATCAAAATTGGAGTTCGTATGAGCAAGAACGAGACATTTGAAAACTGCATTCAAATCTGCCGCTGCCAACGGAGAGGGGTATGGCTGTAGCTTTGCATGCTCGATTATGAAAAATATACAGCTTGCATGCAAAATCTAAAAGATACCCAGATGGTTTTTCGAGGCTGCGAACAAAACTTAGAAAGCGTTTTTCTTGCTGATGAACTAAAGATGTTGCTGTAGTGTAAATCAGACGCCTTTAACAGAAAAAAATGGCTCCAAAAATTAGAAAATGACCCCAGCAACCAAAATTTGACATGCAAATGCTGGATCAGCTTCTCAAGTCCATCAATGGCATGCTGGAACCTGCAAAACTGATTGAAAACTCCAAATATGCAAGTTGGTTGTCAGATTTGAGATTGAAACCCCAGAGAAAAACTGTTTTTGTCAAAACTTTTCTAATTCTCAAGATCATCCAAAGATGCAAGAGAAGAGCATACTTCGTTTTTCAAAAAACTAGAATAAAGTTTATTTGCCCCCCCTCGAATCTCTCAAATAAGGAAACTAAAATCTACTCTTGCACATAGAAAAGCTCTGATACCATGTTAGAATCTGAAAAGATTAATAACCCAGAAAACTAGTGCAAAGAGTAAATATCTAAACTATGAATGCAAATGATACAAAATCAAAATAGCATCATAGAGTTAGTCTCCAAGAGAGTAATGCAAATGCTGGAAGCAAAATAGTATTAAGAGGATGCAAAAATAAGAGATGCAAATACAAGCCAGGTAGCATGCTTATATAGGCTAAGAAGAGGGAGGAGGTGGCAACACCAACCAATGAGGAGCAACCATCTATCGGACTAAAGATAGAAAAGTATCTTCCCAAGATAGCTAATGGATGCTCACATGTAGGAAGGTGACACCTCACAACCATTCACCTAATAAGACATGCTTTATTAACCTAAGCGAGATTATTAAAAGTGTAGGAAAAACCTAGCAAAATAGGAAAAAATAAAAAACTACACTAACATATATATATATATATATAGTTTATACAAGTAAACCTACAAAACATCAATACTCCCTCTTAGCTAGGGAGGATAAACACATGACCATATATTACCTCAATATAATATAAGAACATCTTTGATTAGAAGAAATTCAACATATGATATCATGAGTATTGGTCTTTCAGGGTATCAACATTGATATTCACCAATTACTCTATAAGGTTTGATATCACGTCTAGTATTGTGAGAATCGGTCTCCCAAAATATCAACATTCGATATTCACCAAGTACTCCAAGAAAAATTGATATCACATCTGATATCATGAGTATTGGTCTTTTAGAATATTGACATTTGATATTCACCAAGTACTCAAAAAAATTTGATATCATGAGTATTAGTCTCCTAGAATACGTGATATTCACCAATTACTCAAGTGTTTGATATCACACCTGATATCATGGCTATTAGTCTCCCAGAATACATGATATTCACCAATTATGTTGAGATGCAAGATATTCATCAAATATTGTGAGTAATGGCCTTCTAGAACATCAAGTTGTACAATAGTCACCAAGTACTTTGTGTAATGGCCCTCTAGAACATCAATTTGCATAAGATTCACCATGTACTGAAAACTTTTATTTATTAGTTATATGTGCATGAATTCTCATAATGCTTACCATATAAACATCCACTATGCATATAAGGTTTGATATCATGTCTAGTATTGTGAGAATTGGTCTCCTAGAATATCAACATTCGATAATCACCAAGTACTCAAAAAAAATTGAAATCATGTCTGATATCATGAGTATTGGTCTTTCAGAATATAGACATTTAATATTTGCCAAGTACTAATGAAGTTTTGATATCATGAGTATTAGTCTCTCAGAATACGTGATATTCACCAATTACTCAAAGTTTGATATCACACCTAATATCAAGGGTATTGGTCTCCCAAAATGCATGATATTCACCAATTATGCTTTAAGTAATGACCTTCCAAAATGTTGAGATGCAAGGTATTCACCAAGTATTGTGAGTAATGGCCTTCTAGAACATCAATTTGTATGATATTCACCAAGTACTCTGTGTAATGGCCCTCTAGAACATCAATTTGCATAAGATTCACCATGTACTAAAAAATTGTATTTATTAGGTATATGTGCATGCATTCTCATAATGCTTACCATATAAACATCCACTATGCAAACTATAATCTATCATGATCTGCATAGATATCGTAAGATATCCATCATAATAGAAAATTAAGTTATTGTAA